>OV816023.1:21901187-22318311 GCA_929113105.1 Agrypnus murinus
CAGAGAGAAAAACCAAAAATCGACCAAATTTTATAATGCTATAATAAGCAGGAGTGTTTGAAAATTTGAAAAATCTTCTTTTCTTGTGAAGTAGTATAACAGACTTTTTCAAGAAAATCGGCGATGTCCGTGCGCAGACTTTGGCCGAAAAGTAATAAACCGACTCATATATACATCATAATTATATTATGGTAACGGTTACTATAAGTTTTATAAGATGGTGATAGGAATATTTATATGACATCATTATGTACCTAGAGCTTGCAGTAATATTATAAAACTCTAATAAACTTGTAAACCTTCCTATATACTTTCAATACTTTTATATACCCTAGATATAACCAGGAGGATCAATACCTCTTCGTATATTTATGATATAGGTTACAAAATTTTATCTAACTCAAATAGATCATATCACAATAATTTATTCTTCAATTACTATATTAATTTTGTTTTAAACGAATTAAACAATCTAAATGATGTATCCAGTAGATTGCGGTTTCGGCGAACCAGACTCCGAATTCCGCTTTTGTTCGTAGTAAAATAAATATATGTTCTCATTTCTATGCATCTAGAATTTCCATCTATTCGAACTTCACAATGACATACATTTGATGTACACCATATAACGAACCATGCAGAAACAATCACCTTTTTGTTGAAAACATAAAGCTCCATTCCAAAGTTTTTAATAACCATCCAAAATTCTAAACCCAGTTATCATCAATTTATAGTAATCCAATCAATATTGAAATAGCACTTTCTCTTCAAATTTCCAAACTAGTTACGATAAATTTGTATTCTTTCAGGTAAATAATTTGTAATGTATACAGTGCTTTCTCTTTTCCTTAAATAATTTAGACAGTAGCACACAAACACTTCAAGAGTAGGTTTTCTTTCTTTTAAATAAATGAATGAATGCACTTGCACTAATGAGAACACAACTTTCTAATTGCACTAATTATTATTTTCGTTCAGTAAATGAATAAGTCTTGTACACCTAATCACTTAAAAACCAAACCGCTTTTTTTTTAATCAATAATTTCATTTGTAATTATTACTTCTTACTTTACAAAACAGTTCTTTTGGTTTAAATAGTTTAAATAAACACCTAATTATTCCCTTAAGAGCATAGGACGCGACCACGCTTCAAACGAATTGATCTTAACGTAATTCTTATTCTATTTCTCAAAAAACTTCTGTAATAAAGAATCAATTTCTCTTTGTTTATCCTACCGTGCATTACCTATAATCGAACAGAGAAGGGCACTCGACTGCTACCGGCAGCCGATAATAGCATCCGACCCCCGTACACCGATCACGAATAGATACGAACAACATAAATCAGTTGCCCAACTATTTCATTACGAGAAATGAGCGACGTCAGTATGTGTGTCTTATATGGGCGATTGTAATTCTTTAATACACGTCAAATGCACATTTAGAATTCGACAATATACGACAAAGACAGTACATTAGCCTAATAACTGAGGGGAACTGAGATGGGCAATGTAGCTTTTTACTTTAATCTTAATATTGTTATTTAATTAAACAAGATTTGCATAAAATAGAATTATGGGTAGTTACCTATGTGTTTATAGATGAGAGGGAAGTACTTGATGCGGTTTAATTAAATGTAGTTAATCTAGAAATTAAATGTTTTAATACATATAGTAACCAAGTTTTGTTTTTAATGCCATTTATTTACACAAATATTACAAATTTGTTCAGTTTAACGTGTTTCCTCCATTCTATAACTCTTTAACTATCCAATTAATTTAGTTTTTTTTCTAATAAACATTTTCTTTTTGCTACGTTTGCAGTTTTATAAAAATACAAATAACTCTATAAGTCTAATAAGTCTATTTCCATCTAATGTTTCGTATATGGACGTTAGTAGAAGTAGTCGCGACGCAGTACGCGTCTTGTAATGATCATTTAATGTGGGATAAGCGTGTCCTATCGCCTTAATAACGTACAAACTTTACACTTTTTTAAACAGGAAATCTGAAACAATAACAGATAAATAGCAAATTGGAACGTTGATATCTATCGGAAATTGTTGGTTCTTTAGCTTTCTATATATAATTATATATAACTATTTTCTATTCTTATATTTCTAAGAAAGACTACAAACTAATTACAAAAAATAGACGGATATGCTATAAAGACGCATTAGAATTTAATTTATCGTGATTTTTTAGCCCAAATTCGTTTATAATTATAGAGACGTTTAACTTTCCGAAAATCATTTTCTACAGAAATAATTGCCAGATTCGTCAGTCTCTCTTAAAATTATATTCAAACAGTTCTGAACCATCTGCTGGGAGGCAGCGGTAAGGAGACAACGATAGGGGAGCCTCTCGAACTAGGCGCCCACCACATATTACTTTTAACATTAATCAATTAATAAGTGATTGTACAGTACTTAGTAATTGTAAAAATCATCAAAAAATAATTAATAATAAAAAAGAAACAAACAAAAAAGTATTATAAATGATATTCATTAATAAAGCAAACAACGTCAACAGACAGCATGGCCGTGTGGAACGATCGCTGGATTTCCGACTACAAAATTACGGTTCAACTCCCAGTTCGTTTAATTTTTTTAATAAAATATTTAATATATTTCATAAATAAACATTTATTTTAAATTATAATATTTATAAAAAGGAGTAATTTACAATACTAATATGGTATAAAAACAAAATATAATACACACTATTTGTATTATTAAAATTCAAAGTGGGAGATTATTTATAAAATAGATAGATCAGTGCGACAAAATTAAAACTCACAGTTAAAAATAAAATGTGTATAATTCACAGGATACACTCTAGGGCAGCTGTTTCGATCTCTTGGATCTCATCAGCTAGAGGTAGTCTGCTGTAAATTATATGCATCATCATATCGTAACATTCATTTCTCGATATTAATGTTATTTTCGGCTATGTATATAGGCCTGGATAATGCGTGTATAATTCACAGGAGACTACCTCTAGCTGATGAGATCCAAAAGATCGAAACAGCTGTCCTAGAGTGTCTCCTGTGGCTGTGAATTATACACATCTCATGTGGGTTTTAACTTACTAATATGGTATGTATAATCATTTAGATTTATTTTTATTTAACATAAATATACATATAGTTTAAACAATATCTATAACATTAAGAGATAATTTTATGCAATTATTCTTTTTTATAAATACCTATTATGTTTATAAAAAATTCATTAAAGATACAAACAAAAAAGAATAATAAATGACATTCATAAGAAGTAAAAGACAAACAGACAGGATGGTGGAAGGATCGATAACTTCTTTCAAAACTTATACCAAACACAGCGTTACATCAGTCAATAATTACCTAATATGAAGAAACGGTATGGAACGTTTTCATTTTCATTGGAAACCGTCGGTTATAATCTCATAATAAATATAAAAAAATTCTAAAACACAAAATTGGTATTGAGGTATAAGTCTTTAACCACCAAAACAATATCTTTCTCGCCTCGACAAAATTTGGTAAAATGCATGAAAATACAAAGGAAGTTCTCTAATTCTTTTTTACGTATTTTTGTCACTGTCTCTGGATACTTTACGTCTGGATAATGCGGATTTTGACGCCAACAATATATTTTCAACCTGAAATTCAAAATTAATCTCAGGTTTTATTATAAATACCTGTGAATTATAGTTCTTATTTGCTTTTATTTTGGCATAAAATTGCTTACAATAAAATTTCTAGCATTTTTCTCTAATGCTTAGGTCGTTTTAGTTCTATTGGGTTTTTCATAATTTATAATATATTTTATCATTACTGACATATCTATAATAGCCTTGGTAGTGTCGGGACTAGTGTGCTCTGGTACCGGCAGATCTGGTTAAGGTTTCCTGCAGTTTCTTTTAGCTGTAATACAACGTGAAATTTGTGCTAATGCCAACTGTTAAGTCGGCTGCAGCCGCACGTTAGGCCTGCGTGATGGTAATAATCGCCCCTCCCTCCCGCACAAGCTTTATAGCTTTTGGAGCTTGGTTCACCAGGTAATGGGTAGTAGCAATTATTATTATATCACTTACTAAGCAGGCATCTTGTACTTTTTTCCATATCATATTCTCTAAAACATCTGCAGTCTTTACTAATCGCGTGTCAGAAAGAAGTTGTTGATACTATTTTTTAAATATTTTTTAGACATATTTAGAAGCTCAAAGGTAATCCAGGGGAGGAGTCAAGAGGGGTGGGGTGTAAGTAGAGAGTGAGTGAATAGCTAGTCGGGAGAGAAGTTTCGAACGCATATCGAAAAGAATAGTAAAGTGGAGAATAATAATGGAATTGTAGAATGGGCAAATATAAGGTCGAGACGAGTATTAGTCTTTGCTTGCCGGCTTGCCCCAAAAATTAACTCTTTTTATTTAGTATATAGTAAAGAATGATTGGTTGGGTTGAATTAGACTTTCATCAAATCGAAAGGTATTTCAAAGCTGAATCAAAGGAAATACTTAAGATATAGTGATGGTCATGTTGAATGAGTTTGTAAATCCACAAATGTTTTGGAAGATGATATTGCACTCAAGGAATCGGAATTTGTTTTGCTGTTTCTCTTTTACTTTGGTCTTTTTGTTTTGAATAAATTCAGATGTTAGTATCATATATCCTTAAGGGAAAATTTGGAAGAAGGTGGAGGAATTTGGAAATACGGTTTCTTAATTTCAAATGTTTAAAATAAATCTTCATTCAGGCAACGGCCATTGAAGTTTATTACTGTTCCTAATTATTAAGACATGCATGACAATACCGAAATATTAAAAATTTGAAACTACGACCTACGGTTGTCAACATTTCTCCTATATCACAAACATCATTGTCCTCGACAACTACGCTAGTACAATTCGCAAATACGTGTCGAATCTTCCACCACCAGATTAAAACCATAAACCAGATAGCCATCCAGCTACACGGAAAAAACTTTCAGCATTTGTCTGTCCACAACATCAATTTACACCTTCAAAGGATGCTGAACTTAAAACAGTTTCATCTCTTGGTCTAGTCGAATCAATATTTATCATCAATATACATCAATATTGTTGACAATATGAGCTTATAGTCTATTATCATCAACAGCATACAAGGCATAGTGTTGGTGGAAATGGTCACAGCCGTTGTCGCAGATCAATAAAGTTGGATGGTTGTTATCGGCACAGCAATAGACGATCTAGTTTTAGATGTTGATTTGCCGATAAGTTGCTTGGCGAACTTGGAATTGATAGATGTTGAAATTATTTGAACTGATGACCATCCACCCCCGACAGATAGTGCTCGGCGTGACATCAGGCCAACACTAGATTGTTTCCACTGTCTGTCAATCTCGCAGCCCTCTTTGGTGGGATTTGCTGCTGGTACACCCGGGATTGCATGATGCCCTATACTAGCTAGCAACCCGGAGGCGCTGCAATGCAAGGGCGTGCACTCTGGTTTTATCAACTTTACGGTTTATTCGACTTAGCTGACTTGAGTCAGCATTCCGGACAAAGTGGCATGAGAACAGTATCTCTGCAGGGAGGTCGCGTTTTCTTTTGAGGCATTCACTTTACTGACACCAAAGCAAAATTTAATTTAATTTAATCTCTAAACAAACTGTTAAACAATGAGTGACATCAAATGTTTGCTAACTTCTATTTTATTTATTGTAGTGTTATGTTAGTACAGGGATCGACCATTTTCAAACAAATTCTTCTGGCTGGCTACAGAAGCGGACTAAAAAATGTAGCGTTATATTAAATAACCAAGCAAATAGTCATATGTTACATCCCATTCGTCTGAGATTTATTCACAGGTCTGCTTTAGTGGCGCGGCGGTAACTATTTGAAATAGCGGGCGCATAAAAACGTACGGGGGGGCAGTTTGCCGGTACCTGTGTTAGAATGTTGTGAGCCAACGTCGTCGACAATTGCAGCAATCGTACTTAATTACTGAATCAATTTAACACTTGATTTAACTTAGGTTTAACTTGATTAACTTTGAAGGTTACTTGCCTTTATTCAGCAACTAGCTGTGCCCGCCCAGCTTCGCTCATGGGCAATTATTTTATTATTGGCCTAAATTATTTTAAAACTAAACATACCGCTATAAAGTTTAAGAAAGTGTAAAAAGTATATGAGCATACAGATTTTCCAGTAACATTTTTTTACTCGCGTATAAAAATGTTTTGTAAATGTACAGATGATAATATTACATAATAATAATGATAAATGTGAAAGTAATTGTGACTTATCTTTATATTTAAAACACAAGGCTTATTTTTGTTCCAGTTCGTTTGAGAGTTCCACCAGTTCCAGATTTAAGCGATTCTTTTTTATATTAAAGCTTTTGTTGTGCAGATTAGTCAACATTACTTAATTTTTATATTTTTGTAATGTTTATATTTTTAATTTGAAAAACTCTAAAATGTTTAATTTGAGACGGACCGACCTATCGGACATTCACTTGGGACGCCCTCTCACTGTCTACGGTGGTGAGTTTCGTAAATACTCCCGCTTATAAATATAAAAGGGTGATGCAGCCGTCCACTTCCATCATTAATAAGCGGTTAAGGTCCGGTTAATGTTTAAAAAATCGTTAGGTTGCGTAGACAAAACTCGCATAGTTGAAAATTATGGACAATAGACGAATTATATAAATAATAGCTGATGGCACGATCGATTTTTGATTTTATTCTTATAATTTCGTAAGGTAAAATTTCCGAATGTATGTATGTAGAATAAACCGGCGGGGAGGGGTAAGACAGAGAAGAATATATGTCGGAAGAGAGGAGGGTAAGCTGGGAGAGAGGAGTGCTAGACTTAGAATTTTCAACTAGTTATGTTTGGTTGCGTTTATTTAAATAACCACTCACGAAAATCCGAAGGATTGTAATCACTAGGTATAGGATTTGTATGCACTTAAAAATGCTGAAATATGCATGCACTTATGCACTATAAAAACGTGAAATATGCACTTAAAAATCATGAAATATGCGTTTATTAGAAATTTTTAATAAATATATGCACTTTCATTATTAAAAAAACACTTGTTTAGCGTTATTTACATTTTATTTACAGAAATTATTTTAATTAGACATCCTATGCAATAATTTAATTAATTATATTTTCTAAACATAGAGCGTTACAGTTCACAATGACGTACATTTTTAAATTTTCACAAGTAACCATATGCCTATTATCCCTAAATATTGTTTTATATTTTGAGAAACTCCGTTCCACATCGCAAGACGTAATAATGCAGGCCAGATAATGCATCGTTTATGCTTTTAATTAAGTGAAAACCAGGATTTTTGTGTATAACGGATTTAAATTTTTGTTTTATAGTCAAACCCTTTGGCCCTTTTACTTTATTCAAAGAAACATCTAACAATTTTATATGCTCAAGAGATTCATCTAATGAATTTCCCTGACTTTCGAATTTCTGAATTACTTTAGCTAAACGCACAAAATTTGTCAAAACAAACAATAATTCTGCCCTCACTTCCTTAGTATTAAAAGCATCCTGTGCGCTTTGTATGCATAGTGCATCGTGTTTATTAAGTTTATTTACAAATGCTTTAATAATATCAAAATAAGTTGCATAATATTCTGCTGCAGAAAGCCAAGTACTCCACCTTGTTATTACAGGCTCAGGTGGGAGAGGCACTTCTTGAGCAGTTTCCTTAAATATTTATATGCGATATGGAGCTTTACAAACAATTTTTTTACATCTGGAATTATAGAGTTTACGTTAGGATATATTTCCCGCACTTTTTCCGCACTCTATGCATTACATGGGCAAGACAAGTTAAGTGGACCATTTTTTCGTACAGAACTTGTAAGCCTGCTCCAGCCTTGATCATGTACGGTGCCGCGTCGGTGACGAACAGGAGTACTTTGTTGTACTGTATTCCGTCCGGCCACAAAATAGCCATCGAATCATTAAACAATTTTGCCACAGAACAATGATTGGTGCTCTTGAAAACGTCCATTGCTAATAGATAGGATTTGGGATTGTTCTCCGAATTTAAAACGCCAATTATAACGTTAGCCACGTATCTGAAAACAAAAATTTGATTTTTATTTTGTCGAACTACATAATTAGTCGGTTACAAACAATTAGCGCAAAACAGTTATTTAAAAAAAATTATATTTTAATCAAGCAAAAATATTATTGTGATTAAATATGTAACTAACAAAATAGAAAATAAAACATCCGTAAATTGCTCTGCTGTCTTTAATTAGTTAAATTTTACTAACAAAACGATAGAAACGAAGTTTCTACGCACCTTCCAGTAGTGTCAGTAGATTCGTCAATGGAAACCCATATGTAGTTATTCGCTACATGTTTTCTAATTGATTTTATGGTCTCTTCGTATAAACGAGGTAAATAATTTTTCCTGAGTGTAGACTCGTCGGGTATTGGCATTTTTGAAATTTCTTCCAGAAAATTACGAAATGCTGAGTGATTAATTTTACTTAACGGGATATCTGCAGCCACTAATGCACTACATAGTTTTTTATTAAATTCGATCGATTTGCTGGACTCACCGCGCGAATTATTAAGGTACCCCGGTAACAATGTTTGTTTTTTTGATTTCAGGGAAACGCACTTTTGATGTCGAACCGTGTTCAGATGTTGTGTAACTTGAAAGCGTTTCGTTACAGTCACTTTATCGTCGCACACTGTACAATACAACACCTTATCGTCAGTTGTAAGAACACTGATTTCCTTAACATAACTTCGAAGTGTAACAGACACAGACCGTTTTTCTTTACCCATCTTTACACTCTAAAATTTCAAACTGAAATGCAGTTTGCAATTTCTGAACTGTCTTAATTGAAAGATTACAAAATTAGTAAACAAAAGTACAGGCAAATTTTTGTATGAACAGGAAGTTGTCAAAGGGTGTTTGGAATTTCCTAATACCTATTTATCACAATACCGCAGGATGTAAGTATTTAAATTTTAGTTTAAACTTTTTCTTTCTTAGAAAATATTAACAAGTACACAGATGGTTAAGGCAGTAAAATATTTTAAAGCCTAGTATTTAACAATAAGCTTAAATTATGGGTTTCCCCTAGACTCAACTAAGCCGCCCTTGGTTGCTTGTCTAAAATGCTAAAATTATTTAAAAAATATTAGAAATTTCATAATTAAAGCATGTAAAACGCTCAGAAAGTGGTAAAATATGCACACTCGTTCAAAAATGCTAAAATATGCATGCATTTATAAAAAACACCTAAATATGCATTTATATGCACTTTCAAATTGACATGTGATTCATATGTGGCTTAAACATGTAGAAATATAACTCTGCATATGTTTGCTATAAGCAGAAAAAACATGCAAATGCATAGAAATCCTATACCTAGTAATCACACATCGAATGTTGTAGAGAGGGAAATCCTTCAAAGCTTTTGACCGTCATGTCTTGACGAGGTTTCCCTAGTAATTGTTATCGTATCTGATAATCGTCTATCGGTAGGCTGCTAAACCAGCGGTACGGAGTCAATTCCAAACAACAGATTTTTACGGTCGTTTCTCCCTGGGAAGGCAATGACAAACCACCGAGATATACTTGTTTAGGAGATTTCCCCCCAAATAAAGTGTCTACGGACACACTTCCGTGGTTTGGAGTCAACCTAAAACTGTAGCATACATATAATTGCGTTTACTGGGAACGTATAGGAGCGGAATCGTTAATGTTTTAAACGGTACTCCAAGAAGAGTTTTACGAAGTAAAGCTTGAGACAGTAAACTTTATGCAGCAAATTTGATCGATATTAATGTTGGATAAGTCATCATTTCGGAATGGTGTACATCATGAAGACTCTTAGAACGAACTACAATTATTAATACATCATCGATGCCACTGTAGAAAGTGTATTGAACGATTGTTTCTACGCCGCCGTGACTAGTAGATGTATCTAGAATTATTGATACATGGGACGATTTATTATTTATGGGTACCCACTCACTGTTGAATTAAGACTTTTCCATTTTTCACTTAAAACTTTTCACTTTTAACTTTTCCAAGTATAATAAGATTGAATTTTAATTTTTAGAACATTCTAAAAAAATTCTACAGCATTTATAAGACAACCGGTTTAGGAAGATGGTGATCATTTGAGACTAGTTAGCACAAATTCCAATTACACTCATAGAACAAAAGAGGTATAATAAAGGGTATATTTTGTGAGTCTTGCGTTTTAATATTGGGCTTAAATAAACATTTACTACAAAAGCGAGAACTAAAGCAGATGAGAAAGGATGAGGAGCGAATAAAATAAAATTTCACATGTCGTGCAATATGAAAAAGATACAATTATTCTCTTGATAGCCTTAAGAAATCTACAGTATATTAAAAAATATGAAGACATCTCGCTAAGTTTAGTAGTTAAGTGAGTTGTGTTTGGATTGGTACCACTTACTTTACTTGACAATGAAACCACTTGAATTGTAAGCATTTGCAATAAATAGATCTACATTAATAGTCTTGAGTATTATTGTATAGTATATATAGTATGACACCAGAATTCCTGTAATGTATTTATTCTATTGTTAAATGGGAAACGAAATTTTCGAATTCGAGAGTGCAAGCGTAAAGCGTCCAGTAAATAAAGTGTGTTAGCATAGATGCCCGGAAGGGTGGTAAGGAGGGGCGCTTGCCTCCCCTGAAAATTGAACAATTTGAATTTTATTGAAAATTTTGTATAATATGCCGTTTTTTTCTAGGCTTGCCCCCCCTAGCATTTCGTTTATTTTAGGCTTGCCCCCCTCCTAGCATACTGTTCATTCTAGGCTTGCCACCCTGGACAAATTTCTGCGGGCGCCTATGTGTATTAGGTAGTAGAAAATAAATTTATTTTATTTTTCTGTTGTTTTTGTCCTATTTTGTACATAAAAATGTGCTGTTTGTTTTATATTTTATTTGCAAACCATAATGTGTGTGCTATGTGCACATAATTTAATATTTTTAATTTAATACTAAACAGTATGAGGGTACTGATAAATAATAAAGCATCAGATGTATGAATAATTCTAAATATGTACAGGGTGATTAAAGTGTACATATGCTAACACCTTACAAGTTTTTTTTATTTTGAAGGTAATGAGTTCTATCAAAAAATAATTTTCAAACAATATTATGTGCAGTTTTTAAACCTACTAAACTTTTTGAAAATTCATACATTATACAGGGTGATCACACAGAAAAAGTGTGTTTTTTTTTAATGGAACGCCCTGTATAATTTCCACTAATTGAAGTTCTCACTATTTTTTAATTTCGAATATATTATAAATAGATATATTTATGGCATATTTGACTGAGCAGTTTTTGAGTTATCTCTGAAAAAATATAACCAATTGAATATTTTAGATTTCTGTTTGCATCGCAAAATATATGAACAAGAGTGAAACGGAGAACAGAGCAAATTAAAAACCTTATAATAGTACAGTAAAGCGAGCTCAAAAATTGACCAAAGCCAAACACCAAAAAAAAGTTTTGCCCCACTCCAAATTGTTCTATACCCTCCTCGTAGTGAGTGATAAAAAGTTGTACGACCCAGAGCGTCGGATTTGGGGGGGAATGGGTGAAAAGGGGTTAAAATGGTATGTTTTAACAGTTTTTCGCAAATATCTCAAAAACTATGAACTTTATTACTTTAACTTTATTATGTACAAAATTAATCTACATTAAATTGCGAACATAAATGGTTCTACGCCTTTTTGTACTGAAGGCAATAGTTACGGAGATATGGAGGGAGTAAAATATCATTATTTTTCAGTTTGCTTGGAATTTCTCGAAATCGCTTAAAAATCAGCAAAGTTTCGATATACAGTGGTACCTTGGTTTGCGAGCATAATTCGTTTCGGAAATGTGCTCGTAAGCCAAAGCACTCGTATATCAAAGCGAATCTTCCCATAAGAAATAATGGAAACTTAGAAGATTCGTTCCACAACTATTTCGTATTTACCTATATAAAAATGATACACAAATACAAAATACAGTATTGTTTTAGCACAGTCATTCCCCACATACATGAAGCGTTAGCTAATGCGCAATTACTAACGCGCGTTAGTGACTGCATAGCATTGCAATATACCGGGTGTCCGCTCTCAAAGTCGATCACAGGCAATTAACATTCTGCAGTTTACTTTTATGTATTTTGCTGTTCTTCTATACTAAACCAATACATATAAAAGTAATGAACAGTTATTCAATTGCGATGTTTGAAACTGTCATTATTTACTTCCTAATATCCTAGGTAAACAAGTGTTTATACGCTAAAATGAAATAATTTGAAAAGCATGGTTTGTCATACTTAACAACAATTAATTTTGAAATTAGTATATTAAAATAAAAATAGCACTCCTAATATAATTATTAGTATCATTTGATGCCCAATATTTTTTTCTTTCTGCATCATCATTGATGCCATTATCTTTCTTGTAGTTGAATTTGGCAAGCAGGAATCATCAAAAACGTTAATACAATGTTAAATGCATATTTTCGAGTTTGAGAACGAACAGGCTGTATACGGCGTTTCCATAAAAGAGTGGTATGATGTTAGCGGCTAAAGTTAGAGAAAAGAAAAATAAATAAATAAATGGAAGATTTGGCAACAAACGAATAGGCAAAAACGGCCCAATCGCCTCCTGGCCTCCTAGAAGCCAGAGTCCTCTTTTTCCTCCTAATCGCGCATTAGCTAACGCTTCATGTGTGCGGGGTCTAACTATGCTGAAACAATACTGTATTTTGTATTTGTGTATCATTTTTATACAAATATGAAATAGTTGTGGAACCAATCTTCTAAGTTTCCATTATGACTTATGGGGAAGTTCGCTTTGATATACGAGTGCTTTGGATTACGAGCACATTTCGGGAACGGAATTATGCTCGCAAACCAAGGTACCACTGTATATCGAAACTTTGCTGATTTTCAAGTGATTTCGGTAAAATCCAAGCAAACTCAGAAATAATGATATTTTTACCCCCTCCCTATCTCCGTAACCATTGCCTTCAGCACAGAAATGCGTAGAACCATTTTTGTTCGGAATTTAATGTAGATTAATTTTGTACACAGTGAAGTTTGCGCTAGACCTCATATGATTTTGAGATATTTGCGAAGAACTGTTGAAACATAGCATTCTACCCACTCCCCCCCTCAAACCCGACGCTCTGGGTCGTACCACTTTTTATCACTTACGACGACGAGGGTATAGAACAATTTGACGCGGGATAGAACTCTTTTTTTTTGATGTTTGGCTTTGGTCAATTTTTGAGCTAGTTTTACTGTATTATACGACAGCTTTTTCACTAGCGCGACTGATTGCATAAAACTAGTTTCATGCGACTGGTCTTACGAAGCTGATTGCATTGTCGTTTTCACATTAGAGCAACTCATTTGTCAATCGTTACTATGTGTTCTTCTGATGAAGAGGAAGATGTTGTCGTTTTATAGTGGTACAAAAGACGGACAAACAGAATAATTATTTAACTGTATCTTTCATTGCTTTTACTACACTTTCCCAAGCTGCATCCACACTATCTCACTTCGGGTATCCATATAATGTAGTATTATACAATATTGGAATCTTCTCAACTTCTTCGAAAAGTTCTAAATTAATTATTTCTTCATTTGAAGGCATTTTTAACATTATAAACGCAGAACGAATAATAATAAACCCTCTTTGTAGGTACGACCGAGAAGGCCAGTTGCATGCGATTCGAGTTTCTTAGGTCGCGTTGCACTGATATGAACGGACGTTATAAAAGTAATGGGTCAGTTTCATGAAACTAGTTGGATTACTCATATACAATCAGTTTCATGAAATCAGTCGCGCTGGTGCGAAAGCTGCCTAAGGATAGACATACGTTTACCTAATTTGAATCAAAACGAAATTCAGAAAGTAAAAACTGAATTCATTAGGTGTTACAAATGCGTTGAAAATAATGGTAGTTCTAATGAGCATCTATAGTTTTTTGTTTTTATAAAATAGTAGGTATAGTTTTACTATACTTTAACCGCAAATACAAGAAATGAGTCATTTTGTCAAACCAACAGATTTTCATTGCTGATTTTACGTTTATTTTTAATTAAAAATTGGTTTGTTCCGCTACTGAATTTATCTAGTTCGTTTATTGTTTATTTTATCATTTAGATTACAGCGTGACCTTCGCCCACGTGTTTGTGATGACTCATTTCTTGTAGTTTTGGTTGAACTATAGTCCAATTGACTATCATTTCTTAACGATAACCCATAAACAGCTCGGTCAAATATGCGATAAGTATACATATATATATTTGAAATCAGGAAATATTGAGAACTTCAAATTATTGAAAAATTTTCAGCGCGTTTCATTTAAAAGAAGACACACTTTTTCTACCGCCATATAAAATACACAAATATTCAAAAACATTAAGTATGTTTAAAAACTGCATTATCTTAAAAATAAAAAAGTAATAAGGGATTAGTATATACTTGAATCACCCTGTACATCGGACGTGCGCATGATTTTTGATTCGTCGGATTTATGAATAATTCTCATACTGTACGTGTACTGCTAGTCCCTGCGAATAATAAATCGTCCGATGTATGAGTAATTCTCGATGCATCCGATGTACGAATAATTTTCGTACGTCGGGCGTATGAATCATCCCGGTTCATCCGATATACTGCTTTTTTAATATGCAGAATTATAGAAAATAAATTGTAGGGCGCAACTGTTCTTTCAATTAATATAAAATCTAAATTTAGCTGAGGATTTTAAAGATTTCTAGAAGATTATTAGATAAATACTGTTTTCAAATACTTGAAAAAATTATTTAACTGCGATTAATATACGAAAAGAAAGATAGCAGCGATAACGTCGAGGATCTTTGAAATTCAAATTAAGGAAACTGAAGCAGCCTCAGTAGGGTGATTCTTAATATTTTTTCATCTTACTTTGTTCTTCAAAGAAATTTTATTTTCCTTAATAACTTGTCAGACCATTTGAATACCTAATTTTACTTACAATTTTTGCCAACTGTGTTGCCTTAGCTGTCTACACTCCTTTTCCCTGTAGCGATTCTAACGCTACAAACTTGTATTTGGTAAGTGTTATTGCATATTTATATAATATTAAGTTTCTATTAAATTTCTTATTTCTGTTTTAGGAAAAGGTCGAATATGGATTCTTAGTGATTTTCACAGTTGAATGTATAATGAAAGTTATAGCGTACGGTTTTATAATGCATGCGGGTGCTTATTTGAGGAACGGATGGAACTTACTAGATTTTACAATCGTAGTTATAGGGTATGTAAGCTCTCAACCGCAGCCAAGTTAAAATGTAGTTGTAAGATAAACAAAAATATGTTTAAATCTCATATTGCTAAACATTTTTCACATTCCTGTGTTCCATCGGTTGTCTTGTAAGAAAGATCGAGCTCAGGACTTACTTCAACCCTTTACCTATACTACGTGTATCAATCACTATAGCTATATTTAACTTGGCTGGAATGTAATCAGAATATTGCTTGTAAGATATCTTTACTTATTAATTGATTTTCAACAGAACGATCAGTACGATATTACAGCTTTTAACGAGAGATAGTTTTGATGTGAAAGCTCTTAGAGCTTTTCGGGTTTTACGACCACTAAGGCTCGTTTCAGGTGTTCCAAGTACGTTTTAATTGTATTTACCAATCGCTAGATTTTATAATATTTACAAACATTTTTAGGTCTACAAGTTGTGTTAAATTCGATTCTTCGTGCCATGGTGCCTTTATTACACATTGCTTTGTTGGTATTGTTCGTTATAATTATATATGCGATTATTGGGCTAGAACTATTCTCAGGAGAAATGCATAAAACGTGTTTTAATAATGATACGAGTAAGTTGTATTTACAAATAAGATCAATTCGGTCATTCTGAAGACGCAATAGCTCTGTGAGTCATAGAATTCACCTTAGGCAGTTTTATAAACGACGGTAAATACATCGTCCAAATAAGAGGTTATTAGGTTTAGATTGACCACTACCCAACTTTACAAAACTTTAACTTACTGTTTGCAACACAACACGTTTTGAATTTTGAATATTTTAATTTTAGTCAACTACACATAACTAAAGTCCGTTCGCCGAGACCTGTCGCAAGACGTAAACACACTTGAAGTTAGCTGACCCTTGAAGCTTCATTTACGATGATGCGCGTTTACGTACCGTGTGCGCATAACTCGCTTTTATGGTTGCAGCGTAATGTGGAATGGAGTTTCCGCATTTATGTAAAGTAGTTTAGGCGTGAATGAGATCACGTGCGCGCCGACCAATAGCATCGCTTATAGTTTGTTTAGTACTAAGGGGTCTATTCTGTAAGCCTTGAGCGAACCGTTCACGAGCGGTTATCGTTGTTTGAAAGGTTTTTCGCTCTAAAGTTATTCTGTAAGCAAACAATCACCGTTATGCACTCGTTAGTGAACAGCGCACCCTTCGAAGATCAACCTTTCACGAACGGCTGCAGATTAGTCGACGTTAGCGAACGTTCGTGTTTATTTTTATAATTATAAAAGAAATTTTATATGTGAAATTATTGTATTAATTATATCACAGTACGGGAAAATGGAAAGTAATTTACTTAATCCAATTGTAAATGAATTAGATAGAATAAATATATGACGCTTATTAATCTAACCTCAAAAACTTGGTAGAGAGGAATCAATAAGAATTATTAATACTTATCCGCTTAGCAATAGTAGCAATTATATACTTTGAATAAATTGTTATTTCAGGTAGTACCTACCTCACTAGAGGTGGTCTTAGATCAGGTGGAATCCAGCTGTAATAAAGATTACAAAAGGATTGTTATTATTAAAAATAATCTCTTAAGAAGGTATAATAATAGTGATAGAATATTTCTCAATGAAATGCGAAAAAAAAGATTTACTATTGCAGGTTGATAATTTCACTATTGTTGGGGTATTTTAAACATTTTTAGGAATTTATTTGTAAAATTTTCTTAGTGCATTTGAATAGAGTTCTATAAAAAATAATTATACTCATATTTTTAAATTCTTGACGTAATTTAGAATTAGTAAAAAGTATTTACCTATTAAACTTGCCGAAGATATCGTAATAAACTGATACGTAATTATTAATTTGTGATTTTTTCACTTTCGGGTATGCAATTAAAGTTAGTAACTTTATTTAAGAGCTATATTTCGATCCGTTTTGGATCTTCGTCAGGGTTATATCAACTTTAACATACGGTGGATCTTATACAACCACTTTAAGTTGTCAATTAATGTATTAAGATCCGATATAAGTTATTATGTTAATGTTAATAAACCCCTGACAAAGATCCAAAGCGGATCGAAATATACGTTTAAACTAAACTAACTTTAATTACATACCCAAAAGTGAAACAACACATTAAATAATTAATAAATAAATATTAGTTGTAATTAATTTATTTGATAAAAACCAATACAAACAAAGAACTAACTGATACTTTTACTATTATTTATTAATAATATTCCTCCAAGAACAACGTATTGTTGCCTTGTGGTTTTTTGATTAGACGTTCTCCTATCCTCCATATAATTTCAACTCTTTTGAAATCAATTCAAAACTGAGACATTTTTATAAAATTGGCGCGTTCTCCAGAAATAATAAATATGACATGCGCACTATATACTTAAAATGATGAAACTGCATCTATATTAACGTCAAAGATGTATTACCTTTTTAGAAAACGCTAGACAATCGTTGAGAGTGCGCATAGCTCAACGGTTGGTGTTACAGAATAACCTATCTGTCGATTCTCGTTGAAGTAGCCGCTGAGGAAGTCGCCTAACGATCGCCGTTCACGAACGGCGCCATTCGTGAACGGTTAGTTACAGAATAGACCCCTAACTGTAAGTGTATTTACG
This sequence comes from Agrypnus murinus, assembly GCA_929113105.1. Taxonomy (NCBI): domain Eukaryota; kingdom Metazoa; phylum Arthropoda; class Insecta; order Coleoptera; family Elateridae; genus Agrypnus; species Agrypnus murinus. Next base: position 21,919,125 of record OV816023.1, read on the forward strand.
TCTTGCGACAGGTCTCGGCGAACGGACCTTAAACAAATAGTTGGGATTGTTCCTTCGTTAATCAAAGTTCTTCCGTGTTCCATTCGCATTATGCTGATTGCTAGTCCAGTTTTTCTCCAAAAGTCAAATAAATGTTTGGTTTTCCAATATTCTTTATACATGTTTTCATCTGCCACTGTAAGAAAGTATAATACCAACACATACCTACTAAGTCGAAAACAAGAGTTTTTAGATGTACATGTGTTAGATGTACCAAACGTTTTGAATAAGTTGTATAAGCAAAAATCTGTCAAACTGGCTTGATACAATATCCTGATTCATTAAATTTTCCAGTAGTACCTCTACCTTGACTGAAGCAATTTCTCAAATACTTAGTCATTAGTAGTCTGAGAATTGGAATCATATCCGATATAAATAGCCGATTTGTTAGGTCGGAGACTTTACTTAAATATAAAGAGACCTTATTCTATTTTTAAATCATTTTGCTGGTTCTTATCAGCCTTGGTATATTACTACAAATTCTATATCTTCTTTGCTTTGTAGATAGGGCGATTTGAGTTTTCAAGGCTAGTAAATTCAGCAGTTTCAGCTACACTTCCGCTCATAGACTTCTTTACAAGCTGATCTTGGACATCTTTTTCTATGGACGCATTACTAAAATCTTACAAATTGCAAACTAACCATTTTCCCTAAATGTAAAGAATACCAAGACAATAAAGAGTATGATTATCCGGACGTATTAACAGAATGGCCGAATATCTTCAAAATTAGTTTTTACATATTTCATTTTTTCAAACTTAATAACTTTCATTTCTAATTTTCAGATGATATGATGGATGAGCCAACTCCATGTGGAGTAGGGTATAATTGTTCAGATTTAGGAGATGGATGGAGATGTGATTATTATTTTGTTGGTCCCCATGATGGAATTACAATCTTTGATAACTTTGGTCTGTCCATGTTAACTGTGTTTCAATGTATTACTCTAGAAGGCTGGACCGAAGTGCTTTATTTCGTAATTAAACCATCTTTTAGTTTATAAGAGTATATAATTAATTTTTGGTTTTGTTACAGATTCAGGATGCTACGGGAAAAACATGGCAGTGGTCATATTTTGTATCTATGGTAATATTGGGAGCGTTTTTTGTAATGAATCTTATTCTTGGTGTTTTGAGCGGGTATGGAGATTTAAATATTTATATTTGGTTATTATTAAGTTGTATTCCTTAACATTTTAGTGAGTTCTCCAAAGAAAGAGAGAAGGCAAAGGCCAGGGGTGATTTTCACAAATTAAGGGAGAAACAACAGATTGATGAAGATCTTCGGGGTTATCTCGACTGGATAACACAAGCAGAGGATATTGATCCCGAAGGAGAAGATCAGACCAATCAAGATACCAAGGTAAAAGCTAATAACGAGATGGAATCAACCGACCAATTAGGCGAAGAAATTGAAATTCAACAAGAATCGCGGTGTAAAAAATATAAAAAAGACTTCGAAAGAATAAATCGTAGAATGAGACGAGCCTGCAGAAAAGCAGTGAAATCTCAAGCATTTTATTGGCTTATTATAGTTCTAGTATTTTTAAATACAGGTGTCCTAGCAACCGAGCATTATGGGCAACCAGACTGGTTAGATGAATTTCAAGGTTAATAAATTAAGATGTGGTTTTTGCAAAATATTCATTAAACTTTTTCTTTCAGAAAACACAAATATGTTTTTCATCGCACTTTTTACCTTGGAAATGTTAATAAAAATGTACAGTTTAGGATTTCAGGTACTTTCCAATACCTAATCTATGATATGCATAATCGCTAAATATTTTTTCATTTTAGGGATATTTCGTTTCTCTTTTTAACCGTTTCGACTGTTTTGTTGTCATCGGTAGCATTATAGAAACAATTTTGACCAAAACTGAGATTATGAAACCTTTAGGAATATCTGTTTTACGTTGTGTTCGACTACTTAGAGTTTTTAAAGTAACAAGGTATATTATAATTAAATACAAGCGGATCTAAGGTAAGGCTAGGAAGACATCAAAGTATGAAAAATAACTAAATAGTTTTTATAAATTATATTTCTCCAGTTTAATTCCCAAGCGAACCCATATTCCTAGATCTTACCTAGATTCGTATTTCTAATTACATTGACAAACTGAAGAGTCTTTAATCTGAAACATATTTTTCAGATATTGGAGATCACTTTCAAATCTAGTGGCATCGTTATTAAATTCTATACAATCTATTGCCTCTTTGTTATTGTTATTGTTTCTTTTTATTGTTATCTTTGCCTTGCTAGGAATGCAAGTGTTTGGTGGTAGATTCAACTTTAATGCTATCAAAGATAAACCTAGGCAGAATTTTGATAGTTTTTGGCAAAGTTTACTTACTGTTTTTCAAGTAAGTATTTGTAAAAAAGTGGCCTCCGTAATATTTGCCATATTACGATTATTATTGCAGATATTAACTGGTGAAGACTGGAATGCCGTAATGTACGACGGCATACAAGCTTATGGAGGTGTTAGATCCCCAGGTGCTTTAGCTTGCGTATATTTTATAATTCTCTTCATTTGCGGAAATTGTATCCTTTGTACTGATTATAAAATAAATAATACTAATAGTTGTTACTGTTAGATTCCTTATTGTAGCGTAGATATTTTATTAAACGTTTTCTTGGCTATCGCTGTAGATAACTTGGCAGATGCCGAATCTCTAACAGCTATTGAAAAAGAAGAAGAAGAAGAGGTGCTATGTTATATATTTCTTTATATTACTCTCATATTAATAGTATTCTTTCTAGGCTGAAAAGAATAAATCAAAAAGCCCGACACCAGCACAAGATGACTTAGATGGTGAGGAACACAGTTTAGATGAAGAAGATATGGAAGAAGGGCAGATGTATGATTCCGAAAGGTGAGTACCTAGAAAGTTGTGGATATTACGAAAATTAATAATTTTCAAAATTAAGATCGGAAAGAGATGAAGAGACAGAGTCGCAAACAAAAATGAATGTTAATACCGATGATGTCGAAGAAGAACAGGTTGAAGAAGAAGAAGAAGAAGAGGATCAAGCAAACAATCAGGGTAGGTCGACAAATGAATTGAAAGTGTTATTTAACAGATCAGGGGTTAAAAAGAGTAGCGTTTTACATTAGTAGGGATAGATGCGTAGCTAGGACAAAACGAAATGACCATCATTTTCAGACGACCAGGTAGATGAGCCACCTAGGCAAACTGCCCGACCACGGCGTCTATCAGAACTAAACATCAAAAAGAAAATTCGCCCGATTCCAAAAGGCAGCGCGTTCTTTATCTTTTCTCATAGAAACAGGTATGCACCTTTGAAACAGGACATAGCTGCAGAAGCGGGTGCCAAAATTAAATTTACGCGAAATCCGAATGTAAATAGTTCTCCCGAAAACTTCAAGCAGCTATGTCGATCTTAAACATAGAGTAATGCGTGTGGTGTGCATGTCGTTACAGATATGGATACCGACGGTGGTGGTGTTTCTGCGAGGCCTCGACGGATGTCAGAAATTAAAACCAGCACTAAGAAAATTCCCATTCCTCCAGCGTCATCTTTCTACATTTTCTCTCCTACGAACAGGTGATAGGCATTGGTGCCGTAGGTTTTTGTTGAAGTGTGCCCCGCTTGATTCCTTCGACACTATATGCGCCCCGCACCGATCATTGTAGTAGTGCGACCCTAAGTAGTGGAATTACCTCTTTTGTAGTTGCCTTTCTACCGAACCCTTTGCATTTAGTAGGCTACTTTTCAGCTCCAATGGATGTGGATGTGGACAACCGATGAATGTTTCGCATATTTATTTGTGTCTTAATCTACATCTTAATTTACATCTTTACTTAATAAGAAATTACTGTTTTAAGGTTCCGTGTGTTCTGTCATTGGCTCTGTAACCTCTCTTGGTTCGGTAACTTCATCCTGGCGTGTATTCTTGTATCTTCTGCGCTTTTGGTATTGGAAGATCCACTAGATTCCAGCACAGATTTGGCAACGGTAAGTTTTTGAATTGAAAGATTTTGTAAAAATTTAATTTTGTTGGTATACCGTAGGCACTTACATACTGCGACTACGTGTTTACAGCGATATTCTCAGTGGAACTTCTGCTAAAGACGATTGCATATGGAGTCATTATGCATGATGGTGCCTTCTTACGGTCTGCTTTCAATGTATTAGATTTGGTAGTTGTATGCGTTTCTATAGTGGCCATAAGCACCGGAGGGTAAGATTTGTTTTAACTTTGCTTCAATCGATTTATAAACTATTTGCTGTTACAGAGAGTTTGCTGCAGTAAAGATCCTTCGAGTATTGCGAGTACTACGACCGCTTCGAGCAATTAACCGAGCGAAGGGATTGAAGGTAATGTCAAGTTCAGTGGTAGAGACCATTTAGGTCTTGCCAAGTAAAATATAATAGATAACGAAAGTGGTGGAGGCAGGGGCCGGTTATTCGCTCTCTGATATATATTTATCCCTAGCGTGTAGTCCAGTGCGTGATAGTTGCGGTAAAGACCATCGGCAACATTGTATTGGTTACCTGCCTCCTTGAGTTCATGTTTGCGGTAATAGGAGTCCAGTTGTTCAAGGTAGGCACCAGCAGTCCGTTGTTGTTCATGAGCAAATGCACCTATGGGTTTTCCTACTACAGATGCCCTCTCACAGTATTAACCCCTGTATGCGCTGGGACCCGCGGCGACCAGGCTTGAGGTTGGGAGTCCCGGTCTATTAACCCGCATGTCACGCTGTGTCTGTGCAGTGCTGAAGTGCTGTGTGCAGAATGCAGTGCATATGCCGAGCGGCACTTTTTTCGCACTTGTAGTCATATCTAGGCTAGGGCACCGCCGCGGCCGCTTTGGCTGCTGGCTCCCTCCCTCAGCAGACGCGACCCGACCCTGGGTGCATTTGACCGTTCCCGGCTGGCTGCGCGATGCCCCACCGAAGCCTCGCTCTTCTACCACACACACTTCTACTTCTTCTTCTTGTTCAACATCATATTTTACTGACACTGTGTTTCGTTTGTTCCATCCTCTCATGCCGATTCTGCTCATGGCTAGTATGTAGTGAAATGCGTGATAGTAGCCATTAAGACGATCGGCAATATCATGCTGGTTACCTACCTCCTGCAGTTCATGTTCGCTGTGATTGGAGTGCAGCTATTTAAGGTAATAGTACAAGCTTATTGCTGCACCTGACGGTAGATCTGCATGTTCTGGCCGTAGCTGGGAGCCGCCGGGGATCGTTGTCTTCACTGCTCCTCGGCGGCACCCTCCGTATAGTCCTCACGCGCAGAACACCGTGTCTGTCTGCCTGCCTGTCTGTCGGCACTTTAGACGCTGGTAAGCTTATGCCGGCTTTACAATTTCTAGTATCGCATTTCTTGTGAACTAGCTATTGCCTTTGCGTTAGGGGAGTCAGCGACTGCTGCTTGATGTAGTTATGCAGGCGGTTGTTAACCAATTCTGAATGCAATAAGAGTTCTAACAACGCAGAACTTGTAGATTTACTTCTTTCTTCATTTATTTTTGTTATACAATATGTTTTTGTACTAGTTATGACTACAAGTGAATCTCAACAGTAAGGAAACAAACGAGTTACGGTACTTTGCACGAGAATGAGTGATTGTACACAAGCACGTAAACACTACTAAATGTTTAAAGATAATGTTTGATGATATTTGCATGAGAACTGTGTGTTGCAAGTTTTTCCTTTATGTTTATTATGTAAATATCCACATTTAATAATTCCTTGTCTGGGTCTAGGGAAAATTTTATAGATGCACTGACGAATCTAAGTTAACAGCAAACGAGTGCAAGTAAGTAGAACTGGCATTTCTTCTTGGTATTATTGGTATACTAGATCATAAGGTTTTCAGCGGAACATATTTGGTTTACGAAGAAGGAAACACCGACGCACCGATAATCAAGATTCGAGAATGGGAACCTGCAAAATTCCACTTCGACAATGTAGCGAAGGCTATGCTCACATTGTTTACAGTATCCACTTTCGAAGGCTGGCCCAATCTCCTTTACATATCTATAGACTCAAAAGAAGAGAACTTTGGAAGAATTCACAATTATCGTCCCGTTGTTGCTATATATTATATAATTTACATCATTATTATTGCGTTTTTTATGGTTAATATTTTTGTTGGTTTCGTTATTGTTACATTCCAAAACGAAGGAGAACAAGAATATAAGAGTTGCGATCTTGAAAAGAATCAACGAAATTGTATAGAATTTGCGTTGAAGGCGAAACCAGTAAGAAGGTACATTCCCAAGCATCGCATACAGTACAAAGTTTGGTGGTTCGTAACGTCAAGTCCATTTGAGTATACCATATTTGTATTAATCTTAGTTAATACTATAACATTAGCTATGCAGTTTCATAGGCAGCCAGATGCCTATTCTCATGCTCTAGACATATTGAATATGATTTTTACGTCTGCGTTCGCTCTAGAATTTGTATTTAAATTAGCCGCATTTCGTTTTAAGGTAAGAAATCATTAGAAAATTATAGAACATAATCTTTAAAGTATGTTTTGTTTCTTTTAGAATTATTTTGGAGATGCTTGGAATGTGTTCGATTTTATTATTGTACTTGGAAGTTTCATAGATATAATATATTCTGAAGTTAAGGTATGTTTGGAAATTACCGTAACTGAGGTTACTTTATGAGAGCAGTAACACATTGTGACAGTAACTTTTGTGACATATCTCTAACAGTTCACAGCACTCTACTGTTGAGTACTGAATTGAACTAATATCTAGTACAAGTTTAAAAAAATACTGCCACAAAGTAACATCAGTGCACAGTAGCAATATACACAAGCATCCTGCTCTAATAAAATATTTTTGCTTTTTTCTAATGTCTAGCCCGGATCTGGACTTATTTCCATTAATTTTTTTCGTTTATTTCGAGTTATGAGGCTTGTTAAACTTCTCAGTAGGGGAGAAGGTATAAGAACATTGTTGTGGACATTCCTGAAGTCGTTTCAAGCACTGCCCTACGTAGCTCTACTAATTGTAATGTTGTTTTTCATATATGCCGTAATAGGGATGCAAGTAAGTATCTTTTTTCTATATCTATCCAAAGACATATTTTTAAAATTTTTTTATTGCAGTTTTTCGGGAAAATCGACAGACATGGTGACAACATTAATAGAAATAACAATTTTTCTACGTTTTGGCAAGCGTTGTTGGTACTATTTCGTTCAGCGACAGGTTTGTCCAAAAATCGTATATAGAACTATATCCTTAATTAAAACCAATGATATTCTAGGAGAAGCTTGGCAAGAAATCATGATGTCTTGTGCAGGTGCAGAGGATGTTAAATGTGACCCAGATGTAGTATGGCCAAATACTACCAAAGAAGATGCTAAAGCGTCATGCGGATCCGACATAGCGTATCCTTATTTTATATCGTTTTACGTCTTATGTTCATTTTTAGTAAGTCCATATCGAGTTTTTTTTAATGTAATGAATAATACTGTTCGTTTCAGATCATAAATTTATTTGTAGCGGTAATTATGGACAATTTCGATTACTTAACTAGAGACTGGTCCATTTTAGGACCCCATCACTTAGAAGAATTCATAAGGCTGTGGAGTGAATACGATCCTGATGCCAAAGGCAGGATAAAACACTTAGATGTCGTAACCCTCTTACGTAAAATATCTCCTCCTCTTGGTTTTGGTAAATTATGTCCCCATCGTGTAGCTTGTAAACGATTAGTTTCTATGAATATGCCATTAAATAGTGACGGAACCGTACTGTTTAATGCTACTTTATTTGCGGTAGTACGCACTTCTTTGCGAATAAAGACTGAAGGAAACATAGACGATGCGAATGCTGAACTAAGAGCTGTTATTAAAAAGCTCTGGAAACGTACTAGTCCAAAACTACTGGACCAAGTTGTTCCACCTCCCGGGGTGGAAGACGAAGTTACTGTCGGAAAGTTTTACGCTACTTTCCTCATCCAAGACTACTTCCGAAGATTTAAAAAACGAAAAGAACAAGAATTAAAAGAGCAAGGAGATAAAGAGGCCCATAACACGGTAACTCTTCAAGCCGGTTTACGCACATTGCACGAAGCTGGACCAGAGCTGAAACGTGCAATATCCGGTAACTTGGATGAATTAATCGATGACAATCCCGAACCCATGCACAGGGTATGATTTCTAACATATATTATAGTGCGGTATTTTATAAAAAAAAACGTCTTTTTCCAGAGAAACCATTCCTTATTCGGTAGTGTTTGGTCTTCTATGCGAAGAGGACATAGCTTCAATCGTACAAAGTCTTTAAAAGTCAATTCAACCCAAATCAAAATATCCCCTGCTTCAAGTGGGGATTTTCTTCCATATAACTCAATTCAAAGGGGGAACATAGAGGGAATGAATCACATAACACCTATGGTTAAAAGCGCCATCCTGCAGAATAGAGCCAGCATTACTTCTTTGCACAATCAGGAAGGACTAAAAGAAGAAGAGTCTATTCCTTTACGATCACTTAATAATGTGTTTACCGGAGATGGAGATAAAAAGAATTTTGAAATGCTCGGGTGAGTTTTAAATCATATTTTTTTTATTTTTTCATTATTTTGTGTTTACTGTAGTAGGTAATAGATACACGAAATTTACATGTTAAATGAATATTTTATTTTCTATAATACACAGAAAGCAACTTTAGCAAACATTTTGTTTTGTGTAAATACAAGAACGGTGCATATTTAATAAGTAAGATATTCCAGTTTTAACATATTTCCCAGGTAGCAGGGAATGGTTTTCCTGACTTTACTGTTTGGACGTCGACATTTAAGCGAGTCCAGAATTACAAACTGAAAAATGACGTGAAAATGTTACAGTCCAATAACGTCACATGTACGACTTCCGTTTATGTCACTGGAATCATGTATTTTGATCTGATCAGTGTATCCAGAGAATTACGTATTTTTACTTTGTTTTGGTCTACTAAAACTAAAAATTAAAATTTTTATAGACAATCTTCCTCATTCTAATTTCACTACGAGGAATCCAAATAAGTCCAAGATTAAGAACAAATTCCTAGCCTTTCTCATACTTTTAAGGAAGTAAGCAGCAGCGAATTAACGTTTCAAACTCATTCGGTACACTGTACTTGAACTGACCTATGGTTCCTTGCATAAGGTAACCCATTTTTTATTAATTGCAATAAGTAATCCTGAGCTCCATCTATGTAATGTTTCTCTGTTAGATAAATGGCGCGCGGAGAAGTCAATAGATGAGCAGTGAGTGTGCAACACCAATAAATATTCCGGATGCATCATGGATGGCCATGGATGTTCCGTGTATCTCGAGTCAAAAATAGACGTCAGGTGTGTCAAAAACAGCATGTTGGATAAATGACGTCGTGGAATGCTCACGAATCACCAGAATATCACGTCATTGTAACAAAATTTGCTATCTACATTCGGTTCTCTATACGTCTTTATGTCTATTTTATAAAAATACAACATACGTTTCTTATTGTTTAATTCTTCACAGCTACATTTTTGAATTGGTTATCTTTTTAGTTACACATGTAATGTTTCTAAAGTTCGCTTTCTTATTCTGTCTGTTCTTCAAAACGAGCAGTTATTTAAAATTAAATGTAAACAAAATTTCCTTAATAAACATTTGTATATTTTGATCTATCTACATTCTATCATACCATTTATGGAATGTTCATTTTGATGTTTTTAAATAATATGTATTTTCTAAAATCTGATGCCGAATAATGATGAAAATAATGCCAGAGTTTGAAAAACATTTAAAGTGATGTAGCAGTAACATATACAAATTTGACTTTCAGTAAATCTGGCTTTCTACACCCCCACTACAACGGTAAGCGTAAGTGGGAGTGTGCGTTTGCCTATGGTTTTGAACGTTTTGATTTTGATTAACTGGTCATGTGGTGATTGCTGTGTTTGTGCCAGTCTGCAGGATGACCACACTGAGCTGTTGCCGCCGACACCACCGCCGCGCCGTGTACGGCTGGGCCTGGGGGGCGGTTGCATGACGGCCTCGCCATCGCCTGTGCAACACGCACCCAGCTTTAGTCGTATAGCAAGTGGCCTGAAGCTTGCACAAGCACAAGCTATGGCAGTTGCAGGCTTCTTGCCGGAGCCGCACGACTGGCCTGGCTCGCTGCAACCCTCAGAAGCGGATGGAAATGCCCGGCATGCGCGTTGCTCTCTTCTTAATCACAGGGCTTCCTTCCACGGCAGAGGTTAGCCCTTAACGCTCATAGCTATCCCGCACGTACTAACCTCCCCTGCATGTGCCTGCAGCATTGATAATAGCGTAGCTTTTAGCTTGATGTTTGCTAATATGAGGCCTCTGCACGACCTGTGTTCGGTTTCAGCGCCACACAGCGAACCCAACGGTCATGCGGGCTCCGAGCGTCTTTCACATTCCTTACCCGGAAGTCCCGCGGATCGGAGACCAACGCCCTTTGAGGTAGTCGGTTCTGCTGAAAGCCTGGTAGGTAGAGTGCTAGCAGAGCAAGGCTTAGGAAAATACTGCGACCCCGACTTCGTACGGTACACCTCGAAGGAGATGCAGGAGGCGTTGGACATGACCCAAGAGGAGATGGACCGCGCGGCTCATCAACTCATGCAGCAAGAACGACGTTTGAATGTACAAACCTTAGACGCATTGCAGTCTCAGTTATAGCAACTTGAGCCGTGTCACCCTCCGTGGTCTCCTATTCCTCCAACCAAACTACCAAGTGCCTAATTCACTCTGGTCCAAAGAAGACTAATTAAAATAATTATGTGTAGTTTTTTAACCTGGAATTTACTTGAAGGATTGTTTCTCCAGTTACAAAGTCCCAATGTACAGGGTGTGAGAACAAATATAAAACAAAAAAACTGTAAATGCAATTTTGTAATATCAAATGTGTCAAACTATTACAAAATAAAATAATCGTACATCTCGTTTACTTTAGTGCTTCATCTTTTACGTGTTAACCTGTTAAAATTTATGTATATTTCTGACATTACCTATAGTTACAACTACAATATTAGAATTAAGTTCTTCGTTTTTTAATGATGTGAGAACTCATAACAGCAGAGACAAAGAAATTCTAAAAACGTTGATGTCTACATGTCTATTCAAACATGTCCCATCTTCATAGTTGTATGATCTATATGATGCTGTTGTGAAATATTATGTATTAAATGTTTATGATACATCTTTTTTACTCAAGGTTAAATAAAGTATACAAATTTTATAACATTATATAGTCCAAACTTTGATTTCATTACAGCATTCCGTTTTTTCTCTTTGTTTTTTTTTATTAATCTATCAAACTTTAAAGATCATGTGATATACGTGCATACAAATAAAAAAAAATTAAATATTCATCAAACATTTATAAAATGTTGGTGTGTTTATGCTGATCAAGTGTAATAAGAATCTATCTTCAGCAGGTGGTAGATTTTCAAAGATCTTCAGTAAGATAGCTTACAGTAAGTATGAAGATGAATATTCTTAGAGCAAAGTATCATATTTAGTATACATTCTTACGACTTCTAGAATAAATTGAAATGTTATATCCAAGAACAGTGTAAATCTAAAATCTAGATCCTGAGAAAAGACAAAACACTCCAATGACTAATGACACTCTAATGACTATGACCAAACAATAAAAGACATACTGGTACTAATTTAGGGTTGGTCAAAAACAAAAACGCGCGTCAAAAAGAACCTTTTTTTAATTTTGCTCTATCTATAGCTATGGTAATTCGACTGAATGTTCGGCTAAACTTGATTTTAATATCTCTCCACATAAATATTTTATCAAATTTTTTGTTCGTTGTCTTTCCAAAGCGTTTTATCGTTTCCACATTGCCTCAAATTTAGTGATTCAACAAAATCAGCGGAATGGGACGTTTCGGCGCTGCCGATTCGGCGTGACCGATCAGGCGCAGGCGGTTCGGCGCAAGGACGTTTCGGCGCGGGAGGTTTCGGTGCGAAGACGATTCGGCGCAAGCCGATTCGGCGCGATGGCGTTTCCGCCCGAAATACGCAATCATACAATTATGATTGGGTCTTTAACATACAACCTCGGAAGAAACTGTAATTTTTTAAAGTGCAATCTTTAATTTATGCATGAATGTATTTCAAACAACACTGTAATCCGGTTTACGATATGTGAAAATAAGGAAATAAACAGTGTTTAAGGGGGCAAATAGAATTGTTTCGATGTTTTTCTGCAAATTATAATCTTGTTTTCATTAACTCAAATCCGTTTAGAAATACATAACAATGACTAAAACAAAGATTTACGAAGATTTTACTAAGGCTTTTATTGCCTGGTCGTAGTCTGACAGATAGATGATTTGATCATACAACCAGACATCTTTGAAAATTTGATCAATTCTTCTTAAAATATTTCAATATTTTAATAGTAATTCCTACGTAATCTCGAAGATTTTCTAGTAAACACCTGTGTGAATGCAATTATTATTTTCGCATTTTTTCTAAGTAATATTAATTAACCTTCCGATATTTTTAGTCGTATTAAAATTTTTGTTTACAAGATAAAATCTTCGAAATTGTAGTGTTGTGTTCTGATGCACAAGCTAAAGTTTTCTAGTAACTTCAGTCAATGTGTATAATAGCGCCGAAACGGCCTCGCGCCGAAACGCCTCCGTACCGAAAGGGCTGCGCCGAATCGGTCGCGCCGAATAGGTTGCGCCGAAATGTCCTAGACTGAAAATCAGTGATTTTACACTTATTTCGAAAAGACCCTTTTTTCGACTCGCCCTACGGTACTTTATATATACTATGCATTTTTTCATGACTTCACTTAAGCAGATTTGTTTAAGGACGTACACGTTCTGTTAGCTACTATCCTTAGTAAACACACTTGGTTTTTTACCGTAACCGCTACATTGTACTTCAAAATTCAAACATCACCAGAAAACGCAACGTGTTAAACGCAATGCTTTGATAAAATGCTTACTTTTCGAGATATAAGGAGTTAAATCATTTGTAACATTTCTGTATTTCATAACATTTAACTCGATATATTCTCGATGAAAATCAGTATTTTCTGTTCTTTTGTTTTTTGTAGGTAATGTTTACGGAACAAAACAGAAAATGATAACAGTGTATTGTAAGGATGAAAGTCGTGTAGCCAACAGCATACATCATAAAGACCTCTACGGGGCAGATGAACAGCCGCCACTTAACTCATCTCCATAGTCAACCATTTGTATTAAGAATGAAACTGAAATCACCATCTATTTATTGTAGATTCTTGCCAAAGTGTTAAAGAGGCAGTATTTATTTAGTATTATGGAAGATCATGTACATGTTCTATATCATAATTCGCTTGGTCACCATGTAATTTAAAAAAAATTATTTTTGTATAAGGTTATCACTTAAAGCATATACAGGGTTCGTAAAAAGTATTGCACCAAATGCAATGACGTGCAAAGCGGGGTTTAACATTTGGTAGGGTTAAACTGTTTATAAAAACCTATCTTTTGACATTTGACAGTTTTATTTGTTTTGTGCAACAGGTGTTCGACGGATGTCGTCATTTTGGACTTTTTAAATGGCAACAAGGGTTGAACTTTGCATTATTTGAAAGGTATTTGCTTTAGAAATACGTAAAGGGCATCATCAGTTGTTTATTCTAAAATAATGAAGAAATAGTGAAAAATAAACTAGCAATTCTAAATAAAGAAATGCATTTTTGAAATTTTGTTAAACAAAAATAAATCATAATAATTGTTCAAACTGTTGCCCATTCACTTCCTAGTAGAAACAAAACCGGTTAATAACAACTTCTAATGAATGATGTGGGTGTTCTAATACGAGCTTCTAAGTCATCTACTGCTGTTGGCCTGTTAACATACATTTCTTCTTCTGCGAATGCCGCGATCTTTGTCAAGGATCTTGGCAGTTATCACAAGTAGGGGACCTACAACTTAAGGTGGACTCCGAACCACGCCAAGTGCATAGTACTTGGATTTTTTCTTAATTCTATGGAAATTTCCTGGGCAGAGCATACCGCGGTGGTTTGCAATGGCAAACCACCTCGGAAGGCCAAGCAATGGCCCAGGCAATGGCCTTCCGAGGCAAAAGCGATTTTTAAAATCCAATGATGTATTGACCGGAATTCGAACTCGGATCCCTTAAATAGTTAAATTCGATGTCTATTTATTAGTACTTATTTAGGCGGGGCTTGCCACTTATGCAAACATAATTGCTTTCCCACGAGATCGCCTTCCATCTTGTTAGTCACGTACTTACACCGTTTCTGCTTGTTTTACTACAAACATACAGTATTTTCAATGGTCTATTTAAGCAAACCGTTATTACTGCCTTTAATACTTACTAAAGTTGAGTGCCTTCTCAGGAAATCTTAGTAAACAATAAATAATGACATTAGATTTTAAAGGTCTTTCGTTTTAATAACGATGTAATTAAATAATTGTTTTTGAAGAGCTACTAATAAATGTGTGATTCAAATTTATTTTGACATCAATTCAATTCACCATACAGTAGTAACTAAATAAATAATAAAAAAGTTAACAAGCAAAAAAGAGGAAATGATTGCAAAGCGCGAAGAATACTTTGTTGCAAAAAGTTCAGAGTTCAACGATAGCTGTTTTCCAGCATCTGTAAGGTGTAGAGGTGTTTTTGTGTAGTTTTAAATAAATGTCACTGTGGTTGTAGTATCGATGTGGATGATTGTGTAAAGCAAACTAATTGCAGCAAAAACATTAACGTTTGCATTTATATTTTTTTTATTTATGTAGGTAAAATTATATTTTAGAAGTGAACTTTCATTTTATAATGCTTCGTGGATATGCCGTGTTCCAAACAAAAAGAAATGTGGATATTTGTTATACGCTAGATTCTGCACTTATAAATAAATAAATGAAATTTAAAAGTAAATAACAATCTCTTATAGTTGGGCACAACAAATTGCTTCTGGTCCATTCAATACAAAAACAAAAAGAAATGTAACCTAATTCAGACGGAATGCTTTTCTCAGATTGGAGATTTCCTTCGCTGCTTTTTAAATAATAACAGAAAACAATTTGGATGGCGCCCTCTATATTGTTCACTTATTTCTGTGTCTAATCTAAAATTAGTAAGCTTTTGTGATTAACATCATATACATCTGAGCATAATTCGAATAAGTAAGCAATCTCAGCCGGGAGCTATAATCTGCGTAAGTATAAGAGTTTTTATGCTTTTATTTATTTGTAAGATTTTGAGTGTTACAAATGGAGTCCAATGCGGGGCTTTTATTTGGCAGAATTATTCGTTACAAATTGGCGTCCACGCATGGATCTGAGTTAATAGTTACAGAAATCTGTTTTGTTACATATTTTCAGCAAATTGCATGCGGATGATTTTAAAATCTTCCTGTAATTTTCAGTCAAAATAATGATCTTTATTATTTAGAATTGTTAGTTTAGTTTTCACTATTCTATTTTATTATTTTCAACTTTTGATAACAATGCCATTATTACGCCGTGCTGGACCAAAACTAAATTAAAGATAACACAGCAAAACACGCAATTGTTCTAGAATCTGGTTACTTAAACTTACTAAATAGGTCGACAGTTTGGTAGCTGAATCTAATTCAGCATCTATAGATAGAACCATAATTTATACTAGTGCACCTGTATATAATTAGATAAGAGTAGGGACATTTACATTTTTATTCAGTTAGGATCAGTCATTGAAGCCGCAGAGATTTAAATTTTTTTGGCAATTTTACAATAGTTGGAAATTAACATGACATATTGTAATGCAATTGGGTGTAAAAATTACTCTAAATATGGTTATTAGGGTGGTTCTTATTTGGGTCGTGGTGGAATTTCGGTTTTGCCGGGTGCCCATCTGATTCCAAAAAAAGAACTGAAAATTTCAAGACCAATACGAACTTCCTATCTCTATTCTAATCAGGGCCGGCGTAAGCTTTTGCGGGGCCGGGTTCTAAAACACACTTGGCCTAAAACAACTTCTAAATAAATTAAATATAAGCTAATATTAAAATATTAGCTTTTACAAAACTCTTACACTTTTTGTCGCCAGCTCTTCTTTTTCGCATCGAGTTTTTGCACAAAATTTTTTAAAACGAACTTTAACAATAAAAAAAACATAATTAACCAACATGTGTTATAACTGTTTCGAATTCAAAGTAAACATAAAACCAAGTAGGCAATAGCAGTCTAGTGTTGCCAATATTTTTATCTGTAATGAATTTAATCAAGTCCACGTTTAGTTTAAAAGGTTTTTCTTATTCTAAAAGTTGAAACCTCTAATATGTCAAATACGTAAAATGTGGTTTTAATTTGTCCATGAGTAAAGATCACTCTTCTCTGCCCCAATATGGCGGCGTTTTGCGGTACTCTGATCGACCAGCGTGGTCTAGGTGACTAGGTGTAGTGACTCTATGTCAGTGGAATAATAATTAACGATTACTAATCTTTCTTTTGTGATTTCTAATACCGAAATGGGAAAAATTGGTATTTTCTAAATTAAATTTTAGGTATAATTAAAGAATTCCTCGTGTCGAATTGACTAATGTCATTTTAACGAAAATTGTATGATGATTCTAAATATGTAAATTATTTTTGAGGCAACCTCCCGAAAGCCCAAAATTTGGAGATCAAAGGTGGAAAAATGCTTAATCTCCATGAAAATGAATAATAATTATATTAAGTTTCTATGATTGCCAAATTGTGTAATTTACAATTACACAATTTAGTTAGGTTAGGTTATGTTAGGTCAGGTCAGGTTAGGTTAGGTTAGGTTGAGAAAATTTTGAATTTACTTTTGCATAACATTTTGTTTAGGTACTGGCGTTTTGTGGGGGTTAGGTTGGTAGCAACCAATTCTGGAGGTTTAGGGGTGTTTACCCCAAAAAATGCTGATTCTGAATCAGCATAAAATTTTCGTTAAAATGACACTAACTTGGCCGAAAAATGTTTGATGGGGGAATTCTTTAATTGTTCCAAATTTTATTATTATCAAGTCAAATTTTGAATTTTGAAGCACAAGTGCACGAACACTAGGTTTGCGTTTAACTGTTACATTCGCAAAATGTCATTTTGAAAGTGGGGAGTTTAAAAAATTATTTCTCTGTCCTTTTTCGTTTGTAAAGGTAAAATTACGTCACCAAGACTTACGTAGGTTGAATGGTAGGAGTTTACTTTGTCAGTCGTTAATTGATACGGAAACATCGGTTTGACTACAGCAGAAGAGAAAGCGCGCGTATTTGTAAGTTGTAACGCGGTGCCTTATAAAGCACGGGGCCGTCTAAAGCGCGGGGCCGTCTAAAGCGCGGGACCGGGTTCCGCGGAACGCGCTGAACCCGCCTCGCGCCGGCCCTGATTCTGATCATTCGCTGTAACGAGGAGTAGTTTCCCATTTAAAATACATGGGTTTTTTCAATTCTTATGCATATATTTGACCACTGGGACAAATTTTTGAAAAAAATTTGAAAATTGATTTTATAGAATTAACGAGCATCGATGCTACTTTTAGGTGGAAAAAAAATACATGGGACATTCTACATCACTTCAACCCTAATTGAACTGTGCATTATTTTAAATTTATTTTATAAATCGTTGGAAAAAACCGAATGCTCCTTATAATTTTTTTGTGCCTAAAAGTAGTATCGAACCATGTTAATTCCAAAAAAATCAATTTTTAAATTTTTTCTCAACAATTTGTTCCAGTGGACAAATATATACATAAGAAGTGAAAAAAAGCATGCATTTTAAATGGGAAACTTCTCTTCGTTACAGCGAATGATTAGAATAGAGATAGGAAGTTCGTATTGGTCTTAAAATTTTCAGTTTTTTTTAGAATCAAATGGGCACCCGGCAAAGCCGAAATTCCAACATGACCCAAATAAGAACCACCCTAATGGTTATATCTGTAAATCTATCCCTAAAAATGCTTATTAACGTTCAGTTTACGTAGAAAATATTAATGGTACAAATGTAAATGGTGACAGGCCCCACGAAACACATTTTCCGATGATCAATGACAAATTAAAGAAATTAAATTTTAATAAAATGCTCTACTTGCCATTTTAAAACAATCTACTTTATGCTTTTAAATTATCTTGGATGCTGCCACTACAGGTAAAAATTAACATGATATTCTGGTAGTAAGTGTTCTAATATTTCATAAAAAATTTCTGTCCATAAAATTATGTGTAAAATTTCAATCACGTCACGTCATAGTTTTATTATTAGATAATCTTGTTTGTTATTGAAAGGATGGTCATGAATGATGACAAAACCTTGGATCTAAAATATATGACAGTTAAGCATGTTGTTCCTACTCTAACTTAAAATGCTATCGGATGTAATACTTCGATAACCATACAACTCTCGATAATACGATAGTCGGATAGCTCAATAATGCGATAGTTCAAATTCTCGGCAATTCGATAACCTGGTAGTTACCGGGTGATTGAGCAATACCCGATAAAATCGGTAATCCGACATCCGATAACTATGAAAAACTTATTGCTTTTAATTTATCCTGTCCTATAAATAAATCGGTATATACTGTAATCATTTTTCTATCGTAACATTCATGAAAGCAATTGCCTCAGCTGTTGAAGTTCAAAAAGAGTTGTTTAGATGATTCGAGGTTCTTATTAATACACAATAAAGAGACGTTAACTATTTGCCGTTTATTAATAATGATCATTTGCACATTTATAAGAAATTTACCACAAAATGATTCAAGTTTGAGTTGGCTTTATTGATTTGCTATATGTACATAATAATAATTTGATTAAAGAAAATATTTGGGGTGAGAAGATTTTCACTCGCAGCTACTTCTGAAAAAGAAAATATAAATAAGTTTAGTAAAAATATAAAATATTCTATATCATATTGACAATGATAATACACAATACAGCCTTGGTAGTGTACTGTCTAGAGTGCTGGACTTTCACCCAAGCGACCCGCGGTCGATTCCCGGTGCCGGCAGATCTGGTTAAGGTTTTCTGCAGTTTTCCTTAGCTGTGACACAAATGTGGGATTTGCGCTGTTCCATCTGTAAGTCGGCTGCAGCCGCACTTAGGGCCTACATAATAATAATAATCGCCCCCTCCCTCCCGCACAAGCTTATAGCTTCTGGGGCCTGGTTTCCAGGCTATGGGTTGTAGCAATTATTATTATTATTATTATATAACAGAATTGGAGATTAATATAACAATCCAGAAATATCCTTGACTACGGTTACTGTCAAACCAATCTCTGTATTGAAATACAAGTACATAGTTTCCAATTAAATTACAATAATCAGAATATAAAATAATGACCAAAGGCAGGTTAATTTGGAATGAAATATGAACAACAGTAAGATATGTGAAATAATAATTGCACTCTAAAAGAATGTTGGTTTCTAAGAAGTTGTTAGGTAAACAAGAAGGAGAATTTTATGTATTAAAACAGAAAAGTTAAATAAACACAACAACAAGATAAATAAAATGTTTATTTAACAAATAACAGTGTAAAAAGGCTTACATTTATTTCAAACAGTTAAAAGAAGAGAAAATAAATCAAGGAAAATTAAAACTTACCAATAGTCTAGAGTGCATTAGAGATGAAGTCCTAACAACGTGAGCTGCTTGAAGCCCGAAGACGTATCCAGTTGGTTCAACACAAAGAAGAAGAAACACGATTAATTCTTGAACTTTATTTAAGAATTAGCATTAAAAGGTAAACGGTGCAAGTTACCTTAACACTTCAGCTTCAGCTGTGCATCATATCCGGAGGGAAGTTCCAGAACCCCATCATCAGTACGTAGATTCCTGCGTGGTGCTCTTCCCGAATACCAAGCTATAAAGAGGAACATTGATAAATCAAGACAACAGGTTTGTAATTAATCAAAGAGTGATAATAAAAGCAGAGCTAGTGTTATTCTAACCACACAGAGAAAAGTGAAATCAATTTTAAAATCTGTTTTATTTAACGTTCAAATAACTCACCATAATTTCGTATAAGATCTTCTGTAAAACTGCAAGTGATAAGCCACATAACCTAAAAAACAATAATAGTCAATTCTAATTTATAAATACAATAAAAGAAATCAAAACTTATTTGAACGAGCCATATTAGTTTTGTGGAGCACATTTTAGGGTTATGTGATGAACTAAATGTCAAAGTTAAGGTTTCAAGGTAATTAGAGATTTCCCGTTTAATCAAACTATCACAAAAGCAAAAATAGATAATCATACCATTAATTCAAATCCTCTTTTATAAAACAGTGAATCATCAATAAAGAAACCAATTGAAGATTCATTAGTAATTGTTCGTCTCATAAAAGAGACCAAAACTAATTAACAGGTTATTGAATAATTTACAGTCAATAAAAGGACTTGAGATAGACGTGTTACACATTTATTAGTTTATGTAGGTGCAGATTAGTCTACCAAATAAAAATTCTCTTTTAAAGCAGTTAAAATTCGGCAACACTACAATACCTATTTAAAACAAAAGGCTTATTTTTGTTCCAGTTTGTTTAAGGGTTCCACAGGATTCTTTTCTTATATTGAAGCTTTCACTGTGTAGACTAGTCAACACTACTTAATTTTTATATTTTTAAATTAAATAAATTTAAAATGTCTAATTCGAGACGGTCGAGCCGACCATCCTCTTGAAGCGCCCTCTTAATTCCCAGCGTGTTAACCTTGGGAACTACGCTTCCATCACTTGAACTGAAGCCGTCGATATGTGTTGTGACTATCTCTAGCAGCTGTAATTTTGTATTTCAGTGGTTATAATACTCAAAAAAATATAAAAAGCTTAAAATAGTAGACAAAAATCAATTCGAAATAAGACAAATAGTTATTTCGGTATTAAGACACTAAATCCCAACTTTTATTTGTATGTCTATCGGCTGGGAGAGGAGAGTGCTAGCCTTAGCATGGATTGTAATGACACAACGAACGTTGTATATAAGGTAATTCGTCAATAAATTAGCCTTTTGGCCGTCATTTCCTGGAGGGGTTTCCTTAATTTATATTAAATCTATTTATTGTGTATAGTTTAGAAGCTATGAAGAATGAGGATCATTTCATGCCAAATCATTAGAAAGTTTTTTGGCTTTTCTCATTTTTCGATTATTCTACTATGCAACATACTCCACCAACAAACAGAAACAAGGTAAGCAAACAGGTAAGTGCAAACTGTGTGAAGAATTCGATGAGAAGAGAACAAATAGTGTTAGGATGCAAAGTGCTTGCTCGAAATGATTATATAAAGAGAGACGATGAGGTATGTCGCAACATCCATTACTTTATGCAAAACTTACCCCAATAAACATTGTATTTATACAATAGTAACAACAAACTTAATATCACCAATTTTGAGCACCATAAGTTTGCGGTTACTATTATATAAATAAAAATGTTTATTGGGAGGGAATCGAAGTTTGCAAGAAATGGAATCAGCATCAGGTGTCTGAAAAAGACGAAATACATAGTAATACTATGGAATCAGCAAATTCAGACTGACCGAGAGATACGTGCAAACAAACCTGATAAATCGTTTTCTCTATACAGGGCAGGGTACTTCTTAGTGATGCCCACGATAAGCCTCGTTTACGAAAGTCTCGCAAATATCGACGATATACGAGACGAGAGTGTACTTTTTGCTTGCTTGCGAGACGAGATTTTTTAAAATATCGTCTCGTATCTCGCGCGAAAAATCTCGCAAAAGTCTCGCGTTATGGAAATTATTTTTTAACAGTCTAAAAATCATGTTATGTATTATTAGAAATCTGTGTCCTTATACAATGCAATACTTTACTGTTTAGCCATAAATTTTATAATTTACTTTGTTGCGGTCTACGTTGTAGTTCTATTATATAAAATCAAAGACAAAATAATAACGTATAAAATATCAGAATTCACAATAATCACGTTTATTATTTTGTTATAGAGAAAACATTTTTTTGTTAACCGTTTCTGTATCGTGTAATAAAATAAAGGATTAATGAATGTTTACATGTATAGTCAAAAACTGGCACCGAACTGTTTTTTCTAAGGTCTGTTTAAAGAAATGTTTGATACTAAAAGAAGAGTTTCGAGATGTTAAGAAAGGAAACCAAATACCTAGATTAAATGAGTTAAATAAAAAATCATTAAATTATGATTTAAAGTTTTTTTGGCTCTGTGATTTTAGTGTAATATAAAGTTTTGTTTTTGGACAATTCCGTTTTGTTGTACGCTCACAGTAAACATTTGATTTTTAAGACGCATACTTAAATACTGGTAGTTTTTTAAATCTAATAACTTTAAAATCAGTTTGGCTCCGATTTTGAAATATGAAAGTTAGTAGTCGTTTCTTAGATTTAAAACACATTATAAATTTTGAGTTTAATGTAGATAATAGATGATTATTAAAATTACGCTTGTTTAAAATGAGTCATAATTTATCAAAACGAAAACGCAAAAACATAAAAGAACAAGAGAAAACTTCAACATCTAGTGTTGATTATTCTAGTGTAAGTGACGAATTATTTACTCCTGAATATGAAAATGAGAGAGAAGTTCCAACTAGGAGTTCTGCAACAACTAATTTATACTTTATTTAATTATTAATTAGGTATTACATTTCTTTTTGATTTTTTGTTTAAATTCTGATATATCTTCCAAAGAAGAAGTGCGAGACTAGCGAGATTTCTCGAGCGAGATTCGAGACTAGACGAGATTTCTTAGTGCGAGACGAGACGACGAGAGTTAACAAAAGTCTCGTCTCGCTAGTCTCGTGGGCATCATTAATAGTTCTTACCAAAAACTTTGAACGACACATCCTAAGCAAAACACCAAAAATGAATGCCGCAAGTGCTACATTCGAGACGAAACAATTAAACATATAACGGCTGGTTGCGAGATGCTGGCAACTAATGCATACCTACAAATGCACAATTAATTAGCAAAGGTTATGCATCGCGAATTTGCTATAAAATATAATTCAATTCGTATTCGTATTATATCGTGCATCAATTCAAAATTAATTGTGGGTTTAATTAACGATACATAAATAATTTGATAGTATAATTGTAGTATAGCGCGAGATGAATAAATACATGTTCAAAGGGATTAAATAAATTACGGTTTTCGTAGAATTGGATGATATTTTATACAATCTATTGATTCCTGTTAAATTTATTCATAATATGAAATAACTCCATGTCAATAAAAGTGAGCCTATACCAGGGCCACGCCAATTTTATTGAGAATAAAAAACACGGTTAATTTTTTCTACGATTTTATTGTAAATATGATCAAAGTAATTCCCTTTAGCAATGATGCACTTGGCCATTTTGTTTTTCGACTGCTTAAAAGCTTCCAACCAATTTTCTTTCGGAATACCTTCAAAATAAGCGCGAACTGCAGTATAGATCTCTTCTTCAGACGAAAACCTTCTACCACGTAAAGCTCAAAAACTAACCCAAAGTCGCAGATTGCTAAATCAGGTGAGTACAGCGGGTTTTCTATAACTTATATTTTTTTTAGTCAAAAACTGCTGCAGTTAAAGTTGCCGAATGAGAAGATGCATTATCATGATACAGCATAATCCCCTTCTCTGAAACTGCACTGAACAGTTCAGGCAAACATTTCTCAGTGCACCATTTAGCTGTAACTGTCCTTTATCCATCTAGCTTAATTGACATCACTAGGCCCGTAGTTCTAAATAATACCGCTTACAAAACTTTTTTCATAGCTCGCTGTTTTTTTATGTTGGCGTTTCCGTATCTTCGTGAATCAATACACGACTCTCTTGGCGGGTAAGTACGCCGAAAAAAGGAATATAAGTTTCATTACCTGTCACTATTTTGAAAAAAATTTGGCGTCCGCCATTATTTAAGAGATTTCAAGTTTCATGGCAAATTCTTACACGCTCTGCTTTTTGGAAATCAGATAGCTTATGTGACACAAAATGACTAAGTACTCTTTTTAAATGCAGATGATCGTGTATGATTGCGTGAACAGTTGTTTTCGGTAACAGCTGCTGGAGGATATCCTGCTCCTTTTAGAGGATGAACATAATTCTTGTCGCGTTCAAATTCCTTAAACCATCGGTAAATTGTAGTCAATGAAGGTGCTTGTTCGCTAAAAGCTGAATCTAAACCTTTTTTTGCACTTATAAGTGCTTAAACTTTTTTTTTAAATTATAATAAATCATGATTATAAAATGCTCTCTGGTTACTTCCATTTTTTACATGTAATGTCACCTTAAGAAATTAATAACTTGAGTTGTAGATACCGTAATATCGACAACTAAACTGCAAACGAATTGATTTAAATGACACTATTTGTTTTGTGTTTCATAGCCCAAAGGATTTTGTTATTCTCAATAAAATTGGCGTGACCCTCGTATTTATAAATGAAAGTGTGAAAATCCAAATATTTATTTTGCATTATTAATTTGATTTAACTCTATACAGGGTGACTCATAACAAGGACATCAAACGCGACAGGTATATAGACATCAATAAGACAAACAAAAAATCCCTATAACATTTTTTTTCAGAAGCCTAGTTTTCGAAAAAATGCAAATAAAGACGGGGATAATGTTTTTAGCACGTACAGTAGAGTTTGTTATGTTCTTCATACAAGATGTTTTATGGTATGTTATGTTGCATGTGTGCATTGCTGATTCTGCAACATGATCATTTTTACAATACAATTTTATGAGGTCAGTCACTGAAATGATAATTCCGCGAACGCAGATAATTAAGAAAAGGATATTGGTGTGGGTCAAGTCATTGTAAACGATGATGATTCGCAAGACTCGCCGGACATTAAATTTGGAGTTCTCCTTACTAAAATATTTAGTAATTTAGTTAATGTAGCCAAAATAAAGCATCATTCGTGCGAGGAATCCCCCCCCCCCATTGAATCACAGATATTATAACCTAATAAACAAGAAAATGGAGAATTTGGTTCAACATTACACTTGTGTAAACAGATAAAATGAGATCAGATTTCAAGCAACACTGATATTATTTAAGCTATTAAAAATGTCAGCGAAGTACGATATGACTAAATATGGATAGGGGCAATAGAGTTTATTTTCATTTTACTTCTCTTCTTAAAATTAACTAAATTAATGTTACTGTAATTAAATTACATTTTTAAATGTTGCATTTAAATATTTCTGCCCTGGCGTTTCTGTGACCCAGATTCTTCTTTTTCTTGTTTAGGTTAGCATCATTAATTAACACTAATTAGTAAATGCCATAGGTGATTGTAATTCGATGTGGAAAACTCTTACCCAATTTTTTACTATTGAAAGTTGAGACTAGATTTAACCAATTTTACAGTAAAAAGATATCCTAGGTCATGGTTAAATAAAATTAAAATCCCGTTATAGACAAATGTCGTGTAAAAATTTAAAAGCTTAATACACAATTTTGTATATTTACGTTTTGGTAATTAGACATCATTAGAGACGTGCATTTTAGAAAAGCAAAACCGCTATGTGAACGAAGCGAAGCGATTTAATTTGCAATAGTACAATGTAACACAATTGGGCGCTTGAAAATGGTGGGTTTGGACTAGAAACATACACAGTAATATGTGATCTCATCATGTTTGTCAGGCTTTAGAATTTCAAACCTTGCACTTACATATACAGTTAACTTTATTTTTGTATAATTTTATACGTACTTTTATAAAAACGTCGGTCAAAATTATTAAAAATTTGAACTTTCTTTAATCAAAAAACTTTATTAAGATTTTTTGTTCCAAATGCCATCAGAAATGCGTTGGTAAAGTCTGGCGCAGGGGCTATGATACACCCTGTATACATACAAGTTCTTGTATGATTTATATACCTTGTAGAGTGCAAGAAATCATAATAATTAATACTTGTTTTTGAAAAATACCACAAATGATTTGTGGATACTACAAAAAAATATACATCCGGCTTCGGACTTTATACGTTGCAATGGGAATTGCTCGAAGTGGCATCACATTCAATGCACACTTCTTGAAGAAACCGAAGCAAAATTCTTTCTTAAGGAAAAGAAAAAGAAAAACTAAATGCTCATTGGATATGCAAATCCTGTATGAATAATTCTTTTATAGATGAAAGCGATGAAAAAGAAGATATGCAATCTGAGGAAGGCCTAAATATAGATGTATTGACGAATATCGATAAGAAATTAAATCAATCTCTCAATAGATTTAAATCTGAAATTATGATCATGATAAATGATGAGTTCAAACAACTAAAGCAGCAGATGCCAAATTTAGAAGAGGTGGAAGATTGTAAACGTAGGTTGAATAATGTTATCTACAATCTTCGTGAGAGTAAACAAACTGCTGCAGCTGATACATAAGAGTAGAGATAATATTGAACATGTAAAACAAGCCCTCCAAGACATCGAGGTAGAAGTGAACTCAATAAAGGCCTACAGAATTGGAAATATGTGAAACAAACCAAGAACACTTGTTTTTTAACTTTCCAGTCTCATGATAATGCAGTGAATATTTTAAGAAAAACCCAGAAAAAGGAACTGCATGATAAATTACGTTTTAAAAATGATTTAACGAAAAATCAATTACTAGCGGTCTTTTTTTTATGGTTTAAAGGGCACTTTAACATATATGTCATAACGCCCTAACAAAAAATATATAGTATATATTATGAATTCATACTTGATTGTAGAGACCTGTTAACTTTAAAAATTTTTGAGGGACGTTTTCCTATTAGTCATTGTTCGTTGGGGCCTGTATTTTCGACAGTCTATAAGTAGATGGTTGACACTTAGTGGAACTGTGCAAACTTCGCAGATTGGAGCTGGGTCTTTTTTTAGAAGGTATTCATGTGTTAAACGGGTATGTCCAAGGCGTAGTCTGGCTAATACGATTTCGTCTCTTCGTCTGGTTTGCTGAGTTGTGGACCAGTGTTCGTAATTTGTCTTAATTAGTTTGAGCTTATTTTGTCCAGGAACCGAAGACCACTGTTGCTTGCATTCTTCGTATAATTGGTTTCTGTAATACGCTATTAGATCCTCCGACGCGGTTAGGTCTTGCTGGAGTCCGCTCTCGTGCGCTTCCTTGGCCATTTTATCTGCTTGTTCGTTTCCACTGATTTTGCTATGCCCAGGTATCCATAGATAGTGGAGGTCTATTTTCTGAATTTTGGCAGTAAAATCCTTTGCGGCAATATTCATGATGGTAGGACTTTTGTAAGATGCATTTAATAGTGCTTCAAGAGTGCTTACCGAGTCAGTTGCTATGACAGCCTTCTGGATTCGCGAGACGATGACGTGGTCGATTGCTTTGAGGACGGCAATTGCTTCAACAGTATAGTTGTTGTTGATAGAGCTAAGTTTATATTTGAAGGTGTTGGTTGGTGTCACTATAGCACATGCACTAGATGTTTCATTTTTTGACCCGTCCGTATAGATAAGTATAAAGCCTTCAGATTCGTACTGGTTTTTAATTTCACAAAAATGTCTTATATACACCTCATCTGGAGTGTCACTTTTTTTATGCATGGATAATGTGTTATTAACTTTAGGTTGATGTTCTGACCACGGTGGTTTTAGATTTTGTGGTATTTTAATGATATTATTAAAAGATACGTTTAATTGGTCTTTTAGAATTTTTAACATTGTTGAAAGTGATTTTGGTTTTTTGTTTTGTTTTTGGTATTTATGGAAATATAACGGGATAAAAAGTTTGTTATAAGCATGATTGTTTGGGTTGCATGCTATTCTAGAGGCGTAGTTAAGGAGAAGTTGTTTTCTACGTAGGTGTAGAGGAGGTTCTGTGGTTTCACATAGGAGGCTCTGGATAGGACTTGTTCTGTATGCACCAGTTGCTATCCTTAGTCCAGAATTTAAAATGCTATTTAATTTCTTTAAGATATTTGGTTTAGCAGTACCGTAAATAATTGCACCGTAATCAAGAATGGGCTTTATTATTGTGTTGAAGGTGCGAAGTAAGATTTGTCTATCTGGACGACAGTCCCTATTGTTAATTATTTTGATAATATTTAGTGATTGCAGAGATTTTGCTTTAATGCTTTCTATATGTTTTTTCCAGGTAAGCTTCTCGTCAAATAGTAATCCTAAAAATTTGGTTTCAGCAGTTCGTGATATAGTATCATTGTTGAATAAAAGTGTTATGTCAGGTGCTGTATGACTTTTATGAAATATCATATACTTCGTCTTCGTAGTGGAAAAGTTTACACCATTTTGATTACTCCACGTAGTCAATGAATTCAAACACGTCTGTAAAGTTTCTTGGGCATACTTTGCATCTGCTGACCGTATAAATATTGTTAAGTCATCCGCATATAAGCAGGCTTCTAGTGGATGCGGTATTAACGGTACTATATCGTTTATGGCAATGTTAAATAAAATGCAGCTAAGCACAGATCCTTGTGGCAATCCGTTCTGTTGATGTCGTAAATCTGAGTAACAGCTGTTTAGTCGAACTCGAAAAGTGCGCATTTCCAAAAAAGATTGAATTATAATTGGTAGATTACCACGTAGACCAAAATCATGTAGTACAGATACGATTTTTTGTTTCCATATTCTATCATATGCTTTCTCGAAATCAAAAAATATTGCATACAGTTGTTGATTGCAGATGAATGCGTGTTTAATTTCTGTATCTAGCACGACTAAGTTGTCCAAAGTAGATCTCCTTATTCTAAAACCTGCCTGTGCATTGGCAAGGAGGTTATTCTTTTCTAAGAACCAATTCAATCTATTATAGATTATTCTCTCAAACAGCTTTCCAACGTGACTTGTCAACGAGATTGGGCGATAATTGGTAATTTCGCTTTTGTTGTTGGATTTGGGAACCGGGATAACAATTGCTTCCTTCCACGCAATAGGATATGTAGAAGTATTCCAAAAAGAGTTAAACAGCTGTACTAGTAGTAATTTCCCACTTAGCGGGAGATTTGTAATCATTTCGACGTAAATTTCATCTTTACCAGGGGAGGAGGGTTTGCAGCGATTAATAGCATTTTCTAGTTCTGTTAAAGAAATTGGAGAATTAGACGGATGATCACTAGTATTTTCTGTCTGAAAGTCGATTCTTAGAGCTTCTTGTTCTTGTTTATAGTTATTAAAGTCCGGTGTATTGTTTGAATCACTACTTATTTCTGCAAAATAGTCAGCAAACTGATTAGCAATTTCCATATTGTTAGTATAGATTATATTATTTCTAGTGATCGAAGAAATGATACTTGTCTTTCGAATTCCTCTTAGACGACCAATACTATTCCATAAAACTCTTGGATCCGAATCACTATGTATTTCATTGAGGAATTTATGCCAACTTTCAGCTTTCCGTTTTTTAATGTATAATCTGCACTGGGCTTTTATCTTTTTGTACTCCACAAGGTCTTCAGTGGTTCTTGTTTTACGAAATTTTTTTAATGCTTTCCTTCTAGACTTTAACAACATATTAATTTTGTCGTCCCACCATGGAACTTGGTTACGTTTTGTGTAGTGTTTTTTCGGTATTGATTCTTCAGATGCTTTTGTCAATAGTTCATATAGATTTTGAAGCTGATAATCTACAGTAGTTTGCTTTAATATATTTTCTTCTATTTTTTGTTTATACGTCTCCCAATTGGCTTTAGGTATGTTCCATCTCCATAATTGATTTTTATCTGGAGCTATAGGGACTTCATGTTGGATAAGTATAGGAAAATGATCGCTGTTACACAGGTCATCGTATACCGTCCATTTTAGCTTTTGGGCTACCGTGGCTGACGCAAAGCTTAGATCTATACAAGAAAAGGTTCCGTTTGCTATGCTAAAATGAGTTGGTGTTCCATCATTTAGTAAGATTAAGTCGTCGTTATTAGAAAGGAGTTTTTCTATTGCCCGTCCTCTTGTATCCGTTTTTCCACTACCCCAAAGACAACCATTGGCATTGGGGTCACCTACTAGTATATATGGTTTGGGAAGTTGCAGTATGGTATGTTCTAGATCTTCGTGCCTAACATGGGTATGTTGAGGTATATATATATTACAGACTGTCAGACAAGAGTGGAGGTTGGTCGTTATTTGAGTCGCGACTGCTTGCAATGTCGTATTAACTTTTATTTCCTGATAATGAAGGTCTCTTTTAATGAACAATGCGACTCCTCCACTTGCTTGGTTCGCTAACAGATAGTCATATCTTATTTCATTATAGTATTTTAGTGTGACACTTTTGTTGGGCGTTAAATGAGTTTCCTGAATTGCGATTATTAGAGGTTGAAATTTTGATATTAACTGTTGGAGTTCGTTTTTGTTGTGTATTAGTCCGTTGCAGTTCCACTGTAATATTATATTAACCATTTTAACAATATTCAGCATCTGAGGAGGTTGGTTTCTCCTCATGCTTACCTTCTAAGATATTAATAATTTTAGTGAAACGACTTTTTATATTTCTGTGGTCTAGGCTATAATATAATGTTTTTAGCATGTGTGAGAAGTCTCGTGTGTTCTTCGTATATGATTCTACTAATTGTGGAATATTTTTGTTACCTTTGGACTCTCGAATAAATTGTTTTAGCTCTGCGAAGCTGAGCATGTATTTTTCAGGTTCTTTTGTCATTATTTCATTTAAGGGTTCCAGAAGTTCTTCAATCGGTGTAGGAGAAATCTCACTTTTTTTAACTTTCTTAGTTTGTGTAGGATTTCTAAACGTAGCGTTGCCTTTATTGTTGTCATCTGACTTATGTTGAGTATTATTTTGGGATGGTAATTCTATAGTGGAAATTGTAACATTTTCTTGATTCACTTCTAGAGTGTTTTCATCTGTAACCGCAGATTCTATTGATAATTGGCGTTTGGTGCCCTTTTCTTGCTCATTTGCTTCTTCCTGTGATTGGCATATTTCCATTTGTTTGTTATTATCGTCATCATTGTTTGTATTATTTATATCTGTATCTGATTTTTCCGTATTTTTATTAAGTACAGCCTGCCAGGAACTATTGGCATTAGAGCTATTGATTGATTTTGTTGTGCAATCTACTGCTTTGTGTCCAGCTTCCGAGCATTTGTTACAAACGTTTGGCTTCCAAATTGATAAGAAAAATCTGTATGCATAGCCATCGTAGTTTACTGTAAATGTTTTTATAAAATTGCCTTCATCTTTTACTTCTGCATAAAATTGTCGTCGAAAACTTATTATATGTTTGTACCCGGATACGTTTATTCCAGCATTAAGAAATGATATTTGAGAGCAAGGTTTAATCCCCATTTGCTTCAATTTATGTTCTATTTCCTCGTGAGGAATTATCGGACTTCCTCCTGATATGATAATTCTTTTTGCTAGTGATATTAACCTTCGAATTAAAATTTTTTGGTGGTTAACTATTATGTGGCTAGTTTTTGCCAAAAGCTGATCTACCATTTCTTTTGTTTTAAGAAAAACGCATATTCTGTTATGTGAAATCTTTTCTGACATTAATATATTTTCCGGATTTATTATTTGTCCTAGTGATAAGATATAGTCCACTATTTTAATGCCTTCGATAGGTAAAATTATTATTGCTTGGTCGGGTTTTGGAAAGTTGATATTTTTATGTGTGATTATTTGGGATGGATTGTTTCTGGATACTATTGAGGAATACGATGTTTGAGGAGTAGTCATTGTTGTCGTGTTTTGGTAAACCATGTTGTCATGGGATGACAGCATTTGTATTAGGTTTTCCATTGTTTGAGTTAGATTTATTAAAGAATAGTAAAAAATAAAATAAAGTTTAGAGAGTCACCTGAACAGTAATTATTAGATGCACTGAGTAAACGCAGCGGTAACCACTCACGTGGTGACCAATAGTATTAAGATAACGGAGTTCACCTTTAATACGTCTATTCACGTTCACGTCTCACCGGAAAAAAAAACTTACTAGCGGTTTATAAATGCTATTAATACTAGGAATAAGCTAAAACAGCTAGTCAAAAGAGATTCGCAAAATGAAAATCTAGGAATATATCATAGGACTTATAGAAACATATTACAGGAAAATATAAGAAGTACCAAATTCATTATTATAAAAATAAGTTATCTAAGTCTCCAAATGATTCAAAACACTTATGGAACGTGATCCGAGAATGTGCAAATAATAAGGTCCCAAAAGATCAAATAAAAGTTATAAAAACTCTAAGCGGTGACATGATTGAAGATAAGAATGATATAGCGGATCTCCTTAATTTGCATTTTGCAAATATTGAACAATCGATGGCAGATGTTCTCATTGATAAAAACCTAAAAAACGGATATCAGTTTAGACAAAACAGCAATCCAAATCCACACACATTATTCCTCAATCCTGTTACTGAAGATGAGTTGCTAACCCATTTAAAATCTTTAAAATTAGGAAGGTCAGCGGGATGGGATGGTATTACTGCTGAGGATTGGATCCAAATTAAAGAATTTATCGTCAAACCTCTATTGTATATTTGTAAGCTAACTACCGCCCCATAGCGCTGTTGCCTACTGTATCAAAGGTAGTAGACAATGTAATAAAGGTTAGTCTAGTAAGATTTCTAGAAAAGTATGAATTATTGTAACAAAATCAGTTTGGTTTTCGTGAACATAAGGCTACTGAAAATGAAATTGTACTTCTTACAACTAATATCTATGAAAATGTTGACCGTGGTATAAATGCGGCTGCTGTATTCTTAGATTTATCAAAAGCATTTGATACAGTTAGTCATGAGATTTTGCTAGATAAACGATAAACTTGAACACTTAGGAATTAGAGAAGCAGGATTAAATCTATTTAAGACATATTTGAATAAAAGAATGCAACAGGTCAAAATAAATAATATAATCAGCGAAAGAATCTTATGTAAGTACGGTGTTCCGCAAGGTAGTATTTCAGGGCCAATTCTATTCATAATATACGACTTTTAACTTGCTAAAACCAAATAATCCCTACAAAATCTTTTCTTACGCAGACGATATAGTACTATATTTTACTGGGTCTTCATGGGAAAACATTTTACTACAATAAGTGAAAACATGAAAAATATACGAAAATAGCTTGATGTTAATCTATTTACCTTAAATTATGAAAAAACTAAATGCGTGCCATTCGTCTCGTATAGAACAGGATTTCCAACTACCAATTTAATAAAGATATCAGGAACTACTGTTCAAATACAAATAATTATAAATATAAAGTATTTGGGTATACATATCGATAGTCATCTAAAATGGGATATTTATATACAGGAAGTAATTAAGAAAATTATAAAATTATTTTATCTTCCAAACCAACTCGAGCGATTTGTAAATAGTCTAGTTGTCGAAGGACAAATTGCTTTTAACCACATTACTGTATGCAGAAACTAAAGTATGCACGATCAGGCAGCTATATATAAGGTCTATATGATGTAACTATCATAAAAACTCAAAGACGACAATAAGTCACGGTTATGAGACTAGAAATGTCACTAACAGATCAGTAACAGTGATAAGAGCACATAAAACTATTGGCACTAGGTATATGAACTATCTCGCAATATTATATTATTATAATAATATTATTATTATTATTATCTTGTGAAAATACATTTCTCGGTTTTACCCGGTATAGTTCTACATTGATCAGCTTGAGCAAAGATCAAGAGAATTTACATATATTTCAATACACTTTTAAAAATAAGCATCTTCGCCTAGAAACTTCCGTACAATTCGACATGTGTTGAGTATGCAAGCTTTTTGTAATTCCATATAGGTATTGGTTGGCAGTTGCAGATCTTCCAAACTTTTCTTTAGAGATAATGGAATAATACCAGTTGTTGATAGAATAACAGGGATTACCTGAACTTTCACCATTTTCCACATTAGTTTTATCTCCACAGCTAGATCAGAATATTTACCAATTTTTTTCAGCATATGTAGATTGTACGTTGTTTGTGTTAGGTACAGCTATATCTATAAGATACGTTACTTTCTTATGTTTGTTTACAAGAATTATATCAGGTCTATTGAAATGAATTGTTCTATTTGTTATTATAGTTCTGTCCCATAATCACTTGTATGAATTATTTTCAAGTATTGTATCTGGAGTATATTTGTAGCTTCATTGATATTAAATTATATTTTCTAGCTAGTTTTTCATGAATTATCTTCGCAACCTGATCGTGTCGATGTTTATAATCTGTTGACGTGATTTGTGTGCAGCCTGCCGTTATGTGAGTAGGTATTGCCCCTCCTGGGCAGCCTGCGCCATAAATGAAGCGGAGATCTATGATATGATAAAAGGTGTGAGGTGAGAATTATTAACGGTTACCTGTAAAATGATTAGCGGTTACCTGTGAAATGATTAGCGGTTACATGATTAAAGGTGCTGATTAGCAAAGGTGATGATTAGCAAAGGTGATAATTAAAGTATTTGAAATGATTAGCGGTCACCTGTGAAATGATTAGTGGTTACATGATTAAAGGTGATGATTAGTAAAGGTGAAAATTAAAGGATTTGAAATGATTAACGGTAACCTGTGATATAATTAATTTGATATGATTCGCGGATACCTGCGACCCGATTAGAAAGGATGATCTAATTAAAGATAAGGATTTGATATGATTAAAGGTTATGATTAAAAAGGTGATAATTGAGTAGCGGATACCTATGATATGATAAAAGGTGTGAGGTGAGAATTGATTAGAGATAGCCTGCGATATGATTAAAGGTTATGATTAAAAGGTGATAATTGAGTAGCGGATACCTAAGATATGATAAAAGGTGTGAGGTGAGAATTGATTAGAGATAGCTTGCGATATGATTAAAGGTTATGATTAGAAAAGTGAAAATTAAAGGATTTGAAATAATTAGAAGGGATGAGGTAATCTGTGATCTAATTAAATTGATATGGTTCGTTGGTGATAGGATTAAAGGATAAGGATTTGATATGATTAGCGGATACCTATGAACTGATTAGAAAGGGAGATCTAATTAAAGATAAGGATTTGATATGATTAGTGGTTACCTACGATATGATAAAAGGTGTGAGGTGAGATAGCTTGCGATATGATTAAAGGTTATGATTAAAAGGTTATAATTGAGTAGCTGATACCTATGATCTGCTTAAAGGTGTTAATTTGAAAGGGTGATCTGAATAAAGGTACGGTTTTGATAGGGTGATCTGTTTAAAGGTAAGGATTTGATAGGGTGATCTGCTTAAAAGGTATTGATTTGAAATGATTAAGTGAGAATTAGCGGTCACCTGTGAAATGATTAGCGGTTACATGATTAAAGGTGATGATTAGCAAAAGTGATGATTAAAGGATTTGAAATAATTAGAAGGGGTGCGGTAATCTGTGATATGATTAATTTGATATGATTCGCGGATACCTGTGACCTGATTAGAAAGGGTGATCTAATTAAAGAATTTGATATGATTATAAGGGGTGAGGTAACATGTGATCTGAATAAAGGTACGGCTTTGATAGGATGATCTGCTTAAAGGTGTGGATTTGAAAGGGTGATCTGAATAAAGGTACGGCTTTGATAGGGTGATCTGTTTAAAGGTAAGAATTTGATAGGGTGATCTGCTTAAAAAGGTATTGATTTGAAATGATTAGGTGAGAATTAGCGGTCACTTGTGAAATGATTAGCGGTTACATGATTAAAGGTGATGATTAAAGGATTTGAAATGATTAGAAAGGGTGAGGTAATCTGTGTTATGATTAATTTGATATGATTTGCGGATACCTGTGACCTGATTAGAAAGGGTGATCTGTTCTGCTTAAAGGTGTTGATTTGAAAGGGTGATCTGAATAAAAGTAGGGATTTGATAGGATGATCTGTTTAAAGGTAAGGATTTGATAGGGTGATCTGCTTTAAAAAGGTATTGATTTGAAATGATTAGGTGAGAATTAGCGGTCACTTGTGAAATGATTAGCGGTTACATGATTAAAGGTGATGATTATAAAGTAAAGACAAATTAGTTAGTTAAAAGAGTTATCGTTTTATATCTTATACGTTTTATTATTTATAATTCCGATATTACAAAATCAAAAATCTAAGTTTACGAATATTAATACCAATTATACATGAATAAACTTTATGAAGGTAACACACACTCACAATCTAATCCTAAACGAATGTTCGTCTTTTCTATTTCATGGTAAAGTTTAGCAAACGCTCTTTCCACTTGTTTCTCATTGATACCTTTATGGATGTGAACTGGTACCGTTGTATATCGTCGAGGATCTAGTAAGATTTCACCTCCAGATAATATTAACTCATATTCATAGCATACAAGTGCTGATATCGAAAATAGATCGGTTGTATCGTTATCTAAGATTGGAATACCGGAGACGGAAGACCGGAATTGTTGTAATTCTTGTTTATTCATACATAATCCTGTATCTTCGAATATGTAATCATCACTGTCTAGCGAGGACACTGAAGTGGTGCGGGATAACGGCATACTTTCGTCTTGAACACGACAAACAAGTTACAATTTTAACGGGTCGGTTTCTATTCAGAGGCTGAAACAATCGAAATAGTTATAGAAAAAGGTTAACCTTTCAAGTTTCAATTTAGAAAATAACTGAGCTAAAGACGATGTAAGAATATACAATACTAATAAATAGGAACTACATTAGCATAAAAGGTTAACATTCAGTCGATCAATTTAAAAACTTATGATAATATAATCGAAAACTCACCTATTGATCTTGAAGTTGTAAAACACAGTCGTCTTACAGTATTGAAGAATTGCTGGATTTCATGAAACTGATTAAAAATGAGGCTTATATATGTACGTATATGTACGTATATCTATTTGCTGACTTTCAGATATTCTCACACATTTCTTAATAGTACTGCATACATCTAATTGATAAAAATAACATTTCTCTGATTAGAAATATAGTAAACACTAATTATAATTTATCGAAACTATTTGCGTTTCACAGGCTTGAAATAAAAATCTGTTAAAATGTGTTTATTGTATTGTATTGTAATTACTGAAGATTATAGGGGAGCATGTGAATTGAGTATTATTTATATAGTTTACGTAAAAAAAAAACGAATTTAATAAATGTACCTGAGCAATTATAATTAGAAATATTATATAGTATCATTATGACTAAAATTAAATTAATTGTATCCACGATTTCTATTAAATACAATAAGATTTATATTGCTGTAGAAATAAATAAATAATTGATAGCATTATTCGCTAATATTTAAACACTTCGAATTATTATCGATATCAATTTCCTATTAATTAATATAATCAGTAATTTGTTTACAACAAGTAAAGACAGATTATTCTGTTATATTAAATTAGACAAAATTCCTCATTCTGCTATCAAATCCTTTAATCAGTTCAGCAGATAGTGGTAGACAGTTAATCAGTAATTAGGTCACAGGTAACCGCTAATCAATTCTTATTTTTAATCATACCGTTATACGAGTTCAGCCGATCGCTATTCCTGTTTGCAATTTCGTTAAGCAAGGCATTCAATCAAAATGTATCGTTGAACTATTATAATCGGATGTAATGAGAAACAAACTGACTATCGAAGTATAATTTCTCTTCCATTACATACAAGACAATAAATTGTGTACATCTTTGTCTGTAAAGATATAAAATCAATACAATTTGCAATAATTCTATTGACTGTTTTTCATAAAATATTATAATATTTCTAATTATAAACTTATATTAACAATCAAATCTCTTTCGATATCTACCCTTGTCTAGAGAACAAACTTTATTAATAACTAAAAAGTCATATGGTTCGTTCCAGCACATGAAACAAATATTATGTTTAAATTCAAGTTTAATGTTTAAATGTTTAAGTTCATCATAGCTTGCATCTCCTAAAATATGAGCGTTATACACATGTTTTAAATTCAATTCATCTTGCTTAAAGAGAATAAGTAAGTTAGCGTTATCCCTAATCAGATGTTTGGGAATTTTCGTATATGTTTGACCTAAATAAAATGAATCAACACCGTTTACGGCGTATAGGTAGGTATTTTCAAATTTTAATCCGTTTTAATTAATTAGTAGACCTAACAAGGCATTAGTTTTACCACAAGAAGAAGGTCCACTCAAAATTACTCGACAGGAAACAGGTAAAAGCTTACCATGCTTCTTATCACCATCGGAATTTTATCGAGAAGCATCATCGTCTAAGTTAAATATATTTAGCGACTTCTTTTGCTTAATAATTTTCATTATGGTATGTGTATATGTCTAGTCACAGTTTCAGCAAACGCATATCAAAAATTCGTAACGGCAATGCATAGGTTTAATACTATCAACAGCTCATATAAAGGAAATGCTAGATTGTTAACAGTTTATGAGTATTAATCAAAGACTATTCTATAATGATGTATTATTTATTTATAAACGTTACATAGTATAGTAGCTAAATACATGACTGACTGAAGAAAGCTACTTTTATTAATGATGACTATTCAATTCGATCTGTCACTAGCTTAACCTTTTAATTTCCACTTTTGACCAAATTATAGTTAATCTGATCAACTATTGCTTACAAATCGGAGCTCTAATCTATTGTCTACAGTAGAATCCTTAAAACCCTCTATGAAGTTTTAGAATTGTTGATTACTAAGACACCCATTTCTTCTACCTTCTTTAGTAAATTCATATTGTTAGCTTCTACTTTGTCAACTGTTACTAAAATGCTGTTCTTTAGATCCTTTACCTCGCTCTATGTATCTGTAGTCATTAAAATGAAAGTTTGTACTGTTGTGTCGAATTGACGATTTGATTTGAAAATTTAATAATGTAATTCATCGTTTAAACTAACCCTTGTTTACTTCTATATATGTTTAATAAATATGTAATTAGTACATCAAAATATGTTCTTAATATATTTTTCAATTTCCTTATAAAATATAACTATGTATCATTGAAATAAAACATTATTAAAATATTAAAAATAATTTTATTTTATCACATCCTAAATATTTACACGACTGGTCACCTTTCTCGACAGCTTCTTTTCAAACAATTGCAGTCGTTTATCATAAACCTAGTGGTGAGCTTGTATTATTCGTATTGCGATATGGATATATTATTCAATTTTCATGTCTTTTGCTAACCCTACATAACCTAAGCTTTACATAGATTTAGACACGTTTTATATTTCGTATTTAGACACAAAGCACGACATATCTGCAGAACGTAGGGAGCAGAGTAAGTACAAGCATCTAAAGTAAACTCTTATTTAAACGTTATTTTACAATATATCATACATTTCAGCAGCTCGTATGATTATCCGTCTCTATCGTAACCCAGTATGTAAGGACATTATGTTAAATACTATCTCATACATGTAAATAAACATTTCTTTAAAGAGTTTGTTAGGTCGCCTAATCTGTTATAATATTACTATGATATTAGATGTCGTCGATTACAGTTTTACCATTAGGACATACTTAGTAGGTTATATGTGCTAAGTAAAATAATAAACAGATATTTCGAAAATGTTATGCATTCTTGAGAGAACGGGGTATAATATTTAAAAACACACTGTAGAAAACATATCAGCAGAGAAAGGGAATACATAAATACAGTATGTTTTGTATGATGAGTTGTCAGTTTAAAAGAAATAAGTTCGTCGCCATATTTAAACGTTATTTTACAATACATCATACATTTTCAATAGCTTCGAAATACGCAGATATGTAATAATATACTATATACTCTTGTAGGTTATTCAACGTATCTATAGTAAACTCTTATGATTAATAATAATCTGTAACCTTATTGTTTTTTATTACATCACAGGTTAGAGCATACGAATATAATTTAGGTTAGATTAGGTTAGAGCCTACGAATACATTTTTTAGGGCAGAACGTAGGGAGCAGAGTAAGTACAAAACAACATACTTTCATACAAGAACGTTTATTGATACGAGTAGTTTCGACGCTACTTAAAACATAATACATAACTTATATATAATATCTATTAAAATAGTACATTTCGTATACACGAATAATGGTACTACATACCCGACTATAAAGTAAACATGGTAAGTATAACAGCAGTTTAAAAGAATAGATAGTAAATATAACTATATCTAATTATTTTATAAAATACTATGTTAACTAAGAGGTTATATACAGAATATATACGCCTGTATTCGACCTCTAGAGGGTTCATAAGACTAGACTAGACCAGACCAGACCAGACCAGACCAGACGAGACCAGACCAGACCAGACCAGATCAGACCAGACCAGACCAGACCAGACCATACCAGACCAGACCAGACCAGACCAGACCAGACCAGACCAGACCAGACCAGACCAGACCAGACCAGACCAGACCAGACCAGACCAGACCAGACCAGACCAGACCAGACCAGACCAGACCAGGCCAGACCAGACCATACCAGAC
Organism: Agrypnus murinus; assembly: GCA_929113105.1. Classification (NCBI taxonomy): domain Eukaryota; kingdom Metazoa; phylum Arthropoda; class Insecta; order Coleoptera; family Elateridae; genus Agrypnus; species Agrypnus murinus. The sequence continues at coordinate 21,959,543 of OV816023.1, forward strand.
CAGAATAGACTATAGATGATAGACAGTAAAATCATGAACAAATATACCACCTGTAATATAATAGAGCTTACTTGATATTTTAAAATTAGTGACTGAATCTAATTATTACAGAAATTCAATTGTAGAAACTGAAGATATAATCTTTAAAACATCTAAAGTTAGAAGTTTTTAGTAGTCAGGTCAGATTAATAGAGGGTGTTATAATCAAATCGTTTTTAGAGACTATTTGTTTTGTAAGATTGGCGCCTTAAAGATAAACAACATAGCTGTAGTCTTGATTTTGAAATTGAGATAGCTCGGAACAAAACGATGAATACAAAGTTTAGAAGTTTATTTCAAAATTCTGTGATAAAAAACATTAATTGCAAACATTTGTTGCAACAACCGGAGTCTAAAATCTATAACCTTAATATAATTTTTGGGGGTCTAACCTAGATTGCTTCATTTAATTTAATCATTTATATTAATATTATATTGATTTATCATGCAATTTTGGGTTTTAAAGTAAAGTAAAGAAGAATTAATGTTTTTTATCACAGAATTTTGAAATAAACTTCTAAACTTTGTATTCATCGTTTTGTTCCGAGCTATCTCAATTTCAAAATCAAGACTACAGCTATGTTGTTTATCTTTACGGCGCCAATCTTACAAAACAAATAGTCTCTAAAAACGATTTGATTATAACACCCTCTATTAATCTGACCTGACTATTAAAAACTTCTAACTTTAGATGTTTTAAAGATTATATCTTCAGTTTCTACAATTGAATTTCTGTAATAATTAGATTCAGTCACTAATTTTAAAATATCAAGTAAGCTCTATTATATTACAGGTGGTATAATTGTTCATGATTTTACTGTCTATCATCTATAGTCTATTCTGGTCTGGTATGGTCTGGTCTGGTCTGGTCTGGTCTGGTCTGGTCTGGTCTGGTATGGTCTGGTCTAGTCTGGTCTGGTCTGATCTGGTCTGGTCTGGTCTAGTCTGGTCTGGTCTGGTCTGGTCTGGTCTAGTCTAGTCTAGTCTTATGAACCCTCTAGAGGTCGAATACAGGCGTATATATTCTGTATACAGGATGTATTTAGTATAACTGCCATTATTAAAACAGGTGATAGAGGACATCAAAACAAACAAAAAAAGTCTGATAAAGTGGTGGTCTACTTCTGCAGGTTTATGCAAAAAAAATTAGTAAAGTTGCAAACTTCGATGCCAGATTATCACGTTATTAAGTATACTGTGATTGTCAGATTTTGAGAGAAGGTGTATCTCATCAATCACAATAAAAAATCTAAATACAATTTTTTTGTAAACATGATAGTTTAAGCAAAATTACAAATTTTATAAATCACATTCTGTTACACAATCGATTTGACAACCCTGCAATTGGGTGCAACTTTTAACCCACTTAGAAAGTTCATTCAAGTTCAAATTTACACATTTATTGTCATAATTACAGTATTTATTATCTTTAGGGTATCGACCTTTTCCAGTGGTATTATTTGGACAAAAGACAGATGGTCGTCTGCAATTTACCTAATTTTTAAAGGGTAATAAAGAATAAACAAGAATGTGTGCGTATTATTTTATGGGCTCATTTATTATTTAAGAATCAGTGGCGGATTTAACACTTGAGGGGCCTGAAGCGCTACAAATTTTTGGGGCCCCCAAGGATCAACATAAATTAAGGTCTATAAAACAAAAAATAATAAACTATAAAAAAATAAACAATTTACCAAAATCGAAAACTTTTTATTAACATTATAATAAATTATACTTATATGGATACTGTATTGTACAAATCAATCGGTAAGTGCAGAAAGGTAACATTATGTCCATAATATCAATGTCAAATAAAATATTAATGCAAAAATATATAAAGTACTAACAAAATAATTCAAAATATCTGAACGCAACAAAAACACACGCGCAAAATATAAACAAGCAGAGAAGTGAGGTTGATTAAAATACTACTAAAACAATGGTGGATTCACGCATGCTTATATAAATTTGGATTGGCGGGACCAGGCGAGCTTCGCATCTGTAAAGTTTAATCTGTGGTCAAATCCGGCAAATAATTATCTGCCTAGTCATTTACTAAGTGACGGGACAGACAGTAAAACGAGAATAAATCTATACGATTTTGCTTCATGCCTAGGCATGAAGAGGGTTCATTGAATGAAGGTTACTAAATGTCGTTGTTTAGAACAGGCAGTTAGTAAATGACTTCATGTGCTGTGGGCAAATGAGGTAATAACATCCACATTTTTTTGCAGAACATTCGTTAGGCAAGGGTAAAGATTTTCCAAGTGTTCATCTAAAAAAATGTTCTACGAAGAAATGTGCATGTTATTACCTAATTTGCCGACAGCACATTAAGCCATTTACTAACGGCCTGTTCTAATTTAGTAAATTTAGTTTAATTTAGTAAATACCTAGGCATATAACAAAATCGTATAGATTTATGTTCGGTTTACTATCTGCCCCGTCACTTAGTAAATGACTAGGTAGATAGTTAGTTTTCCGAATTTGACTATCTTCCTGCGACATATGTACTGTTCTGGCAGGAAAATCTCGCACGATTTTTATCAAGTAGGCTGATTTTTCTTAAATTTTAGAAGAGTAACAAAGACTTTTCATGGCATGACACAATATCATAGGCGCGTCAAAAATAACTATTTCAATAGAAATAAAATAATATTGGCTGATTTTATTATTAATATAAAAAAGAATTTATATCAAGACACATCATTTTGATTTAGAAACTACGTATTTTATTAAATTGTACTTTATGACATATGTCATTAAAAGAAAAATAACAATTTGACATAAGTAAAACTTGCCACTGGATGTAAGACCGTTTACAAAATGAAGAAAATCGAGTGAAATTTTTCTGCCGGCATAGTACTTAATCGTATAATTTTAGGTTTTTGGTATAACTGATTTATTATTCGTTAATTAACATTATACGCACTAATAAATATTAAATAATAGCTATTGATGTAACAAGAACATAATGTAGAACTTTATAGATGAGTTCAGTTTATGGCCGAGCGAGCGAAGCGAGCGAGGCCTATAAAAAGGGCGAGTCTATAAAGTTCGATTATGTAAGAGTTGCATACAAAGCTTTATGTCCGACTCCTAAAATTGGCTTATTATTAAAAAAAATCAGTTTATAAATTTGACATCTATTCTTGACAGAAGAAAATTTGACATGTAATATACAGTTGCCATTGGAGATCATCAAGAAATCCTGGAATTCCTTGATGCGCCACTACAACTCGACCTACCCATTCAACACTGTACACCAAATGAAGTACTAAGTGAAATAAACTGCCTTAAAACCCGCAAGACTCCAGGCTATGACCTTATCACAGCTGAGCTGCTTCGTCAGTTGCCAAAAAAACTTATAGTTGCTGTAACACAAATGTTTAACGCTATCTTAAGAACCCAAATCTTCCCCATACAATGGAAATTTGCGGAAGTTATTCTCATACCTAAGCCAGGCAAACCAGCTCAGTTACCAGAATCTTATCGACCGATATCTCTGCTACCAGTATTATCTAAACTCTTCGAACGTATCTTGCTAAGAAGGCTTAACCCGATTATAGAAGAAAACCAGTTAATTCCTCAGCATCAATTCGGCTTCCGCCAAAAATACTCCACGCTGGAACAAGTGCATAGAGTAGTGGACAATATAGAAAAAGCTCTGGAAGAGAAGAAAGTGTGCTCAGCCGTATTTTTGGATGTAAGCCAAGCCTTCGATCGGGTTTGGTTTCATGGTTTATTATATAAGATCAAAAAAAATCTTCCGCATCAATATTACCTGCTGTTTAAATCGTACTTGAATAACAGATGTTTCCAAATCAAATTAAACAACAGCCGCTCTCAAATCCACCCTGTCAAAGCAGGTGTCCCACAAGGCAGCGTGCTAGGTCCAACATTATATCAATTATTCACAGCCGATCTTCCAACCTCTGATAACGTTATAACCGCTACTTATGCGGATGATACAGCCATACTGTCCTCACACAGAGATCCACTCCAGGCTACAACAAATCTACAGAATGTGCTTGAGGCTCTAGAAAAGTGGACAAAAACCTGGCGAATAAAAATCAATGAAAATAAATCAGCATCTATACAATTCACCCTTCGAAAAATTGACCGACATCCAGTAACCTTTAATGGTAAAAGAATATCTGACAAAGAAGATGTTAAATATCTTGGCATACATCTGGACAACAAACTCACTTGGAAGACGCACATAAAAACCAAAAGGAAAGAACTGGATATCCGTGTCAAGAAAATGAATTGGCTACTTGGGCGTAAGTCTCAGCTAAGTTTAACAAACAAAGTGCTCCTCTATAAGACCATTATAACGCCGGTATAGACATACGGGATCCAGTTCTGGGGGTGTGCTAAATCATCGAACACAGAGATACTTCAACGTTTTCAAAGCAAAACAATTCGTGCAATTGCAAATGCCGAATGGTACGTGAATAACCGAACACTACACAATGATCTGAAAGTCCCTTGGGTTAAGGATGTAATCAAAGATTCCTGCAACAAGTACAAGAACCGCATCAGTGATCACCCTAGTGCATTAGTGCAAGATCTGTTAAATAATGCAAATGTGACAAGACGCTTAAAACGAACAAAGTTCAGTGATCTGACTAATTAATTTAGTAATAGGAGGCAACCCTTCCATATTGCTCCCCACATGTCATGTAATATGTCAAACCATTTGCTTGTTAGTCTAACAGACTAGTTGTAAATTTGCAGTAAATAAAATATAAAAAAAAAAAAAGTTGCCATTGGAAAACTGAATATACTACACTTTATTTTACAACTACCACTTTATTTTACGAGTACAATAATAAGCCAGTTTACTGCCGCAAAACAATACAATAAACAGTACTTTATAATGCAATAGGACATAATAGCTATTTATGTAACAAGTACATAATGTAGGACTTTATAGACAAGCCTCGTTTATGGCCGAGCGAGCGAAGCGAGCGAGGCCTATAAAAAGGGCGAGTCTATAAAGTTCGATTATGTAAGAGTTGCATACAAAGCTTTATGTTCGATTCCTAAAATTGGCTAATTATCAAAAAAAATCAGTTTATAAATTTGACATCTATTCTTGACAGAAGAAAATTTGACATGTAATATACAGTTGTCATACTTTATTTTACTACTATATACTTTATTTTACTACTACCACTTTATTTTACTACTACCACTTTATTTTACGAGTACAATAATAAGCCAGTTTACTGGCGCAATACAATACAATAAACAGTACTTTATAATGCAATCGGACATAAATACATTTATTTTACAATCAGTTATTTTACAATGGAACTTTTCTACTTTTACTATACCAAAAACAATTGACAGAAGTCATTCAGGAATTTTACCCCTTGAAAAGCGTTGTAAAATTCCCCTTCACCGAACGTCTTATCAGAAACCATTAATTCAAGAAATTATAGTCATCATAGTAGTCTGATGACCGCGCTGATGCTGATTGTGCGAGAAAGCAAGTGTTCGGAGCGACAAAGATAATACATTCCTCGCAAGTCTGTTGTGAAACAGTATACTTCGTTACAATATTTTACTTATGCTTGCCTTTTCGTAGAAAACTATAATGTGTCAACCGATATGAATGAAATCCGTTTTTGTTTCACTTTTCGCGAGAAAGTGAATTCCACGCCAATAATTGTTTTTTATCGCGTGTCCAGTGCGGTCCTTGGCAGGAGGCCCCGGCGGGGCCCCCTGACTTGCGGGGCCTGAAGCGGCCGCTTCAAGCGCTTGTGCCTAAATCCGCCACTGTTAAGAATTACTATTAATTATGGTTACAACGAGTACATGATTACAATAATATGCAAATGCATTCAATTATTAGCTGTTAACACCATAAATCAGTTGCATATCATGCATTTCCCGAATACTAAACCGGTCCATGGTTAGCAGTAGATCGCACCTTTACCGAAATAAATAACACAAGAACAACACATAGGCCAGTAAAATAAAATCCGTTGGTGGAAGTAAATGTTGGAAAGCGGGAGATCGTTTCGATCGCTTCGTTTGAGGTCAAATATAAGTATCCTAGGTTTGCACGGTCCCTCGACTCGAGCTTACCTGAGGGCATCAAAAGAACCACGAAATCTTCAGACCTTTTTTAGTTTTTCGCTTATAACTCCAAAGCGGTGCTTTCCAACGAAAACTTCACTATTACAAGAATTAAAGAGCATTACATTCTGTGTCGGATGAGTATCCAACACTTTAAAATTGGTTCAGTGGTATGGTCGAAATCGACGGTCGAGAAACGACAATATTAAAAATTTTCGATTTTCCGTCATACTTGACACCCAGAGGCTTTCCGTATAAAAGAACCCATTGGACTCATTCTGATTGTTAATATAAGTAATAATTGCCGGATTAGATTAATGGCCATTTTTCCATCATTCCCCATCCTAGCAATTAGGATCAATCCATATGAGGTGGTCGCTCGATCATTTCGAAAAAAGATAATTTTTTGTGTGTTATCACCCCTAAGTATTGGTAGATCAAAACCACTGTCATTTTATTTTTATTCCATTTAATTGAAATATGGCAGCCATATTTGTTTCGTGGTGCACGACGTTGCTTGCAAACGTAACTCTTGATATCTCAAGAACGGTTGATCCTAGAGACCTGCGGTAAAGATGATTGTATTGCTCACATGTCGTACTACATTTTTAAATCTAAACATAATTTTTGTAGGACGCTTACTTATGGGTGTAATTTAATCCAGAAAATTAAAGTTTTTACAAAAATTCCCGCTTTTATGGGGGCATATTTCATATATCCAGATAAAAATAAAATCTTAGGGAGGATTTTCTATTTAAACGTACACGGTTAGAGGTAGTTTATGTATAAAATATTTTAAACCTGAAATTTTACTATTTTGGTATTTACGGGCTTTGAAGTTCTCGTTATGATACGTCATATCAATATTATGTTTATGATTAAAAAATGTACTCCGACATGTGAGCAATACAATCCTTTTTACCGCAGGTCTCTAGGATCAACCGTTCTTCAGATATCAAAAGTTATGTTTCATCCAAAAACTGCAAGCAACGTCGTGCACCACGAAATAAATATGGCTGCCATATTTCAATTAAATGGAATAAAAATAAAATGACAGTGGTTTTGATCTACCAATGCTTAGGGGTGATAACACAAAAAATTATCTTTTTTCGAAGTGATCAAGTGACCAATACTGCACTACTTCATATGAATTGATTCTAATTGCTATGATTGGGGATGACAAAAAAATGGCCATTAAGTTAATCTGGCAACCTCTATAATATCAAAGCGTAGGTATTTCTCGACTTATATTAACAATCAGAATGAGTCCAACGGGTTTTTTTATACGGAAAGCCTCTGGGCATCCGGTATGACGAAAAATCGAAAATTTGTAAAATTGTCGTTTCTCGGCCGTCGATTTTGACCATACCACTGGACCGAATTTAAAGTGTTGGATGCAGAATTTAATGCTCTTTAATTCTTGTAATAGTGAAGTTTTCGTTGGAAAGCACCGCTTTGGAGTTATAAGCGAAAAACTAAAAAAGGTCTGAAGATTTCGTGGTTCTTTTGATGCCCTCAGGTAAGCTCGAGTCGAGGGACCGTGCAAACCTAGGATACTTATATTTGACCTCAAACGAAGCGATCGAAACGATCTCCCGCTTTCCAACATTTATTTCCACCAACGGTCCAAAACGGATCTTATTTTACTGGCCTAACAAAGAATAAGGACAAAGAACAACGCAAATTAATAAAACCAACAGTAGATAACAGGAGCAAATAGCAAATATTAACAATAACAACACAAACACAACAAGATAGCAACAAATCGAAAAACTGAACAAGGGAACACTATGTACGAATGACGCAGAAAATGTCTGATGTTGCACACAAAGTTCAATTTTAAAATTTTGTTAGAAATAATCATAGAACATCATAAATCCAGGATACAACCCCTTTGTGTACACCGAATGGAATGTCTAGGTATGTATTGTAAGTTTGCCATTTAATCCTTTGTTCAGGTAAACAAACAGATTATAAAAGAAATAAGACATAACGGTAGTAAATCTTCATCATCTTCAATTCAGGTAATGCAATTATATGCATTTAATGCAAACAAATACAAAAATTATAGAATTATTAATTTCTGGCCGGTTTCCACTTATTTGAAACCTGTGATAACTTTTCTGATTAATATTAGTTTACAGACTAGTTTTATCAGTATTGTAATTTCTACTTCAACTATTTACCAACATGCAATTTCATGCTGAAAAACTGGATACAACACCCTACCTAATCAAATAATACACACTTTCTTGCTTCTTCTTTTTTCGTTCATTATTTAGTACAAGTACATTAATTACCCTTCAAGAATTAGGTAAACTACAGACAACCATCTGTGTTTTTGTTCAAACAATAATATCACTGGAAAAGGTCGATACCCTAGAGATAATAAATTTGCATAAAATTGAAACTTGCATTTTAAGCTAGGGAAACCCAACAAGTTTAAAGTGTTTGATGCTTTTATTTCCAATGTATTACCAATTCCTTTAAAAGAAACTCAAAACTGTTTTAGACGTTCTGGAATCTGTCACCTTTTTTGCTGTTTTATTGTTTAGCAGTAGTAAAATTGTCTGAGAAACGAACTGTTAATAGTCATATTGTAAGGCTCCCAAAACAATACAATACCCACCACGACCACAATGTGTATGTAAACAAACTTCTTCATTTGTCAATGAAAAACACAGTAAATACCTTGTTTATTTTTTTTTATGGTCAATCCAATGATTTTCAGTGAGTGCACCGTTGCCATTTCATTCGCCAGTTTTATTCAAATAACGCGAAAAGTAATGTTGGTAGGAAAAAATTTGTTTGAAGTTTTTTGTTGGCATTAATGTCACCTATCACCTGTTTTAATAATGGCAGTTATACTAAATACACCCTGTATAACCTCTTAGTTAACATAGTATTTTATAAAATAATTAGATATAGTTATATTTACTATCTATTCTTTTAAACTGCTGTTATACTTACCATGTTTACTTTATAGTCGGGTATGTAGTACCATTATTCGTGTATACGAAATGTACTATTTTAATAGATATTATATATAAGTTATGTATTATGTTTTAAGTAGCGTCGAAACTACTCGTATCAATAAACGTTCTTGTATGAAAGTATGTTGTTTTGTACTTACTCTGCTCCCTACGTTCTGCCCTAAAAAATGTATTCGTAGGCTCTAACCTAATCTAACCTAAATTATATTCGTATGCTCTAACCTGTGATGTAATAAAAAACAATAAGGTTACAGATTATTATTAATCATAAGAGTTTACTATAGATACGTTGAATAACCTACAAGAGTATATAGTATATTATTACATATCTGCGTATTTCGAAGCTATTGAAAATGTATGATGTATTGTAAAATAACGTTTAAATATGGCGACGAACTTATTTCTTTTAAACTGACAACTCATCATACAAAACATACTGTATTTATGTATTCCCTTTCTCTGCTGATATGTTTTCTACAGTGTGTTTTTAAATATTATACCCCGTTCTCTCAAGAATGCATAACATTTTCGAAATATCTGTTTATTATTTTACTTAGCACATATAACCTACTAAGTATGTCCTAATGGTAAAACTGTAATCGACGACATCTAATATCATAGTAATATTATAACAGATTAGGCGACCTAACAAACTCTTTAAAGAAATGTTTATTTACATGTATGAGATAGTATTTAACATAATGTCCTTACATACTGGGTTACGATAGAGACGGATAATCATACGAGCTGCTGAAATGTATGATATATTGTAAAATAACGTTTAAATAAGAGTTTACTTTAGATGCTTGTACTTACTCTGCTCCCTACGTTCTGCAGATATGTCGTGCTTTGTGTCTAAATACGAAATATAAAACGTGTCTAAATCTATGTAAAGCTTAGGTTATGTAGGGTTAGCAAAAGACATGAAAATTGAATAATATATCCATATCGCAATACGAATAATACAAGCTCACCACTAGGTTTATGATAAACGACTGCAATTGTTTGAAAAGAAGCTGTCGAGAAAGGTGACCAGTCGTGTAAATATTTAGGATGTGATAAAATAAAATTATTTTTAATATTTTAATAATGTTTTATTTCAATGATACATAGTTATATTTTATAAGGAAATTGAAAAATATATTAAGAACATATTTTGATGTACTAATTACATATTTATTAAACATATATAGAAGTAAACAAGGGTTAGTTTAAACGATGAATTACATTATTAAATTTTCAAATCAAATCGTCAATTCGACACAACAGTACAAACTTTCATTTTAATGACTACAGATACATAGAGCGAGGTAAAGGATCTAAAGAACAGCATTTTAGTAACAGTTGACAAAGTAGAAGCTAACAATATGAATTTACTAAAGAAGGTAGAAGAAATGGGTGTCTTAGTAATCAACAATTCTAAAACTTCATAGAGGGTTTTAAGGATTCTACTGTAGACAATAGATTAGAGCTCCGATTTGTAAGCAATATTTGATCAGATTAACTATAATTTGGTCAAAAGTGGAAATTAAAAGGTTAAGCTAGTGACAGATCGAATTGAATAGTCATCATTAATAAAAGTAGCTTTCTTCAGTCAGTCATGTATTTAGCTACTATACTTTGTAACGTTTATAAATAAATAATACATCATTATAGAATAGTCTTTGATTAATACTCATAAACTGTTAACAATCTAGCATTTCCTTTATATGAGCTGTTGATAGTATTAAACCTATGCATTGCCGTTACGAATTTTTGATATGCGTTTGCTGAAACTGTGACTAGACATATACACATACCATAATGAAAATTATTAAGCAAAAGAAGTCGCTAAATATATTTAACTTAGACGATGATGCTTCTCGATAAAATTCCAATGGTGATAAGAAGCATGGTAAGCTTTTACCTGTTTCCTGTCGAGTAATTTTGAGTGGACCTTCTTCTTGTGGTAAAACTAATGCCTTGTTAGGTCTACTAATTAATTAAAACGGATTAAAATTTGAAAATACCTACCTATACGCCGTAAACGGTGTTGATTCATTTTATTTAGGTCAAACATATACGAAAATTCCCAAACATCTGATTAGGGATAACGCTAACTTACTTATTCTCTTTAAGCAAAATGAATTGAATTTAAAACATGTGTATAACGCTCATATTTTAGGAGATGCAAGCTATGATGAACTTAAACATTTAAACATTAAACTTGAATTTAAACATAATATTTGTTTCATGTGCTGGAACGAACCATATGACTTTTTAGTTATTAATAAAGTTTGTTCTCTAGACAAGGGTAGATATCGAAAGGGATTTGATTGTTAATATAAGTTTATAATTAGAAATATTATAATATTTTATGAAAAACAGTCAATAGAATTATTGCAAATTGTATTGATTTTATATCTTTACAGACAAAGATGTACACAATTTATTGTCTTGTATGTAATGGAAGAGAAATTATACTTCGATAGTCAGTTTGTTTCTCATTACATCCGATTATAATAGTTCAACGATACATTTTGATTGAATGCCTTGCTTAACGAAATTGCAAACAGGAATAGCGATCGGCTGAACTCGTATAACGGTATGATTAAAAATAAGAATTGATTAGCGGTTACCTGTGACCTAATTACTGATTAACTGTCTACCACTATCTGCTGAACTGATTAAAGGATTTGATAGCAGAATGAGGAATTTTGTCTAATTTAATATAACAGAATAATCTGTCTTTACTTGTTGTAAACAAATTACTGATTATATTAATTAATAGGAAATTGATATCGATAATAATTCGAAGTGTTTAAATATTAGCGAATAATGCTATCAATTATTTATTTATTTCTACAGCAATATAAATCTTATTGTATTTAATAGAAATCGTGGATACAATTAATTTAATTTTAGTCATAATGATACTATATAATATTTCTAATTATAATTGCTCAGGTACATTTATTAAATTCGTTTTTTTTTTACGTAAACTATATAAATAATACTCAATTCACATGCTCCCCTATAATCTTCAGTAATTACAATACAATACAATAAACACATTTTAACAGATTTTTATTTCAAGCCTGTGAAACGCAAATAGTTTCGATAAATTATAATTAGTGTTTACTATATTTCTAATCAGAGAAATGTTATTTTTATCAATTAGATGTATGCAGTACTATTAAGAAATGTGTGAGAATATCTGAAAGTCAGCAAATAGATATACGTACATATACGTACATATATAAGCCTCATTTTTAATCAGTTTCATGAAATCCAGCAATTCTTCAATACTGTAAGACGACTGTGTTTTACAACTTCAAGATCAATAGGTGAGTTTTCGATTATATTATCATAAGTTTTTAAATTGATCGACTGAATGTTAACCTTTTATGCTAATGTAGTTCCTATTTATTAGTATTGTATATTCTTACATCGTCTTTAGCTCAGTTATTTTCTAAATTGAAACTTGAAAGGTTAACCTTTTTCTATAACTATTTCGATTGTTTCAGCCTCTGAATAGAAACCGACCCGTTAAAATTGTAACTTGTTTGTCGTGTTCAAGACGAAAGTATGCCGTTATCCCGCACCACTTCAGTGTCCTCGCTAGACAGTGATGATTACATATTCGAAGATACAGGATTATGTATGAATAAACAAGAATTACAACAATTCCGGTCTTCCGTCTCCGGTATTCCAATCTTAGATAACGATACAACCGATCTATTTTCGATATCAGCACTTGTATGCTATGAATATGAGTTAATATTATCTGGAGGTGAAATCTTACTAGATCCTCGACGATATACAACGGTACCAGTTCACATCCATAAAGGTATCAATGAGAAACAAGTGGAAAGAGCGTTTGCTAAACTTTACCATGAAATAGAAAAGACGAACATTCGTTTAGGATTAGATTGTGAGTGTGTGTTACCTTCATAAAGTTTATTCATGTATAATTGGTATTAATATTCGTAAACTTAGATTTTTGATTTTGTAATATCGGAATTATAAATAATAAAACGTATAAGATATAAAACGATAACTCTTTTAACTAACTAATTTGTCTTTACTTTATAATCATCACCTTTAATCATGTAACCGCTAATCATTTCACAAGTGACCGCTAATTCTCACCTAATCATTTCAAATCAATACCTTTTTAAAGCAGATCACCCTATCAAATCCTTACCTTTAAACAGATCATCCTATCAAATCCCTACTTTTATTCAGATCACCCTTTCAAATCAACACCTTTAAGCAGAACAGATCACCCTTTCTAATCAGGTCACAGGTATCCGCAAATCATATCAAATTAATCATAACACAGATTACCTCACCCTTTCTAATCATTTCAAATCCTTTAATCATCACCTTTAATCATGTAACCGCTAATCATTTCACAAGTGACCGCTAATTCTCACCTAATCATTTCAAATCAATACCTTTTTAAGCAGATCACCCTATCAAATTCTTACCTTTAAACAGATCACCCTATCAAAGCCGTACCTTTATTCAGATCACCCTTTCAAATCCACACCTTTAAGCAGATCAGCCTATCAAAGCCGTACCTTTATTCAGATCACATGTTACCTCACCCCTTATAATCATATCAAATTCTTTAATCAGATCACCCTTTCTAATCAGGTCACAGGTATCCGCGAATCATATCAAATTAATCATATCACAGATTACCGCGCCCCTTCTAATTATTTCAAATCCTTTAATCATCACTTTTGCTAATCATCACCTTTAATCATGTAACCGCTAATCATTTCACAGGTGACCGCTAATTCTCACTTAATCATTTCAAATCAATACCTTTTAAGCAGATCACCCTATCAAATCCTTACCTTTAAACAGATCACCCTATCAAAACCGTACCTTTATTCAGATCACCCTTTCAAATTAACACCTTTAAGCAGATCATAGGTATCAGCTACTCAATTATAACCTTTTAATCATAACCTTTAATCATATCGCAAGCTATCTCACCTCACACCTTTTATCATATCGTAGGTAACCACTAATCATATCAAATCCTTATCTTTAATTAGATCTCCCTTTCTAATCAGTTCATAGGTATCCGCTAATCATATCAAATCCTTATCCTTTAATCCTATCACCAACGAACCATATCAATTTAATTAGATCACAGATTACCTCATCCCTTCTAATTATTTCAAATCCTTTAATTTTCACCTTTCTAATCATAACCTTTAATCATATCGCAAGCTATCTCTAATCAATTCTCACCTCACACCTTTTATCATATCTTAGGTATCCGCTACTCAATTATCACCTTTTAATCATAACCTTTAATCATATCGCAGGCTATCTCTAATCAATTCTCACCTCACACCTTTTATCATATCATAGGTATCCGCTACTCAATTATCACCTTTTTAATCATAACCTTTAATCATATCAAATCCTTATCTTTAATTAGATCATCCTTTCTAATCGGGTCGCAGGTATCCGCGAATCATATCAAATTAATTATATCACAGGTTACCGTTAATCATTTCAAATCCTTTAATTTTCACCTTTACTAATCATCACCTTTAATCATGTAACCACTAATCATTTCACACGTGACCGCTAATCATTTCAAATACTTTAATTATCACCTTTGCTAATCATCACCTTTGCTAATCAGCACCTTTAATCATGTAACCGCTAATCATTTCACAGGTAACCGCTAATCATTTTACAGGTAACCGCTAATAATTCTCACCTCACACCTTTTATCATATCATAGATCTCCGCTTCATTTATGGCGCAGGCTGCCCAGGAGGGGCAATACCTACTTATGTGCTGTATTGTCTCATGTGTTGAATTACATTTACGACATCTATCGTTTTCTAGTGTAATAGCTTTGATAATGTATTTTCTATAGTTCTTGGTATGAATTACTTGGTCTTGAATTGCAACTAAGAATCCTTCTGTTTCTCGAAATAACCCAGAAAGTCTCAACCACGAGTGCGATGCTTGCTTATCGACATAGGATTGATCCACTTCATTGGGATATCTTCCATGCAGGGCTGCTTGTTTCCACGCTGTTATTTTTTCTTCTTCTGTAATAATATTGCTCTCTAGGTGTGGTTTATGCAATTTTAGCGGAGAATATCTATCTGCATCTATAATAGTTTTGTACAGATGTGAAATGTCTTGTTTACTATAAAAATAAGATCTTAATTTCCCAATTAGATTATTGTGCAGATTTGCAACATCAATATATCCTTGTCCGACATCATTTCTTGATAATGTAACTCGAATCTTTGCCGACTTCGGGTGGTGTGCTCTGAATTTTGTTAGCGTTGTGCGTATTTGCATATTTATACCTTCAAGCTCAGTGTTGTACCAATGTATAATACCAAATGAATATGTAAATATTGGTATGGCATGTGTATTTATCGCCGCTACAGTGTTCTTTGCGTTGAGTTTAGTTCGAAGTATTGCTTCCATTCTACTTTTGAATATTTCTTTCAGTTTGAGGCGTATGTCTTTATGAGAGGTATTTGTGCTCTGTACTATTCCTAAGTACTTATAGGTGTCCGTTTGTTGTAATGCATATATCTCTTCTCCATTAGGTAGCTCAAATCTTTCTACGTTATGTAATCCGTGGTTAACCGTTTGTGTTCCACACTTGTCTAATCCAAATTTCATTTTAATATCTGTAGTAAATATAGTTGTAATGTCTAAAAGTGATTGGAGTTGTCTTTTGGTAGAGGCATAAAGTTTTATGTCATCCATATATATTAAATGACTTAAACGATAATGCATTAAAGTAGTTTTTCCAATCTTATAGCCATAATTTCTAGAATTAAGTAAAGTTGACAAGGGGTTTAATGAAATGCAAAACCAAAGAGGACTAAGCGCATCCCCTTGAAATATTCCTCTCCTGATATATATTGGTTTTGTTTGTATATTAACGGTGTCACTATTTAGTACTAGTGTAGTTTGCCAGATTCTCGTTATTCTGCTAAGAAATGTCACAATTGTTGGATGTATTTTATATATCTGAAGTATTTTTATCAGCCAGCTATGGGGAACCGAATAACCTATAAAGGCTGTATATAGATTTCTTTTCAAATGTCGTACTTCTTCCATACATATGGAATCAATTACTAGTTGCTCTTTACATCCCTGCGTATTTTGTTGGCATCCTTTCTGCTGTTCTGCAATTATATTATATTCTTGACAATGTGCACTGATTTGTTTAGATATAATTGATGTTAATAATTTATACAAGGTAGGTAAGCAAGTAATTGGTCTGTATTTACTGGGATCATTTGTGTTTTTGTCTTGTGGAATAAGATATGTCACGCCCATTGCCAAAAAACTAGGCATTTTAGTAGGTTATTCTAGAAATTCTTGTAAGTGTTTCGCTAATATTTTATGTGTACTTGTGAATTGTTTATAATAATAATTGTGTATCTGGTCCAGTCCTGGTGCCTTCCAATTTTGTGTATTTCTTGTTGCGCTCGTAAATTGTTCTTCTGTAACTTCAATACTTAAGCATGTTCATTTGTTGTATATCTTCTGCTGTTTTTTGTATTTCTGTAATCCAAGCAGCTTTATTGTTATGTTGAACTTCCTGCTCCCAAATAGACGACCAGAATTTATGTAAATCTTTCGATGTTGGTAATTTGTTAGTTTGATTTGCTTTGGTTGATGAATTCAATGTTCTGTAGAATTATTTCTGGTTATACAGGAATTGGTTATTTTGCTTTATTCTTTCTGTTGCATCATTATATCGTCTTAGTCTCGTAAATATTGCCGCTAACTTCTGCTTTAGTGTATCCATATATTCCTGTATTTTCTTATTATTAGGCTCATATTGACTGTGTGTTTGGTTGTTATGCATTATTTGTTTAATCTTTATTCTTAGTTTGCGTGTTCTACCACCATTTTTATATTTTTGTAATCTAGCTATGTCGCCTCGAAGTTGCTCTCTTCGATTTTCAAGCCTTATTTTCCAGTTAGGTTTACATGGTTCTTTTTTCGGTGTATTTCTCGAAATTATTTTGGATCCATTTATTCTGACTGCAGCTACTGCAGCACAATATATAGCTGTGTGTACCTCTTCCAAGGTGCTGTTGTTATTTATGTACTCTGGTATCACTTCAGAAACTAACATTAATACAAACTTAAAATATTTATGGTCATTTGTGAACAACAAAACTAAAGATACAGGTTTTCCTTCCAAAATGTTTTCTGGTGACCATGAAGCAAATAGTGACACTGAGTGCGTGTGTTTATTCGGAGACTTCTGCTCAACAGTATACGTAAATCATGATGGTATAACTCGTACATTTAACTGTAGAAACCAAGTTCAACATGTTCCACTGTAGGTCTCACTGGAAGATGTCTTTAATGGCATTAATAAGTTGAAGCCTACTCCTACTACAGGTCCTGACGGTATACCAGCTGTACTATTAAAAAATTGTATCTTTTTAATAAGTAAGCTAATACATCTCGCTTTTTCTAAGTCTTTGAAATCAGCAACGTTTCCAAATTTATGGAAGTCGAGTTACATTAAGCCTGTTTTTAAATCAGGTAGAAGGGAAGATGTTACTAATTATCGGGGAGTATATAATCAATCGACAATTCCAAAATTATTGGACCACTTAATTGCTAAACAGATTTCATGGTCTTGCAAAAACATCATAAATACAGATCGACATGGCTTCGTAGATAATAGATCGACGGTAAGTAATCTTTTGTGTTATAAGCAATCTATAGTTAGTGCATTTGAAAATCAGTTACAAGTGGATTGGGTCTATACTGAGTTTAAAACGGCATTTGATCGTGTTGATCAAAAAGTTTTAGTTTCCAAGTGCGTATGGATTTTATAACAGTACTATTGATTTCTTACGAAGTTTTTTAACTTATAGAACGCAAAAAGTAAGTCCAGTATTAATGCATGAGACGAAATCAGGCGGGTCGCTAATTAATTATGAAGCTATTTAAATTATATCTGTAAAACGTTGTTAATGGACCAGACACAAATAAATTTCTTTTTAAACATTTGAATGGATAATTTTATTTATTAACACAGAAAAGAAATAAAAATTTAAAATTCCATGAAGAGAAAAGAAAACAACTAATAAAAATTAAAATTAAAGAAAATCAAATGAAATCTCGATTTCGAATAGATTTAACAAAATAAGAATTAAGAGACATTCTAATTCTCTTTGTTCTTTTTAATTCTTATCTGATCAATCCAACAATCTTAAATTACTATTATAATAATAGTCCCCTTTCACAGGCCATGAAGGTCCATTGGGGTATAGGGTACTCAATTAATAAATTACTATTAATAAATAAAAAAATTAAAAATTGAAAATTATTTTAAATTTTAAAATTATTTGGTGCCACACAAAAAAGTTAATTACCCTAACTTGAAAGTTAGCAGATTCCTGTTATAGTTGGTAAAGTTACCTGCTTATTTGTTGATAAGCTGTTCACATTCCATGTCATCCTTCAAATGGATTTTATTTGTGATTATTGAAGATAATTATCCTTAAATTATTAAGTACAAGCATTGTGTTTTCATTCATGTGTCTCGGTATTCGGCGAGACAGCCAGCGCTACCTAGCGCTAGATGACCCAAACCCTATTGAACTACGCGATGTAAGAGAGGTAAGGATCCGAGCTTGAATTCTTTTTTCGTACTTCAACAAAAGCAACAAGTTACTAAAGCTTACTCATTAGGGTAAGCAGTTGGCACCTAGTAATTATTAAAGTTAAAGTAACACATATCTTCCATGACATAAAACAATAACATAAAATAATTTGGATATTTGCAACAAGATTCCATCACCTTTAATTCGTTCCATACAAAATAAATTTCCAAACATTTCTCCAAATAATAATAACAGTCTGAAAACCAAATTTAAAAAAACTGCACTTTGGTTTATTTCACTTTAAGTTCACTTTGATTGTTCATTTTAATTATTATTAATTAAATTATTAAGAACTTATAAAAAAATTAAAAAACTGACATTTGTCATAACCTCACTTTGTTGACTTTAAGTGACATAGAATTCACCAACATAACCTCGAGATTTTATCAAAATAACGTACAAACTGACATGACTTTTGCTCTGTATGAAAATTCAAGAGAGAATAACCAAATTTTCGTGCTGTTTTTATAATAATCGGAAAACAATTGCGAGTTGCTAGTGATTTTCCTAGTTGGGAACTAGAAACAAAACAACATCTTTCCTACCAAAAACCTTTCTAACCAAATTGTTGATAAAAAATTAAATTAATCGTTTAAATAAATGTTATAAAATGAAACAGGAGAATTTTTCCTTCATTTTGGTACCTAAAACGTGTGACATCCTAGTAGCCAGGGTGTACAATATTAATGCTCACGGTGCTCAAGGTTAAAAGGAGAGCAGGTAGGTTGGTTCGTCGATGATAGCTACTAAAAAATAACGATTTGCTGCCTGGGCGCCATTCTAGAAACCTAGAAAGAAGGGGAATGACCAAATACACACAATCATAACAAAAACACAACACGATCATGTAAAACGTATAATTAATATTAAGCATTAATATAATATAAATGTAACTAGTAACAATTGAAATAACAAATAAACAAATAAGTAATAACAAAAGGTACAAAAAATTTAATAACAACAATAGTCACCAAGGGCTAAACAAACACCCAACAATAATAATAAGAATAAATGGCCTCAAAATGTGTATGAAAATTGTCCACTGATATGACTAACAGCCAGTATAATATTAAACTTGATAAATAATCAATATGAAGCATCAATAAAAAATGACATGCCTTTTAAACAAAACAATAATAATATTACAAAATACATATAAATAAATGCAACAAGTAGTGAACAGAGGTGTAAATAATTAAAGTTGGAAAAAAAATTGGGAGCAGTAAAAGGTGGGTAGGAAGCAATATAACTGGTAAAAACGCTTAAATTCAATTCCTAACCTTAAATCTTTACCAAACCACAAGAATAATAAATGTAAAAAGATCATAAAACAAATAACCTGTAATAGTTTCAGGCAAGCTTGCTCAATAAGGTGCCGTACCAGCAATAATTAATACCGAAGCAAAATTTACAAGTACCACCAGTACAACTTATAAAGATTTGATCACAACGAAGGTAAGTAATTAACTTTAATTAGGAATTAGGATAATAAGAAGGGAAAACACTTCTGTAATACTTACAGTTACAACTTTCAAAATTTACCAAAATTAACAGTACCAAAAATGACGATGCTGACAAAACCAGCTACTATTAATTAAAAGGCAGGAACACAATACTCCTGGCTGTGAGACAATGTGGTCTACGGATGTCTTCATAGATTTAAAACCACCTTCACCGAGGGTAAGATTCTCACATGGAAATTCCAACTAGCAGAATAAAAAATACTATTCTTGTAGAACTTGCTTAAACCCAAGCAACCATTTCCATGATGCAAGCCAATAAGATTAGCCAAGTAGATCTTAATAAACTTAGAAAAAACCCTCATCCATTAAGGTGAAAAATGTGGGGTATATAAGAGATGCCTAGAAATAAAATAATAAATTACCCCCAAGCAAAAGTAGGTATAAATCTCAAATGAAAATCAAAGAGAATTAGAAAAATTCAAAAATTAGCAAACATATTTACCTAGATGTTCTTGGGCCAAAAGTTCAATGGAAAAGAGCATTGAAAAATTTAAAATGTCTTCTCATTATCAAAAGGAGATTAGAAATCCTCCTACACATAGTTGGTAAAACTTTCACACCAAGAGATAAAAAGAAAGTACAAATGGCTGACAATTGTTTATAATAAGATATCAAAAAATACACAGGAGAAAATATCAGAAAACACCCCTAAAGGAAAAATCCGAATAGTAAATTAAAGAATAAAAAATAATTAAAGTTAGTTAGGTAAGCACATCATACAATAAGACAATTCCTTTTCTTTTCTTTTTTTTTAGGAAACTTGACTCCAAAGAATCAAGAGGAATAAATAAAAATTGGGAACGTCACAAACGGCTATTAAAATGCTATTATAAAGTTTAGAGTTAAGATTCATTGACAACCATCTTGAATTTTCTAACAAACATAACTTCACAAAAATTCAAATAAAAACATTTTAACATTTTGCTACATCCCTTTCCTTATCACAAAATTAATCCTAAGATCATACCAAACAAAAATTACATACATTTTGACACCAAAATTATGAATATAAACTAAATTTTAACAATCTAGCAGACCCTGCTGAAACGTTACAATTTTGGGATTTCAAACGCCTAAACTTTGTAACCTTTTTTTACTTGCGGAAAAGGTTACGCACTGGCGTGCGGCAGCTTTTCATCGGTGAGCGGGATACGTGGGTCCACTGAGTATGAAGCAAAGAAAAAAAAAGGGCGCCATCCAGCTTTTTTTTAATGCACAAGATAACTTGAACAAAATAGGAAAGCGGGAGAACCTATTTCTCTTAGTAAGTATTATTTTTAAACAACTGTTACTTAAACAATTTAGCATAAATTATCTTTCATTTTTTTAGGTATGGTGGTGTTATTCCTCAACAATAAGAAGCACAAATCTTAAATGCATTTATTAATAGTAACACATATATACACAAAATAGAAAAAAAGATATAGAGCAAAATAAAGAAATAAAAAAAATCAATGTGATCGTAGATATGTAAATAAATAAATCGAATTACTCAGATATAGTACTATTTCTGTTACATAATGTAATCTTCTGTAAATGAATTAATAAATCTATTAAGAAATATGCAAAAATTTAATTAAACCTTTCTTTAATTCAAACAATTTCCATTTAATAAAAATTTGAAAATGTATACCGACTTTTTATCTAAACGTGGCATTTATAAATTGGTACAGATAAAAATAAAAATTGAAGTTATCACTAGAAAGCGATATCAGAAAAATTCCATGTATAAAATTAATATTATTCTATAGAAATGTAAATCTTTATAGAAATGATTACCTTTAACTATAAATTAAATAAATTAGTGAAATTAATAGATCAGATAGATCAATCAAGGCAAATTTAATTAATATAAAAAAAAACAACAAACGAAAATGTTCACTTCTATTGATGGTTAGTCTGATGTAATCCTACGGTGGTTGATACCGACTGCGGATACAGTACAGCTTCGAAATTTGGCTACTGGACCTATTCAGCATAAGATAACGTCTCAGAGATGAAGGTGTGATTCAGCTCGTGCACCAGGAAGACTGGATTCCCTTTTTTTCACAAAACGGCACAAATTGGTGCATATGGGCAGGGTTAATGTTACAGGGTAGCCTAGATTCCCTAAAATCGTAGCTGAATAATAGAAAAAATTCAAACAAGATTTGGAAAAAGATCGAATAGACTGCAAAAAGACGTACCTTTATAAGGAAAATCTTCATCAATGAAATTCCTCAGCAACAATCAAAGGCCAAACAAAATAGTTATGGATGTTCTTCACCGAGAAATTTATTTCCGTTCAGATGCTCATTAAAAGAGTTTCTAATGAAGACGCTTGGTCAAAAACGTGACCAAAAACCAATCCTCCTAAGAGAGGTCTTTCTAGCACGCACAACAGAGAGCAAATCTTTCTCTCGAAAAATCAAACGCACAAGGCCGTCATTCCCACCAAGGAACATTGATAACGATATCCAAATTTGAATAAGAAAATCCATTAAACAATAATATTCAAAAGGAAATTATTAGTAATTAAATGTAAACTCAGGGAGTCTACATTTAAATATATACGACGAAAATCTATCAATATAAAAATTATAAAGAGAGAAAATGATATTTCTCAAAACCGACAAAATATTTAAAATAAATACATCTAAAGGTGAGTTCATACGAGGACCCTTTCAGTAATGCACAAATTAAGGAAAAATAAATGTTACAACTTTCTAGTGTCAAATGCACCTTAGAACCTGGTTAACAATATTGCAGTAAAATATTTTACTTAGAAATTCAAATAACATTGAAAAATATCCATTTACTATGGATAATTATGAATCGCCAAAGAAATAGAATATTTTCTTGAAATTCATTCTTAAAGACTGTAAGTAAAGTAATAAATACTTGTTCATACCTTCTCACCTATGCCTTTAATAATTTTCAGGTGGAAACATGCCATAAAATGGTTTCAAAATATCTAAGTGTGAAAAAATCAACCAACGACAGAAAATCGTTCATCTTAAAATTGAGTTTGTGAAATTCAAGTGAAGAATTTGTTTAAAATTAATCGCCTTTCATCTCACAGTGTTGTAATGTGTATTTTCAACATATTTAATGCAAAATTTTATTGTTTAAAAAAAATTATACAATCCTTTCGCCTGGAAGACAGGCAACACATCATGCATACTTGTTATGCGGGATGCCTATATCACAACAATATGTATACAACATGTTTGTAATAAAGCATCGAAAATCTTATGTTTTATTTTAAGAAATTCGCAAGACTTGTCAGTTGCATTTGTAAAAATTTTGTTTTGCTCCTTAGTTCGCAGTCATTTAGAATATTTGTCCACGATATGGTACTTTTATTACACTATTTGGAAGGATAGTATTGAAAAAACTCAGTAAAAATGTTTAAGTTATATGTGTTATAAGCTAAACATAACTCGACAACCACATGAATATACTCACATGGCAGCCTATATAAATTTGAAAACTGTAAAAGATTGTAGAACTTAGTTAGATCTTTCATTATTATTCAAAAATTACTTTGTGGTAAAATAGACTGTCGGACTGCTTTGTCAAATGTACGGTTTAACGTACCAAATTATAACATTAACACACGCCATCGTGCAGTATTCTGTAGTTCTTTTTATTACAGGAATTATGGTTACGATAATGTTATATGTCGTTCACAAAGACTTGCTAATCGTTATATAAGTTCTTCTAATTATGACCCCTTCACACTACGTAAGTTTAGTTTATAATTATTTTTGTATACGATCCTTTTGTACTTTTTGTTTGTATATAGACATTGCACTTTACTTATCAACAACATATTCTGTAAAATGGTGATTTACCGTGAATAAATAAATAAATTTTCGATAAAAATATTGTATTTTATGGTGTAAAGATCTATTTACTCAAAAAAGAAAAACGCTTTCTATACTAAGAATGCCTAATTTTATAACATTTTAAGATTTATAAAAAATGTATTTAATATAGTATAAATCCAATACTTCTGCTTACAGATGGCGCAACAGTCACGTATAAAGTAGAATTCCTATATAATAATAATTAGAGACGTGCGTTTTAGGGACCTCGCTTGAAAAACCCCTGATTAGCACATCTTTCATAAACGCCGTCGCTACAAGTTATAGGACATATAGTTTACAAATACGAAAGCCGTTATATAAAACTTCCCACGCCATTAACAATTTCTTTAAAACTCAAGTTGTTTATTTTAAAATAGACCCTTTATCACTTTATGTTTCTCGGCAAGACCCACTCCAAACCCATCATTTTCAAGCGCCCGCTTGTGTCAGATTGCAGTTTAAATTGCTTCGCTCCGTTGACATAGTAGTTTTATGCTTTACTAAAATGCATGTCTCTAATAATAATAGGTTATATATTATATAAGATAAGAGTTATGACATGTGGATTCAATGTCAAGAACAACTTGATTTTTCATATTTTCACCTACCAACTTTCAGTTGTTTGATTTGACATATTGTTTCTTGTCGAAATATGGACATAGATGTCAATAAATCATTTGATTCGACATTATTATAATACTTTTCTAATTATAATAAATTATTTATATTATAACAAAAAAATACATATTATTATTAAGAAAATTTAATTCCAATAATGAAAAATGTGTATCACGATATAATATAATTTAAATTTTGTTATAGAATTTAAACAGCAAAATGTCCGACTATTAAGACAATGTACACCTTGACACTGGAACTAGCCAATTAAAGTCCGGCATCGTGTATGTCCCAACTCTTATTATTTACTATTACTCTAGTTTGAAGCAGATTCTGGCGAAAGCAACCATCTCATATCGCAACAGATGGCACCTAATATTTGACTCAATTAAAAAAACAGTGGGTTGTGTATACCTATAAACCATTATTTAGCAGTAAAATATGATATTTATGGATAATTATGAAAGTAAAAAAAAAAATGACCCTATTTTATTTGTATACTTTTTATATTTATCTGTTATTGTAACTTGTGCTGTTGGTAATTATTGTAAGAAAGTGTAATGAAAGGGACCACTGTAGTACCTATATGTAAAGTTATAGCGAATGCTAAATAAAGATTATTATTATTATTATTATTGGGTCATTCCATATGAAATCATCAAGTTTTAAAAAAATTGGTTGCTACACTATTTTTGATTTTGATGAAAATGGGCTAGCTTGTTACCCTAGCCTTTAGATGAAAGAAAATATTCTTTTAAATTTTTATTGGCAGCTATTTGATAATGGCGGCCATTTTTCATCAGCGGCGTCGACAAATTTTACCAATTTCAGAAGTGTGCATTTGATCACAGCTTGTTGTATAGAAGCAGTTGTTGTGTATTGACATCTATGTCCATATTTTGTCAAGAAACAATATGGCAAATCAAACAACTGAAAGTTGGTAGGTGAAAATATGAAAAATCAAGTCGTTCTTGACAATCTTGACATTGAATTCACATGTCCTAACTCTTATCTTATATAACCTATTATTATTAGAGACATGCATTTTAGTAAAGCATAAAACTACTATGTCAACGGAGCGAAGCAATTTAAACTGCAATATAACACAAGCGGGCGCTTGAAAATGATGGGTTTGGAGTGGGTCTTGCCGAAAAACATAAAGTGATAAGGGGTCTATTTTAAAATAAACAACTTGAGTTTTAAAGAAATTGTTAATGACGTGGGAAGTTTTATATAACAGCTTTCGTATTTGTAAACTATATGTCCTATAACTTGTAGCGACGGCGTTTATAAAGATGTGCTAATCAAGGGTTTTTGCAAGCGAGGTCACCTAAAATGTCCTCTCTAATTATTATTATATAGGAATTCTACTTTATACGTGACTGTTTCGCCATCTGTAAGCAGAAGTATTGGATTTATACTATATTAAATACATTTTTTATAAATCTTAAAATGTTATAAAATTAGGCATTCTTAGTATAGAAAGCGTTTTTCTTTTTTGAGTAAATAGATCTTTACACCATAAAATACAATATTTTTATCGAAAATTTATTTATTTATTAACGGTAAATCACCATTTTACAGAATATGTTGTTGATAAGTAAAGTGCAATGTCTATATACAATCAAAAAGTACAAAAGGATCGTATACAAAAATAATTATAAACTAAACTTACGTAGTGTGA
The DNA here is from genome assembly GCA_929113105.1 of Agrypnus murinus. Taxonomy (NCBI): domain Eukaryota; kingdom Metazoa; phylum Arthropoda; class Insecta; order Coleoptera; family Elateridae; genus Agrypnus; species Agrypnus murinus. The sequence continues at coordinate 21,986,027 of OV816023.1, forward strand.
AGGGGTCATAATTAGAAGAACTTATATAACGATTGGCAAGTCTTTATGAACGACATATAACATTATCGTAACCATAATTCCTATTATAAAAAGAACTACAGAATACTGCACGATAACGTGTGGTAATGTTATAACTTGGTACGTTAAACCGTACATTTGTCAAAGCAGTCCGACAGTCTATTTTTGAAATAACGAAAGATCTAATTAAGTTCTACGATCTTTTACAGTTTTCAAATTTATATAGGCTGCCATGTGAGTATATTCATGTGGTTGTCGAGTTATGTTTAGCTTATAACACATATGCCTTAAAAATTTTTACTGAATGTTCTCAATACTATCCATCCAAATAGTGTAATAAGGGTACCATATCGTGGACAGATATTCTAAATGACTGCGAACTAAGGAGCAAAACAAGATTTTTATAAATGCAACTGACGAGTCTTGCGAACTTCTTCGAAACATAAGATTTTCGATGCTTTGTTACAAACATGTTGTATACATATTGTTGTGATATAGGCATCCCGCATAACAAGTATGCACGATGTGTTGCCTATCTTCCAGGCGAAAGGATTTTATATTTTTTTTAAACAATAAACTTTTGCATTAAATATGTTGAAAATACACATTACAACACTGTGGAATGTGTATGTGGATGGAAGACGATAAATCAGATAAACAGATTCTTCACTTGAATTTCACAAACTCAATATTAAGATTAACGATTTTCTGTCCTTGGTTGATTTTTTCACACTTACATATTTTGAAGCAATCTTATGGCATGTTTCCACCTGAAAATTATTAAAGGCATCGGTGAGAAGGTATACACAAGTATTTATTACTTTACTTACAGTTTTTATTAATGAATTTTAAGAAAATGTTCGATTTCTTTGACGATTCATAATTTTCCATAAAAAATGGATATTTTTCAATGTTATTTGAATTTCTAAGTAAAACATTTTACTGCAATATTGTTAACGAGGTTTTAGGGTGCATTTGACACTAGAATGTTAAAGTGGGGAGCTTTTTATACAGAAGGTTTAGGCCTTTGAAATCCAAAAATCGTAACGTTTCGGCAGGGTCTGCTAGAATGTTAAAATTTATTTTATATTCATAATTTTGGTGTCAAAATTTATGTAATTTTTGTTTGATATGATCTTAAGATTAATTTTGTGATAAGGAAAGGGATGTAGCAAAATGTTAAAATGGTTTTATTTGAATTTTTGTGAAGTTATGTTTGTTAGAAAATTCAAGATGGTTGTCAATGAATCTTAACTCTAAACTTGCATTTTAATAGCCGTTTTAGGTACCAAAATGAAGGAAAAATTCTCCTCTTTCATTTTATAACATTTATTTAAACAATTAATTTAATTTTTTATCAACAACTTGGTTATAAACGATTTTGGTGGGAAAGATGTTGTTTTGTTTCTAGTTCCCAGCTAGGAAGATCACTAGCGATTTGCAATTGTTTTCCAATTATTATAAAAACAGCACGAAGATTTGGTTACTCTTTCTTGAATTTTCATACATAGCAAAAGTCATGTCAGTTTGACGTTATTTTGATAAAATTCGGAGGTTATGTTGCTGAATTCTATGTTACTTAAATGTCAACAAAGTGAGGTTATGACAAATGCCAGTTCTTTTAAAATTTAAGTTCTTAATAATTTAATTAATAATAATTAAAATGAACAATCAAAGTGAACTTAAAGTGAAATAAACGAAAGTGCAGTTTTTTAAAATTTGATGTTCAGACTGTTATTATTATTTGGAGAAATGTTTGGAAATTTATTTTGTTTGTGTGGCGCCAAATAATTTTAAAATTTAAAATAATTTTCAATTTTTAGTTTTTTATTTATTAATAGTAATTTATTAATTGAGTACCCTATACCCCAATGGACCTTCATGGCCTGTGAAAGGGACTATTATTATAATAGTAATTGAAGATTATTGGATTGATCAGATAAGAATTAAAAAGGACAAGAGAATTAGAATGTCTCTTAATTCTTATTTTGTTAAATCTATTTAAAACCGAGATTTAATTTGATTTTCTTTAATTTTAATTTTTAATAGTTGTTTTCTTTTCTCTTCATGGAATTTTAAATTTTTATTTCTTTTCTGTGTTAATAAATAAAATTATCCATTTAAATGTTTAAAAAGAAATTTATTTGTGTCTGGTCCATTAACAACGTTTTACAGATATAATTTAAATAGCTTCCTAATTAATTAGCGACCCGCCTGATTTCGTCATGCATTTATGGAACTTGTTTTCCAGTTTAGAAATTATAGCCGGAGAATTTTTTTTTTATAAAGGTAAGTGATATTTAGTTGTGTATATTTTCAGACTGTTTTACCGTGATTTTGTGTTTGTGAATTTCAACAATAACAGGTTTATTTTGCAATTTATAACCATTCATGTTTCATCAAGTGTTGGGGGGGTTTATTATTCACTACAATTAATTTTTTTACCCCATATTATCACAACAATATGTATCTGAAAGGTCAGTTTAGAATCAATGTAAACACCTAGATCCTTCACATAATCAACACTCTTCAGCTTTATTCCAGTGTTTGGCATATTTAATTTGGATGCAGAATTTTAGAGCCGAGTTCCAGTTTTTGTTACTTCTATTTCCAGAAGTATATTTAATTATTTAATAACTGAATTTAAAAGATTAAGATTAGATAATTTAACCAGCATAGCTTATATTATATACATTTTTGAACGAAAGCTTTTGTTCATTAATATGATATCTTGAATCACATTCATTCATCTTTTTTAGAACGCAGTAAGTTTTCACATTAAATTTATACTCTTCATAATTAAAGTTGGATACTATTTATACAGCCCCACATAGTATTTACAAATATAGAAACAATTAAAGTCCTAAAAATATTATATAAAGATGCCTTGGTTTAACCAACACACCTCAAAACGCAACATCAAAAATGAGTTTTTGCATTTTCAAAGGTTTGTATTAAAGAAAAGAGTAAAAATAATAGAATTAATCCCGTTACCAATACAGGTACCCACAAAGACTACCTATTACAAAATTTTCAACATTTTGTTTGGTCCCCCACATAACTTTTCTGGGCTCCAAATTTTAATAATTTTTATTTGTTGGCAACTTGAAAGCTATTTTTTTAAATAAGGAGGGCTTTAAAGAAGATGATTTTGTATGTACTTATTATGCTATATGTAGAGTTAATGTACACAAAAAACCAGATCTGTAAATTAAGCCTGGGGACTGCAGCATGGGGTAAATCTGGAAAAAATAGCAATTTCAACGGCAAAAGCGCAGAGATGCCACCTTGAAAAAATAAGTTACTATCAAATTGTAAATATATAAATAAAATGTACATATCTTAAGCTTTAAAATGACATAATAATATTACAAATTGGTCAACTGCACAACAAGCTGTAATCAAATAGTTGCCAGTCAAAATTAAAAAAAAACATTTTCTTTCATCTAAAGGCTATGATAACAAGCTAGCCCATTTTCATCAAAATCAAAAATGGTGCAACTTTAATATAGGTCATGGCAATCACTACCAGGGAGGGATTAGGTCATTTGTCGCCTATAGGCCTACGCAGATTTACGCCCGTAATAAAAATACGTTATTGTTATGATTGCATGTAATTTATTAAATAAATAAGCAAGCATATTGTAAATAAAAGGTATTTTTTAAATTTGATGTCCAAGTTAACTATGAATTAGTTATTTTGTGAACGTGCGTCAACGTCGAGGTATTACTTGTCATCTGTTGTGCCACATAAATTATCTTAATTTATTTAATTTAAGTTTAAGAGTTTAAAAATGCAACAGGTTACATTAGCACAAACTCGTAGGGCCGAAGCCAAAGGCGTACTCAGGATTTGAACTAGAGGAGGGCAACTCATATTACTTTCGAGGAATTGGAAAATAAAGCATTGCAAAGTTGTGGTTTCGTTATACGAAACTTTAAAGATTTTTTTATATTTGCGTGTCTTAATGGTTTCATTAGGACACGCATTTTGCGTGTCCTAATGAAATTTTTTAGAATACTGTAAACAGTAACATTTTATTTGTTAAAGGTGATATCACTGTTAGACAGCTGTTCTTAGAATGTCAAACTTATCTTATTTACGCAGTGAACTCTTATAACTGGAATGCAACGCTTGCAGAACTAATCTTGCAAGCCACATAAATGCGCCGAAAATTAAAAAGCCCTGTTAAGGGCGTAACGTTTTTACTTTATTATTAACGAAATTGTAAATTTTGATACTGTCATCATATGAGATGCATTGTGTTGTGTATGTGCAAAAGCTCACGATAAACTTAACGTAATAGAATTCAGTTTTATAAAATTATATATCTTTACCTTATAAGTTATAATATCCAAAAGATCCAATGAATAATTATTTTTGTTAACAAAAATCATTCTTTGTTAAAAACACTATTGTATTTATACCTCATTAATTTCTTTAACAAATAAGGTATTTATTCTATGAAATGAAATATAATTACGTATTCTTATTTCATCCAAGTTTTTAATTCATTAAGTAGCAATTATTTATGTCACAAATATATTGGCATACATTCTACTTTGAATTTATAATAATTTTCAACAGTACGTATAATTAATACACCTGGCAAATTTGAACGAGGTCCTGCTGTTTAGTAGCGGCGGACTTTGTGTGTATGAGATAAGAATGAGAATTTCTACGTCGCGCAGATTAAGCGAGGTTATGTAAAAAATAATTGCATAATTTCTAGTGTTGCCAACTGTTATGCTACTTACCAAAATATCCCTAACAAATTTTATTTAAAACTAACAAATTTTTTTAATTATTTAATAACGAACTAACGCAAATAGTATAAAGTATTCGTTTCATAAGACGTTTTAGCGCACTTGTCCTCTTTAGAAAACTTGTCGGGTCGTTTTCTAAACTCGGGAGCGTGCGCTAAAAACGTGTCTTATGAAACTAATACAACTACTATTAAATGTCTCTATTGTGCCATTGTTCGGAGCGCACTGGAATATTCCGGTCTAGGACATTTGGGCGTGGCTGTTTAGGCGCGGTCATCTCGTCGCGGCCGTTTCGGCGCAACGACAGTTTGGCGCAGGGACACTTCGGCGCAGGCACACTTCGGCACCGGAACACTTGGGCGCTGGCACACTTCGACGAAAAGACAGTTCAATGCATGCAGATTTCTCCGCGTTAAATTAGAGCAAGACTTTCGAAGATATTAAAAAAAAAGACATTTTTTTAACCATTAGTCTAATTTTTTTAGGAAAAGCTACCCTGTTATCAGTGTAACCTTTTTTATTTTTATGTACGCACATACACCTTCTTAATTCCAGAATTTCGCTTGGATTGATTAAATTGCGTTAATCCAATGCTTTTTGTCTTTCTTAATCGCTGGACTATAAGCACTACTGAGTGTTACCTACTAAGACAAAATTCGTGAAGTGGGCCACGTATGTAACAGTGGTATGATATTCAGTGTTAATATGAATTTTCCTATGCTATTTAATGAGTAATCTGTTCCATAATTTATTGATTTTATAAAATATTTGATTTATTAACAATAACATTTTTGTGCAACGATTTAAGAAAAATTAATTTCTCTAAACTACTAAAACATTAAAATCAAATTCTTCGGAAAATCGCTGCATAAGGGAATAAAGATTAAGAAGAAGTAAATATTTTTGATTAAACTTATAATATTCTTATAAACAATAAAGGATTTATAATAAATAAATTAAATTCTGATTACAAATTATTCCCTTATGCAGAAATTTGCGAAGAATTTTAAAAAGTCAAAAATTTTATAAAATCAATAAATTAAGAATCAGGTTACTACCGTTAAATGCCTTAGGAAAATACATATTAGCATTGGATATCGTACCACTGACAAATAAATACGTGGTTCACTTAACGAATTTTAACGCTACTGTAAGAATATATTGTACAAGACATTTAATATACTTACTAATTTAAGTTTCTGAATGTACACTAGTTACTACTTTTATTACAAGACAAAAAATAGTATGTACTCTACTCTACTATGTTTTGTACTACTCTACGTTTTGCATGTGCAAAACTCACTCTTTCCAAAATTACAAAAATTTACATAGTACTCAACAATTATTCCGGATTTAGAACAAAAGTGATTCTGTCATACCAAAATTAGTTGACAATATTTAAGATTTGTACAGAATGGTTATTCAAAACACCTTTATTCGAAAAAACTCAAAAACTAAGAAAAATAGCATGGGTGAGTTTTGCAACTAGACGCTTCAAATAATTTCATGAAATTCCCACCCTTAATAATAATTGTATCATTAATCTGTCATTTCTAAATAATAATTATTTTGCTAAATAATTTTCCAACTCTTTTTGCTCTGAAACCTCCACTGCCATAGTTACAATTATTTACAACAATGGATACTCCAGAAACCGTGCTCGTTTTTTAATTTTTTTTAAACAGTACGGTCAAAAAGTAATCTCTAAAGGATTGCTATGAAATTTTCAGGTGATGTGTATTATAGAAAAACAAAAAAATATATAGTGACAATTATCATTTTTGCGACAGCGTTTGTAATTAACGTTGATTTAATTACACTACCATCAGTTCCGGATTATCCATTACGTTGGATATGAATAGGTTTGACCCTCCAGGAGACACTGTTCTTTGGCGACATTCATTTTCATATGCAAAATAAATTATAATAGCTAATTAAACAGCACTAAGTACACTAATAATAAAGAATACCCAAGCAATAATTGATAAGCCTTCTGGCAGTACATACGAGCTTTTGTCCATTGGTAAATATTGCTTTTTGTTATCATGCCGTATTTATCAAATACTGTATTTCATCAATCATACTGTATTTATTACCTGTAACTGTTTCCGCGCTGAAGTGTCCCTGCGCCGAATTGTCCCGCGCCAAAAGGAGTCCACATTATCGTTCGCGTATATTGAACTTAGCAAAAGTCCAAAAAAGATTTCTTATACATGCTGCTTTTAAATGTAATTTATCGTACATTGAGGTTGGTTCTAATTATATGTTACAATTAACTAATTTACAAATATTAGAATATCGAATACTTTACTTTAGGTATCTATGCACTTTATTTAAAATACCACTGTGCTTAAAATAACTGTTTTGATATTGAAGACTAGATTTTTCATAATTGCAGAATTCTTCCCATCACTTCGGGATTTTCTATTCCAGTGTCTTACACTACTCTAATTATCAAAACTTAACCATTTTTTTGTCACACAAAGTAGACTAGATTTGCTACACTCTGAGTGTTGCCGAGATACCTCTAGGAGAGAATAGAGACCTGGGTTCTTCATCTTGTTTCCGTCCAAAAAATGGTGCAATTCTTCCATTCACTTTTTTATGTCGAGTGTGCACATCTCTATTTGCAAGACATGTTGACATAGTTGGAAGAAAGAATGGATGCTGCTGAATACCATAAATTCACAACTCAAGAATATTTCACTATCAGATGCACAAAAGAGTTTTGGTCCGGTATATGGTCAGATATGACCATAGAAAAACACTAATTAAGACGATGAAAAGCTCTGGAGGACTGACCCGTGGTCGTGGGATCACAGATAGTGTGTTTACTCGATGGGCTCTAGAAATGGTACATCTTCACAATATCTTTGATGAAGTTAAGAAATACTGTGATATTAACTCAGTAACATATGAACAACATGTGGATATGAAGCCTTCTCACATTATCCGCGATAATGAGAACATGGATAAGATCAGAGACTGGTTTTCTCAACACCCCCATTTCCTAAAACTGGCTTGATCATTAATGCTGATTAGAACCTCCAAAACTTTGAAAAGCTGTATCTTGGCAACTATTGGATTCCGCAGTCATTCTGCACTCAAAATGCAGCAAATTTAGTTTACTTTAAAATTAAAGATAACCATGTTTGTCTGAGATATTCTGCGAAAGCCGAAGAAAGATCTAAATTTTCTTCGATTCTTCAATATGTCAGCTCCCGCGGCGACACGTCATGATCGATAGCTTGGATCTCTAATAAGGGTCCCAACATATAAAACATATCCAAAAACCAAAACTACTTGACTTTTTGCAAGGGTAAAATATTCAGATTGACTGATTAAAATAATGAAAAGGAATTGTTGCTTTGCATATTATCGGCCATATCTCAGTAATCTGTTAATCAATTTAAAAAAACAAAAATTTTCTAGAAATGAAGCAAAATTTATCTTCAATAAATGAAGAGAAGAAAATTTTATTAGTTGAGCATATATCATTTTAAACCGCTGAAACTTAAAGATTTTTAAAAAACCTTGTTTTCATTACTATTTCAGGCTATAACTCAGCCATTTCTTTACCGATTTTCATTATTTTTGAACTTTTGTAAAGCTAGAAGTTTTGGTCGTTAGTGTAGTGCAAGGCATCAAAACTGTATGTGATACATTCAGCGGACTGGAAAAAACCCGAAGTGATGGGAAAATTCTGCAAGCGTGAAGCGTGGAAAGTCTTTATTCTTCAATATCAAACCGTTTATATACGTAGGAGTTCTTGTATATTTCATGTGTAGCACAGTGTAATTAATAGCTACATTGACTGTTCTCGACTTCTGCAGCTAATAGACTTTTCTGTTCCCAGAAGGTTTACTAGAACGCAGACGCTATTACACGTTGCCAAGAATGTTGCGATATGGAAATCTGGACCGAATTATGTCTTTTGCCGCCTATAGGCCCACTCATATTTACGCCCTTAATAAAAGAGACGTTATTGTTATGATTGCAATTTGAAGTTTAAGAATTTGAAATTGCAATACATTAGATCAGCACAAAACAAATAGCTAATGAAATTCAAAAATATCGTTTTACAACAAAGTAATCCACTTTCTGATGAATTTCTATATTTTAACTTAATTTGGGATTCCATATTCAGTACATAAAGTACATTTACATACAAAATGAAATATATTTTTGTTTGGAGTTCTTTAAATAAAAACCAGCAAATATTTTTGTTATTGAAAATGAAATCTCAGTCTATCAATCTAATATGGTTACAAATAACTTACAACAAATAACAATGTGTGTGTGTCAGTAATCCTTTTATACTCGTAATCTAGTATTGCTGCAATCCACCTGAGCACTCACCAGCACACTTAAAGACTTAGACTTAAACTCACTCTAACCAAAGACAAATTCTGGAGTTTTTTTTACTAGAAAATTTATTGCCTTTTCTTAATTTAACTAACATTGTTAAAACGGCAAACACGGCAATCATAATCGTAATATTTAATTTCACAAATAAGCGGTTTAAGCCAAAAACCTACAAAACGGTAATTGCGTAACAACCTTGGACTATCTTAACTGTATTCTCCTCAATGCAAATTTAACGGGAATGAACTATTCAACGCGTGTGTAAAGTCGGGCTACGTGACCTTGTCCTTGTTTATCTTGTACTTAAACTACCGATGAATAATCTGAACGAAATTTCCCTTTAATATTGTATAAAGGGTACACAAAACTATTAAACTCAAAATTACAAACAGTTTATCAGAATGCAACCAATTACCAGCTATAAAACTGTCTCTCAAAACATGAATTATGTTTCCAAAAGCCATTGTTCTTCTATAAACTTTTGAAATTTCAAGAAACTTATTGCAATATTAGGCATTATTTATTCAAAGTGAAATTATAAAATCAATAAACCTTCTTAATAAGTTTCTCATCATAAGTTTATGTTGTACCCAATTTTATTACCTGCAAGCTAGCTTTTTAAATAATCTTAAGCAGAATTGAAGTACATTACTAAAACAAGATACCATCCCGTGGGAAAAAGATTTTATTTACGCAAGTGTTAACTTGGTTTCAGTTGTATACCACAGATTTTACAGTTAGTTGGATTATCTGAATTTATAGAAATTCCCGAAGTACTTTCAGTGTTTTGTAACCTGTCTAAAGAACGAAATAATATTGCACAAATAGTGGAAGTACAGAATTTTGAACAACTAATAATAATAAATCACTTCACTGAGTTCGCGCGGTTGCCACGTTTAAATGGGAATCGAAATTGAATTTTTATAATCCAGGGATTTAATGTATATAATCCCGGGATTAACAGGCCTGAAAAATACTCAGGATACCGGGATTTCGGGATTAGGGATCCAGGGATTGGATGCCCTAGTCGCTATCATGCAGTGCATATGCGATGCTCTGATAATAATTGATAATAAAATAATAAATAATATAGTTGTATAAACAAAATTATCAAAAACACAAACTGTCTGATTCTTGTGAAGCAAATAATAGGGCATTTCTGTTTTTGTTAGATTAGGGTCAATCCATACGAAATCGACCAAGATAACCAAAAGTTGTTGCTCCAACACCACTTCGATTTTTTTTGTTTTTGCCTGAAAGTTCCCTTATATTTGCAATTTTGAAAAATGCTTTTATTTTATTTGTAACCGTTTTTGTTTTGCGGCAGCAGTCATATGTTTACATTAACTTACAGTATTTTCCGCAAAAATCGAGCTTCAGGGAAATTATCATAACTTATTTATTTGTGCTATCGCTCTGGAACAAGAATACTCTATAAAACTCATTCTATACCAGAATAATTATTGTAACGAATGGAAAACCTCTATACGCCATCATCGAACATTCTAGATTCTGGCGGCAAGATGTATGATTCATCAACACCTGCATGTATGATTCATCACCACCTGCATGTATGATTCATCGGCGTGAGTCATTGACGGTTGCACAAAACAGTACACCAACTAGTCTAATCCAGTACGTTCTAGAACATTGACATGGGGATATAAATTGACGGTCGCGCACAGAAGGGAGTTCAGTTAGTATTCAACCGGTGAATTAAAATGTGCCTTGTGTAATTAGTTAATAGTCGAATATTAGTTAATAAATAAATGTTATAAATGAATGTTGTATTAAAAACAAATAGCATATTTTAAGATTGTAAATATCTAGCATTTAAGTTCGTTAAATAGTTTATAATTATAGTAGTTTTAATTAGTGTATGTAAATAATATCTCTCTTGTGAATAAACGATTAAACAGCATTTTTGTTATTATTTTAAAAAGAACGTTACATTATGTTTACTTACCTATAACAAAAATGCACAGAATTCGCTTCCGAAGATGTACTACAATTTTTGAGTAAATGCAGGCTTTAGCTAGAAGAATAACTATGAAAGATGAAAAACTCGGGTTTAAATTTTCTGCTGTATATGTCTCTATGTTAGAACTACTTGTTCTACAAAACTAATAGGTTGGCATCAAATTTCTTTTGTTTTAGAGACATGCAAACATGGCGCTATTCACGATTTTTTGGACTTTTGACACGATGTACCTCAAAAAGGAAAAATCAGAAAATTCTAAAAATCTCACAGATTGAAGTATTCGTGGTATAGAATATTCTGTAAAAAAAGTCGAGATGCAGATTTTTCTGGTAAAAATTTACAGAAGCTTAAATATCAGTAAAAATCTCTTTAGTGCAGTTGGATTTTCATTAAAAATTGCAAATTTATCTTTGATACAAGTACCGCAGGCAGTAAATAATTGTGTTTTTTGTTTGATATCTTGGTAAATATTATGTAAATTTATTGTGATCAATGATTTTTAAATTTCAAATCAAAACCGAAACTAAACAATGGATAAATAGAACTGACATTTTAACATTTAACTACTGGCTTTTATTATTTTATTACTTAGAAGTTGTTTTTAACACGTCTCGTAAACCTACTTGCAATTTGCGTCCCTTATACTGTCAGATACCTAACAAAATAAAGTAGATCATCTTGGACTACGAAACTTACCAGTTATTGAAGTTGACCAGTAGCTAAAACATTTTCATTGATTTATAGTCATGGAATATACTACAATTTGTGCATCCGTTCATTCAACAGTAACACGGACGTCATTGTAATCAATGGATCTAGATGTTTTGAAGCATCTTACCAGAGACCAGAGCCAATCGGAATAATTCTGTGATAATTTCTCGTGCATGAAATAGTTTTACGTGTAGAAAACTTATTTTTAAGAATGTTTTCAGTCCCTTGGACTTCTTCAGATGAAACATAGATATAATATATCTCTGCAATGCTTTTCTTACAGTATTCATACATGTCTTGTGCTGTTAAGATTTAGTCGGTGTAAGGTCTTTGTAAGCTGGTTCTTGCAGTTAGTCTCTTTGTGGTCCCACCTATACCATCGCATGCATTCTTCCCATGAGACGAAGCGAGAAAAATTCCACTCGGCACTAATTCCGAAATCTTGGAAGTGATTTAAAAGGTTTATGAACTTTTTTTGTTTTTTTAATGGCTAGAAGCACCGTCACTAAAATAATATATTTTTGTTACTAATGGAACCGTAGACTTTAAATCAGCAACGAAATGTTTTTGAAAAGTATGGAAAGTAGCCGTATTATGTTGCATGTGACCGCTTATGGCACAAATATGTCTGCATTTTATTTCGTCTGCTTCTTTGTAATAATAGACAAATGGATGTAAAGTGGCTAACTGAGTCACCCAATGATAACTCTGGATTTCCTCCTGGACTGTAAAGCTATAGCTTTCTGCATAATCAACTATACATTCATTTGATTTTAAATTTCTTTTTGTTGTTTTTTTTAAAGATTATGCTTTAATTTTTAAAACAAAATCCATTGTTTAGCTTCGGTTTTGATTTTAAATTTAAAAATTAGTGATCACATAAATGTACCAAGATATCAAAAAAAAACACATTTATTTCCTGCGGTACTTATATCAAAGATAAATTTGCAATTTTCGTTAATCAAAATCAAACTGCACCAAGAAATTTTTACTAATATTTAAGCTTCTGTAACTTTTTTACCAGAAAAATCCGCATCTCGAGTTTTTGCAGAATATTATGTACCACGAATACTTCAATCTGTGAGATTTTTAGAATTTTCCGATTTTTCCTTTTTAAGGGAAGGGTGTCAAAAATCCAAAAAATCGTGAATAGCGCCATGTTTGCATGTCTCTAAAACAAAAGAGACTTTATGCCAACCTTTTATTTTTGTAGAACAAGTAGTACTAACATCAGTTGCGGATTTAACACTTAAGGGGCCTGAAACGTTAAAAATTCTTGGAGCCCCATAGTATAAATCAATTACTACAATTTATATACCTTTTATTATTTTATTCACAATCGTATTGCAATATGTACATTTCATATGTTGAAAAAACCTTGGAAAGTAAGCTATTGCTATAGCAACACCAAAGTGGTTAACAATTTCCTTCACATGTCTGTAAGACTGACATGTAAAGTCTTGGCCAACTTTTTTTGTGAATAATTTAAAACAGGACGTTTTATCAGATTTAAATTTAAAACATCTTTTTTATTTAATGTTAGTTTTATTTTTGTTTTTACAGTGGCTTTATAGAGACAGTGGCGACATATGATGGGCAGCGTTTTGATTGGATGTTCTGATCACATGGTAAAAGACACCATTACGAGGCAACAACTTGTTTGTTTACATGTGGTTTTATACCGACTTCAGCATTATTTTAATTGTTAGTGCAAATATAACAGCTTAAAATAAATTGTTTTGTGGTGTTTGCGCGATTAAGTGTTGGTTGTTTTTGCTGAACAGGTTTACCTAGGTAGTTTACGTTGGTTTACGTACCGTTGCTAGTTACAAACAATTTGAGGTTAGTGATTATAATCATTCTATCGTCGAAAATCTGTTCTAAAGTGTTATTAATTGGTAGGTTAATACAATGCCAGGCTGTGCAGCTGTAGGCTGTAGTAATTCTGCCAGCAAAGGTTTCCTTATGAAAAAATTTCCAAAGGATCGTAAGAGAAGAAAGGAGTGGGTAATAAAGATGAAACGAGATAAATGGACACCTACAGATTATTCAGTTTTGTGTGAGGTAATTTTGTTATATCTATGCAATACATGTAATGTACATGTTTGTAAATTGTCTCAGGGTCACTTCGAAGCTAATATGTGGGAGAAAACAAGAGAGGATGGAACTCGAAAATTAAAACTAAACGCTGTTCCCACAATTTTTTCTTTTACTACAATGAAGAGAAAAAGAACGGCTCCACGTCCACGAGATGTACATTTACGCAATTTAAATGAAAATGAAGAGCAAATAATTGTTTCAGAATCACATGCACACGTTTTAGATTTTCAACCACAACCATCAACCTCAAAAGAACCAAGTATTACTGGTAGGTCTGAATCAAATGTACTAGACATCCATAAAAGTCAAAGTTCAACATCATTGTCCAGCGAAGAATGTAGTGATCGTATGATATTTCCCAAATTGTCACGACGAAAACAAATTGAATATTATAGGAAGGTGTTACAACGAAAGAACACATCTTTAAAGAATTATAAAAATACCTGTCGGACATTGAGAAGAAAACTGAAATTTATGGAGGAAAAGATGAAAGCTAAAATAGAAGAAAGTGAACCACATCTACTGACACAAGTCTTCAATCCAGATCAAATTGCTGCTTTGCAGAAGAAAAGAAACGGTAAGACAACAAAATTTATGAAGTGGACGAATGCTACAATAACCAAAGCCTTAAGACTCAAATTTAGCTGTGGAAAGTCAGGATATAATGAAGTGTTAAGACAAAATATATTATTGCCTTCTATACGCACTCTTCAACGTAGATTGCAGAATTTGAATTTTGACAGTGGCGTGCTTACAGAAGTGTTCTCTTTTTAAAAATTAAAGTTGATTTTTTTAATGAACATGAAAGACTATGTGCACTTGTATTAGACGAAATGGTTATAACATCAGGTCGAGTTTATGACACTTCACTGCATAAATACTTTGGAGATGTAACACTTCCACAACATTCTGGTAGGGCCACTCATGTTCTTGTATTTATACTAGCTGGCATCACTACCAGGTGGAAGCAAATAGTTGCATATTATTTTACTGGAAACTCAGTCGATGGGTCTGTTTTTGATGGTATTATCAAAGAAATTTTTAAGGAATGTTCAAAAATTAATTTGGAAATAATATCAATTACGTCGGATATGGGTGCTTGTAACCAGGCTCTATGGCGTACTTTTGGCGTTAGTGCAGGTCGCCACGGACGTATTCAAAATAAAATTAAAGGTAATTATAATACCTTAAAAGAAGTGTTTATCATAGCTGATGTACCACATTTATTCAAAAATATTAAGGGTATGTCAGTTAATAATGAAATAATTACTTTACCACAAAATATTCAAGAAAAATACCAATTACCAACAAATATCATTTCTTATAAACATATTGTAAGTTTAGTAGAACATCAGAAAAATTTGCAATTTCAATTAGCTCCGAAACTCACTGAAGAAGACCTTTTTCCAAACCATTATCAAAAAATGAAAGTTGGGAGGTCTGCAAATGTTATTAGTCTGGATGTGAGTGCGGCTCTAGAATTTATCTCCGATATTCTAAAAAAAACAGAGTATAAAACAACTGCTTGGTTTATAAGACAAGTGGAAAATTGGTTTTATTTAATGACTTCACGATCAATTGCTAATGCATTAAGTAAGTCTTCTGAGGACGCCTATAATAAAGCCATCCTGTTTTTAAATGATTTCATGGGGATCATAAGGTCGCTAGAAATAGGTGTTAAAAAATTATGGAAGCCTGTTCAAACAGGCATACTGATTTCCACGCAGTCAATTTTAGAAATTCAAAAAACATTGATTGAGGAAAAGCAGTGTCATTTTGTTTTAACAGGTCGTTTCACGCAAGATTGTTTAGAAAATTTGTTTTCCGTATTAAGAAGCAAACAGGTCGTGCCCAATGCTTTGCAAGTTAAGAATAATTTAAAACTTATCTCAGTGTCGCAGTATCTTGTGCCAGCATCAAATTCTAGTTATGAAGATGATGACAGAGAATTTCTTGCAGACTTTTTGAATGAAATTGCCTATAAAACAAAACTGATATATGACGATGTGGTATTACCTGACAAAATTGAATTTAATTTAAATTTAAATTACAGTGAACTAAATTCACTCTACAATATTGCAGGATATATTGTTAAGAGCATTATGAATAAAAATAAAGTTTGTGCACTTTGTATTTCAGCTGCAGGTAGTAAAGAACCAATTTTTAAATCGTTTACAAAATTTACCAACCTCAAATGTTATAAATCGAATACCCTGTTTTTTTGCCATGAGTTTGTGTTCTATTTTTTTGTTGACATGGAAGGTATACGAGGGTAGATTGAAAAGTTTCCGGAATGGGCAAGAGATGGCGCGCGTATCGTGAAATTGTTATGATGGTTGTCAAGGCTAACCTATTTTAGGAAAGCTGTCAAATTTTCAGACACGTGCGTCGTTCCGTTTATGTTTACTAGGATATCTTGTGAAGCAATTCAGGCACTTTTGCAAAAATGGATAAAAACGAATTTCGTGCAGTCATCAAACATTTCTGGATGGACGGGAAAACGGCGACGGAGATACGAGATATTTTGCAGAAAGTTCATGGCACATCCACACCTTCATTTTCGACTATTAGTTTCTGGGTGAGCGAGTTCAAACGTGGCCGTACGAGCACCAAGGATGAACCACGCAGTGGACGTCCAAAAACGGCCACAAATGAAGAAATGGTCGATAAAGTCCATGATCTCGTGTTAGCCGATCGACGAGTGAAGTTGCGCGAAATAGTAGAGACCACGGGCATCTCATATGAACGTGTGCAAAATATCGTGCACGAACATTTGGGCATGAGGAAGCTCTCGGCGCGATGGGTGCCGCGTTTGCTGACTATGGACAACAAGCGAAATCGTGTGACCACTTCGAAAGAGTGTTTGGCCTTGTTAAATCGTAATCCAACGGATTTTTTTCGCCGATTCGTGACCGTGGACGAAACATGGATCCACCACTACACACCAGAAACCAAGCAGCAGTCGAAACAGTGGATTTCTCCAGGCGAATCTGCTCCGAAGGAGGCAAAGACTGTCCCATCTGCTGGAAAGGTCATGGCCACCGTTTTTTGGGATTCGCAAGGTGTGATACACATCGACTTTTTGCAGAAGGGAAGAACTATCACGGGACAATACTACAGCGATTTATTGGATCAATTCAACGGCATTTTGAAGGAGAAACGGCCTCATTTGCAGCGAAAAAAAGTGCTCTTCCACCACGACAACGCGCCGGCCCATTCATCCCGAATCGCCAATGCTAAATTGGTTGAATTGGGCTACGAGGTGGTGCCGCATCCCCCGTACTCTCCAGACCTGGCCCCGTGCGACTTCTTTTTGTTCACAAACATGAAGACTTGGCTCGGAGGCAAGCGCTTTACGTCAAATGAGGAGGTCATCGCCGCCACTAAAGCTTATTTTGCAGAGTTCCCGAAATCATATTTTTCTGAAGGCTTAAAAAAGTTGGAGCACCGCTGGGAAAAGTGTATCGCCCTGCAAGGATATTATGTTGAAAAATAAAAACAAAAACCTGTTCAATTACTGCGTTTTCTTGCCCATTCCGGAAACTGCCCATTCGGCGTTTTTCCACGTGTTATACACTATACTTACGACCACAAAAAAGTAATACAACACCAAAAGCTAGGAAAAATGTTCTGGATTGTCAAAAGTGGACAATGCTCACATTTTGTGGAAAACAGGTGTGCGTATAACTCAATGTAATCATCATTTATTTATACAATTAGTACTGAAATTTGAACAATTATTTAAGTTAATAATAGTAGTTTTGTTGGCGTCTTCAATTTTCTTTAAATGTTATAGACATATTTTTAATAGTTATTTAGTGCCAAGCTTTGTAAATGAATCTTTACGGGTGAACTGGTCAGTTTGTGGGGCGAGCGACGAAGGAGCGAGTTTCCATAATCCAGTGAACCCAGTAAAGATTAATTGCAAAGCGTGTCGCGTACAAAGTTTTATTCACCTTCACCAGCTTTTTTTATGAATTGAATATTTTTTATAAGAAGACATTTTATAACCAAAGGCGGTAGCACAATTTATAGCCCTAGCTATAAATTGTGAGTAGGAAAGGAATAGGCTTTCTAAACCTCCCCCCACTACTTTCTGGTTTTTGCCAAGGTCAATCTTCAAGGCTAAATTTTCTGGCGGTTAAAGGTCAAGGCTTCTCTGACTTTAAGAACTAAGATTGAGAACTTGATTGAACTAAGGTTAGATTTTAGCGCTTCAAGGTTAAGACTTTCTGCTAAGGCTTCTCTAATTTTAAGGTTCAGGTTTTATAAAAAAATGTTGTAGATCAAAACAATGAAACTATTTATTAGTTGTTTATTATACGGTTAAAGGTCAAGGCTTCTCTGGTTTTAAGGTTATTTATTATAAATAAAAATGAAAGAATGTGCATAAACATTTATTATTATAAATACATTAAGTAGCATATGTATTTTAATTTAATATATCATCCAAGTCAATATCACTATAGTTACTACCGGAATTGGAATACACGCTTGTAGCAGATTCATCATCCTTCTTGTCACAGCTATTACATATTAGATTATGATAACGAACAACATCAAACGTTTCATTACGTACATAATTGGCATAATCTACTTTACACACATGACATAATACTTTCTTAATACGCTTTCTATACATTATATGTCGAGATTTACATACAGCAATAGGTGTATCTTTATTACCAATAACCTTAGTTAGTATTTCACCATCAACACTCTTTTTCTTGCGACAGTCATTTAACCATTCACACGCAGATTCGGCTAGTAGACCATGAATACCCTCTTGATCAATATTGATATATGGGCGACTCCCATGTGTACCATTCCCAAGTCTGCTGAAGAAACTCTTGGATAATACCTTTGGCCTCACAACTTTTAGTACTTAATTAAAAGAAGGTATGTTTACTTAAGTCGATGAAAGACTGTCTACACTAGGTTCGAGACGTCTTTTATACTTACTACGTACTTTTTTTTACTGGTAGCATCATACTAGGAATTGTGGTCAAGGCCTTTTGCAATCATTATATTAAAATGACCTCCCTCCACCACTTTCTTCCAAGGTCAAGGCTTCTCTGGTTTTAAGGTTAAAGTTTGTATTATAAATAAAAATTAAAAAAGTTGCATAAACATTTAGTTACATGTTTTAGAACGTGCACAATTGATTTTTAAAAGTGGTGGTCCATCTAGAACATCACCCTGCTTAGGAAAGTTGACAGTGCAGTATTGATATTGTTGCAGTTCTTGTTGTAGATATTTCGGCAGTTGACGGAAATGTTGTGCTATAGCATGTGCACAATATCGTTTCAGGAAATCAATAGGTAATTGTGTAATGTCATCAAGAGATAAAAGTAGATTATTCATCGTAATTTGTTCGTTGATAGATCAACACCATACAACTGCACGTTAAAAACTAACTCTAAAGGATTCACTTTATTCGTTTTAATGTATACGAGCAGCGCACAGAGGGTCAAATAGCGAATCTGACTGGAAAGAATTATACACAGCCAAGATTAAGTGCCCAGTTCATCTCGTTTATTTGAAATAAAGACGAAAAACGCTTGTAGACGTCAACAGAAAACATTTTGAACATCTTTTGTATTAAAAAAGTGTTTTATTGTTATAAAATAAATGAATTAAAACTTATACATGCTTATAATTTTTTAAATCTCTACTGAAATATGTAAGTATAAAATTTTTCACAATAATTCCTGCTTATTTATAAATCATCTTCTGTATTTTTATAAGGTATTATTATCAATTTTAAAATTTCTAAACTAACAAATACAAATAATATATTTGGATTATTTTCAACAAAATTTACCACTTTTTTTACTGTGTATGCTATGCGAGTACGGTATTGGTTATGGTAGAACACTGAAATACAAATAAACCACTATTTGGTTAGCCTTGAAAATATTATTTTTTGCTTGTTAGATTTTGTTTCTGGCCCTCTGTGCAGGAGGTTTTTTTTGGTTCTACTGGAATACATTAAGTTCTCTTTAGCTTATAGTTATTCATATGGTTATATATTTAATGTAATCTAATAAAACAAGCCTTGAATTTCATTGTATTTTATTAATATATTAATTTAATATATTTAATATATTTAATGTATTTTGTTTATATTACATTACTCATTTTGTAATACAAATTTCGGGGTATTTGTTACCCCTAACAATAATGTTTGGTCCTATCCCAAACCTACGTATTTTAACTTGTCCCACAGGGGGCACAACCACCATTGCATACGGGACCTGGTCCCTATTAAAAATTAACACGAGCTGCATAATTGGCCTCCGTTCCATCCACAGCTCCCCCATTAGAAGCTCTAAAATTTCTGTAGAAGAAGACAATACATTACTAGTGAGTAATGTATTTTCTTATTGTTTATTGTATTATTTTGTACATAGTGATGTACAAAATAATACAATTGATCTTACCATATCCACAATCCATTTTCTCTGCAATTTCTTCCACAATCAAAATCTAACAATTTTCTCGTTTAAATTTCAGCTGGAACTATGTATTCTCAATCAAATGTATCCTATTTTATAGTGTACGTGGTGTGGGAGTTGAAGCAGTGTCATTCACATAATCCTTGACCGCTAAACAATACCAGTCTAGTTATTTGACCGATGTGGTCATAGTTAACTATTTTTTGAAATATTTGTAAATTTATTTTGAATGACTAAATGCGCACCAAACTATTATAAACAATAAAAATTTATTCTCTTATTCTCAATTCTCAATATTAGCTACTTAGTTTTGCTTAAAACATGAATAAATACAAGCACATGGGAAAGTTAAATGCAATTAACCAAGCGGAACCAAGAACAGTCATAAGAAATTAAACTTGCAAATCGCAGGCAATTAGCTTTAAACAACCCGAGGGGTAGTGCGTGGGAAACTTATATGTAATTAACCAAGCAGGACCAAGACATAAACATAAGAAATTGAACTTGTAAATGAAATTAGCAATTATCATTTATAAGGGGGAAGTAAAGTAAACTTTTGTGTTTTACATATAAGGGTTTTTAACCAGTCATTTGAAAAAAACATATAATAAACCGTGAGAGCTTACACATAAATTCTTACCGTACAATTAACCAAGCGGGACCAAGACATAAACATAAGAAATTGAACTTGTAAATGAAATTAGCAATTATCATTTATAAGGGGGAAGTAAAGTAAACTTTTGTGTTTTTACATTTAAGGGTTTTTAACCAGTCATTTGAAAAAACCAATAAACCGTGAGAGCTTACACATAAATTCTTGCCGTACAATTAACCAAGCGGGACCAAGACATAAACATAAGAAATTCAATTTGCAAATCGTAGGAAATTAGCTTCAAACCCTATAAGGGGGATACTAAAGTAAATTTATGTGTCGCATTTTGCTTATAACGGTTGAAAGAACATATAATAAACCGTGAGAGCTTTCTACATTTGTCGTGGAAATATCAGCTTTGCTTTAGGTTATTTATATGACCACCTCAGCTCTTTATTCGATTATTTGCTAACAGACGTTCGCTTTAGAAGATCATTTCCTAACGTACGTACGTTACATTATTCATCCTTACATTACACATCCTAAAATGTCGAGTGAAATGTCTAAAACAGTGTGCTAGTTAAGACCAAATATTTCGTTGAAACGTTCTGCTGTAGATAATACAGCTGGTCCTTCTAAAATTAATACTTTTGAAAGGTCCCGTGTGAATATTTTACAAAATATCTTAATTAAACCTCGCAAGAATTTCATTGAAACAGTGGACTTGTGTTCTCCAGAACCTTCTTCCGCGCCGATTCTTTTAAATCTTCTAACGAGACCTTCTGAAAGTTTGGGTGTTTGTGACCAAGTACTTAGTGCGTCGAATGTGGACAGCGATGTTGAGACCTTCGGCAACGATGGTCTCAACAACGCCACAATCGCTACTGTGGGAGATGGTGTTGTGGTTAATGATGGTAGCGACAATGATTCGTTTAGGAGCTCCCTATGCGATAATTTCGACGCATCTCGTGCTTGGGGTGAGAATATGTGGACTGCTTCCATTTCTCCCTTGGTAGATGAGGACACCCTTAACCTTGATTGCCTAATCGATCGGAGTGATTTAGAGCTGAATCAGGTAAATGTTTTGAGTCCAATAATTGATGATGATTTGAATGAGGAAAATTTGCATGTTTTGAAACGGGTAGTGGATGAAATTATGCTACAGCTTCCAAATAGTTCAGACGATTGTGGAGTGGAAGCTGTAGCAAATCAGGTTGAAAGTGTGGGGGTGAATGATCTATCCACTACGAAGCACCCCGCTGAAGAAGTCGGTGGTACTTCTACTCCGGAACTTCTTCGATTGCTTGAAGATGCTCCAGGACCTTCAGAACGTCTTCAGAGGGTTGAAGAAGTTCCGAGTACGTCTACTACAAATCTGCTTCAACTCACTGAAGACGCTCCAGGTCCTTCTGTTACAGAGCCTATTGAACTGGTTGGATTCCAGACACGTTCTGAGTTTCAACTTCCAGGGACGTCGTTCATGCACCAACCAATTCAATATGCTCCTGAACCAGAGCAGAACGATGAAAGTGATGTGAGTCATCAATCAGATCTGCCTCCTCTTGAGGAGTTCGCTGATGGTTTCGATAACGTCCTCATGGAGGTTGCAGATCGGTTTGAGCAGGCTTGCAAATGTGTGAATGAAAGAGAGAAAGAAATAGTTGAGTTAAAAGCTGCGATAGTACGGATGGTTGCGGAGTTAGCTAGGCTCGATGAGTTGTTAATGGATAAACATTTGAAATTATTGCGTGAAAAAGAAATCCGTAGGCGACTCATTGAGCCTGGTTCACGAACATGAGTGTGATCCTTTCTTGATTTCCTCTACCCTATCTCGAGTTCCTCTTATAAATGTAATATGGTCTTCGCATTAGCCTTAGTTTCAAATTGCTAGTTGTCTGTGTACATCTAGTTGATAAAATGGTTCAATGTGATCGTTGTTCACAAAGCTTCAGCAGGGTGAATAATTTAAACCGCCATCGTAGAGAGGCTTGTCATGATCAAATTTCGCCACCGCACTAACGACAGAGAAGGAATGGTAATACTTCTTTTCTATTTATGTAATAAAGTTTTTAAATTTTTGGGTTTGTTTATAGATCCCATGGTGTTGTGTGACATATGCGATCTGCACGTCCAACGATCGTGCTACCTTGGACATTTACGTAGCAGCAGACATCGTGATAGAGCGTGTCAGGTCAGCGATAATAATCAAGACGTATCCATTATCAGATCAGCCTTCAAATCTCGAATCGTGAGTTATCGGGTTTCACCCCAACAGCATTCGGTGAATGTAAAAGAATTTCTGGGCGAATTGCGACCGAAAGTATTACCTTTGATAAGTAGAGAGGTTGCTAAACATACAGCGATTAAAGTAAATATGGAGTATTGCGGTTACTATATTTTGGAAAGTAAAGGATTGGATGTTGTTAAATCATTTCAAACTCGAAATGCTGTTATCACCGAGGGGTCCAATGTAGAGGAGTTCTATGCTAATGCTGTCACCATCATCGACCAAAAAGCGACGGAATTCGAAGAAAAAGATAGTGGTGAGTGTATTTATTAATATCAGGGATGGTTGATTTCATCAAAATGCTAGAAATTCGTGCTCTAATACGTTTTCCATTCTGTTTAGGTTGGACTTTAGTGAGATGTTTGTTCTTGGAGGTTAACATCTCTAAATACAATCCTTTAAGAGCCTCTTCTTTTCTACATTTACCTCTAGACATCCAAAGAAAAAAGCTGTGATCAACGTGCAGAATGATGATGATTGGTGTTTCGCTTGGAGCATCGTGTCTGCCCTCGTTGCACCGAAAGGACTGGCACACCAATGTTCATCGTATCCAGATCCAGCAACGGTTCTTAATTTAGATGGTGTACAATTTCCGGTAATGTTAAAAGATATACCATATTTCTTATCTATTAATAACGATATCTCAATAAACGTTTATGCTCTGCAAGAAGTTTTTAAAAATAATCGTAAGCAGAATGAGGTTGTTGGACCTCTTTCTTACACTAAATTGAAAAAAATAAATCATGTGAATCTTTTACTAATTGTTAATGATAATGGCGAAGCCCATTATACATACATTAAAAACTTTAGTAACTTATTATCTAAGCAAGTATCTGGTCATAAAGCTGCAAAACATTTCTGTGATGGTTGCTTACAATATTTTTCTTCTTCTGGTAAATTAAACAGTCATACCCAGCACGATTGTAATTATGTGACTTCTAAAATACCGACTACTGAATTGGTTAAAGACAGAATGGGTAAACAAGTACCTCAAAATGTATAAAAATTTCAAAATTATCAGAAGCAATTAAAAGTGCCTTTTGTGATTTACGCTGATTTTGAATCTGTGTTGACCCCAATATCTAGTGTAGAACCGGATTCCGAAAAACGGTTTACTATTCGTGTGCAGGAGCATGAACCTCATTCGTTTGCTTACTACATTAAATGCTCATTTGATAAATCGCTTTCAAAATTGGAGATTTACCGAGAGCCCGATGCAGCTCGACGATTTGTTACTAAATTAGATACTGATGTGAAAGAGCTGTATCAAAATTATTTAAAAATACCTAAACCTATGAACGCTTTAACACCTAGTAAAGAAAGAGCTTTTGAGGCGGCCACCGTCTGCCATATTTGTAATAATAGGTTTGAAGAAGGTGAGGTTAAAGTGAAAGATCATTGTCATTTAACCGGTTGTTTTCGTAATGCTGCACACAATGAGTGTAATCTCAATTTTCAATTCAATTTTGTACCTGTATTCTTTCATAATTTGTCTGGTTATGATGCTCACTTATTTATTAAACAATTAGCTTTAGAACAAGAAAAGCTGGAAGTAATTGCTCAAAATAAAGAAAAATACGTGTCTTTCTCGAAATTGCTATTGGTTGATGATATTGTTAATGATAGAGGGACCTCGGAAAAGGTATTTGTACGTTTACGATTTTTGGATAGTTTTAGATTTATGGGTGACTCTATTGAAAAATTGGCTAAAAATTTATCGGATGATCAGTGTAAGGAAATTAGAAAGCAGTTTGGTCTGAATGAAGAATTTAGATGTATGCGCAGGAAAGGTATTTTCCCGTATTCTTATATAGATGACTTTTCCAAATTGAATGAGCCACGATTACCGCCCCGCAACGAATTCGTTGATAAGTTACGAGGAACGACCGTGTCTGAAGACGAGTACAATCGCGCTTGTGAAACATTTAGTCATTTAGTTCGTCTTGAGAAAATACAGGTTTACAGTTTCTTGAAAATAATGGTTTAAAAATTCCAATTTCTGCATCTGTTGAAGATTCGGTATCAACACTAGACTGCAATGCTTTACGTGGAACTGGTACAGGTATATCAGCATCATATGGAACTGGTCTCATCGCCGACTGAAGATTTGAATAGTTAATATATTTAAGAGTTCTTGTGTTATTACCCTGAATATCACCAAGCACAAATACCAGTCGTCGTTGGGTGTGATTTCTTGGTTCTCTCTAGACTACTGGTATTCCAAAACGCAGACTTTTTTGTTCTTTTAAACTAATGCCTTAAGTGTGCCCAAAGTTTATCAGTATTTCTGTTCTGAAAGTTTCGGAAATGAAAGAAATATTTAATTTGATTTGAGCAACAAGAAATATTACAACATTGGTTTACAAAAACAATGTACGTGATGGAAACAAAAATGGTTTTGTTGTAATCAAATATACGTCCCAACTAAACTAAAAAAATCAAAATAGTTTAATTACAAGTTTCTCGCGGGTCTGTGTATTTTTTCTATATGGATTTGCATTCAAAATTTAATTTAATGTAAAACATTAATGAAACAATAGTATATTGTGTTACA
Organism: Agrypnus murinus; assembly: GCA_929113105.1. NCBI lineage: Eukaryota > Metazoa > Arthropoda > Insecta > Coleoptera > Elateridae > Agrypnus > Agrypnus murinus. Next base: position 22,011,860 of record OV816023.1, read on the forward strand.
AGTGCAGAAAAGTGCCAATTTCTCACGAGTGTGAAGAAGTTGCGGCATGAGACGAAGTCGAATGCCGCAATCACACGAGCGCGAAATTGGCGTTTTTGCACGCGTTACACACTATACTTTATCTACGACAACAAAAAGTAATAAACCACCAAAAGCTAAGAAAAATATTCAACCTAGAATATATATATATATTCGTATTCATATTTTTTACATTGAAATCTCTGACAATAAATTAAGAGATGTAATGTGAGCCGCTTTCACGATGTTTGGAGGTGTACAAGTGGTGGAGGTGTACTCCATCTTCCCATCATCGGATCACTAATGATAAATCTAGAATTTCGAAAACGACAGAAGTAAATATAAAATTTTTAAAGACAATAGTAATAATACGTTTACAATCCGTATAATTTCAGTCAATCCACTATTTAGAACTTAAAGCTAAATAATCATGCGTATGTACTCCTTTCCAAAAAGTAATTTTATATAAACAATCGCAATTCAATTGTCAAGGTTATGTCAAAATGTCAACATATTCTCGCATTCTCAGGTATAGTGATGAAAAGCTACGTAACTTTAAACGTTAGATCGCGCTTGCACTTTGTGAATAATTATGCAGCAAATTATAACAGTTTTTATTATTTTTATTGTAATTTAGCAATAATAATGAATAATAAAAATAATCAATTTTACGTTAATTGAAATAAAAAATTTTAATAACTTCTTATAATGAGAATAACAAATTCATGTCAAGATGGCTACGTTGCTTAACGGTAGAGGCCTGGCTTAGCAATCGGACGGTCCGGAGTTCGATTCCCCGTGAAAGCGATAATTTCTCTATAATAATAGATGGATTTGCATTCAAAATATAATTTAATGTAAAGCAATAATTAAAATAAATTAACCTTTAACTAAAATTTATAACATTTTTTATTTCAAATAATTAATAATATTATAATATTGCAAGTGCTGACATCTATAGCGTTTCAATAGAACTACTGATCGTGAGAAATCATTCCTCACGGTCTCTACCGTTGAGTTTGGAGATTGTTTGCAATTGGTCGTTTTCACAGTTACTAGATTGTGCGGAATATGTAACTTTCTATGGTGGTCGTAGATAAATACATTTATTTCATAATCAGTTATTTTATAATAGAACTTTTCTGCTTTTAAAAGCAGCTAATTTATCAATAATATTTTCAAAACTTACATTTTGCCTAATGTCATATTTAATAAACATTATTGATATTTTTTTTAAATGACTTTGTCCAAGATTATTTCTTAAATAATTTTTTATACGTTTAAGAACGGAGAAAGATCGTTCTCCAGTTGCATTACATATCGTCATATTAGTAATGTAACAAGAGAGAAAAAGAAAGAACCTCTTCTTCACACAACAAATGGAATATTCTACAGCATTCGAGAGAATGACGCATCGCACCAAGCATGTAAACCAGACGCGGTTTATCTAGCGCCTTCCAGAAATACATAGTTGGTTCCAGCGGCTTCTGGTACGATTATATGAGGGTATAAAATCGACTTCGCGGATAAAAGAGGATCAGTCAACAGCGAGTAGTTAAATGGGTATCACGAAATAAATAGTAAATGTAAAGATAAATGTTGTATTAGAAATTCATAATAGTTTTAGTGGTTTATAATCATAGCGTTAATTTATAGTGTATTCATTAGTGTTTGTAAATAAATATTAATTATTAATAGACGATTTAAACAGCACTTTTGTTATTATTTTAAAAAGAACGTTACAGTGTTGTCAGGTGTGGAGTTATAAAATAAATAAAATCGCGTAATAATTAAATAAAGTGCTGTGAGAATAAATCTTTAGTGTTAAAAATAATTTCAACAAACATTTAAAATGGTGATGAAATTGTTAAAAGATCTCAAAGTAATAGACTTAAAACACGAACTTGAAGAACGAGATCTAAACACAACGGGCCTTAAAAGCGTGTTAATAAATCGGCTAAGAGAATGGCTTTTGGAACAGCAAGAAGACCCTGAAAGTTTCCTCTTCGAAATACCTGGACCCGCAATTGATACTAATTTGTTATTAAGTAAAATGGAGGAGAATTCTAAAATGCTTAAAGAAGAATTACTTGAAAATACTAAAGCACTGGAAGAAAAATTACTGGAAAAGTCCGAAGAGAATTCTAGAAAGTCTGAAGAAAACTTTAAAATGCTTAAACAAGAATTACTTGAAAGTACTAAAGCACTGAAAGAAAAAGTAATGGAAAAACACGAAGAGAATTCTAGAAGGTTTGCAGAATTAATAGAAAAGGCCGAAGAAAATGTTAGAATGCTAAAGGAAGAAATACTGGAAAATTCCAGGAAATCCTAAGACAGTTCTAGAAGGCTTAAAGGAGAATTGTTGGAAAATGTCAAAGCGTTAGGACTATTGGAAGGTAGATTGGCGGAACAAGATAGGGTAATAAAGATGGTAGAAGAGAAAATAGCCCAAATGCAATTACCATCAACAGCTAAGAAAAACAACATAACCGATATGTTGGAAGATAGAATGAGGCAACTACGGTTTCCCTCAACTTCTGAGTTTAATGAAGTAAAGAAGCAAATTAAAGAAGAAAAGTGTCCTGCCGTAGGGATAAAAGTAAAACCACCCACGTTCGATGGAAAGATACCTTGGTCCACCTACTACAAACAATTTGAGGCGGCCGCTGGGGCCAACGGATGGACAGGCAAAGAAAAGGCCGTTTCTTTAACTGTGGCTTTGCGTGGAGACGCGTTGAACGTCCTGCAAACAATCCCAGCAGGACAGGAAAATGATTATCAATTGTTAGTGTCTAGATTGGAGATGAGATATCGAGACGCGCATCTTCAACAAAAGTATCACGCGCAATTGAAGAATCGTATCCAGAAGAATGGAGAAAGCCTGCAGGAGTTTGAAGCCGATGTTGCGCGGCTTGTCCGATTGGCGTACCCTACGGCACCCGATTCATTTCTGGGACAACTCGCTGTGCAGACCTTCATTGATGGGTTAAGAGACGGGGAAACACAACAATCATTGAGGCTGGCACGACCAAGAACAACTGATGATGCGCTTGCTCACGCCTTAGAATTTGAAGCTGCAAAACAAGCGTCCGGAGGTCATGGGCGTGTTCGAACCGTTGCGGAAGAAGAGGAAGGTTCCAGTTCCAAAGATCGCCTAGAAGAATTATTAATGAGAGTTCTTCAGAAGGAAGAGAACCGTAAGAAGAATCAAGAAGTTCGAGGGCCTCGTTGTTGGAATTGCGGCGAACAAGGTCACGTACGACGTCGTTGCCCTAAAACGGGTTCGCAGTCGGAAAATTAAAGAAGGTCGACGAGAGGGGGCGAACGTTGACCTTGAGTAGAGATGCCCCGAAGATCACCATTCATGGCGTAACATCAAAGAATAGTACCAGTAGTTTGTTCGTAGATGGCAAAATTGCTAATCGAACTGTTCCACTACTTATTGATACGGGGTCGACAAAATCCATCATACGCCCTAATGTTCTACGAACAAGTATGAAGCTGTTACAGACAACTACTCAACTCCGTACAGCAACAGGTGAAGTGATACCAACACGCGGAGTGGTGAAGATGAAGATTGGCATTGGAAGTGAAGAACGTGATCATGAGGTGCTGGTAGCCGACATCATTGACGAATTCATCTTGGGAATGGACCTCCTGAGAAAATTTGGTTTTACATTGGACTTGAAGGAGGGTGTTTTGAAGGTTGGTAACGAAGAACTTCCGTTGCACCCACGAGAAGATCCTGTCGTAAGTTTTGCTGACAGAAGATGTGATATTGCCGGGTCAAAGCGAGATGGTTGTCGAGGCAGGTTTGGATGGAGATCTTCGGGTAGGATGTGTGCGAATGATGGAGCCTATTTGTGATAAGAAGATCCATAGTGGCATACTGGTGGGAAAAGCGCTGATCAAGGTTGTGGATCCGGTGACATTGAAGAAGAGTACCCTTGTGGGACAGTGTGTGCCAGTATTCCGAGTAGCCAGGTGTATGGCCGATGTTCCAAAACCAGCGCCCAAAGACCATGGTGGAAAATTAGTGGGTGTGGTAACTAGTTCGTGCGAAGACCTTAACAGAACGGAAGTGAAAGAGGTACAGGGTTTGGTTCACCGATACCAAGATATCTTCGCTCTTGACGATAGTCAGAAGGGACGAACAAATATAGTAAAACATAAAATCAATACAGGCAACTCTATGCCTGTCCGTCAGCAGCCGAGGCGTCTACCTCTAGCAAGGCGAGCAGAAGCCGAAAAGATTATTACTGATATGAAAGAACAAGGGGTCATCGAGCCATCCAGCAGTCCATGGGCATCACCGGTGGTCCTGGTCAGTAAGAAGGACGGGTCAACGAGATTTTGTTGGACTATCGGCAGCTCAATGACGTGACCAAGAAAGACAGCTATCCGTTACCACGCATCGACGACACGTTAGATACCTTGTCTGGTTCACGATGGTTTTCGACTTTGGACTTGAAGAGTGGTTATTGGCAAGTTGAAATGGAACCTGAAGACCGGGAGAAGACCGCGTTCACTATTGGTTCCGGACTATGGCAGTTTACAGTTATGCCTTTCGATCTATGTAACGCTCCGGCCACCTTTGAGCGTCTAATGGAGACCATCCTGAGAGGGCTGTCGTGGAAGAACCTGGTATACCTAGATGATGTCATTGTAGTCGGAAAATCATTCAACGAACATTTGAAAAATCTAGAGGGAGTGTTCCGAAGACTACGTGTAGCCAATCTGAAACTGAGTCCGAAAAAGTGCCACATATTCAGAAAGGAAGTGAAATATCTCGGGCACGTCGTATCACAAAATGGAGTGGCAGCCGACCCCGATAAGATTCGTGCAGTTCAAGAGTGGCCAACACCGAGAGATAAACACCAAGTTCGTAGTTTTCTTGGGTTATGTACCTACTACAGGCGTTTCGTTCCTGGGTTTGCCAATATAGCGAAGCCCCTGACAAGGTTAACTGAAGATGGGCGCGAGTATGTTTGGAGCGGAGAGTGTGAAACAGCTTTCCAACAGTTGAAGCGTGCCCTGACAACAGCACCAATATTGAGCTATCCACGGACAGAAGGGAAATTCATACTTGACACAGATGCAAGTAATCTGGCCATTGGGGGTGTACTTTCTCAAATACAGGATGGACAAGAAAAGGTCATCGGCTATTTTAGTAAGGTTTTGTCGAAAGCCGAAAGGAATTATTGTGTGACCAGAAAAGAACTATTGGCCGTCGTGAAGTCCGTTGAGCACTTCTACAAATACTTGTACGGACGGAAGTTTTTATTGAGGACGGACCATGCAGCGTTGAAATGGCTTCTACAATTCCGTAATCCTGAAGGCCAGGTCGCAAGGTGGATCGAACGATTACAAGGATACGACTTTGACACCGAACATCGAGCGGGCACTAGTCATCGAAATGCCGATGCTCTTTCAAGAAGACCCTGTCCAACTGATTGCCGTCATTGCTCTCGTTTGGAAGAGAGGGTTTGCCAAGTATTAAGGACTACCATCGTCAACGACAATTGGTTGCCGGAAGAATTTCAATGACAGCAGGAGGCTGATCCCGAACTAAAAATGGTACTGGAATGGAAGCGCGTGGAAGAAAGGCCTGCCTGGGAGGCCGTCAGCCCGTTCAACAGAACGCTCAAAGCATATTGGGCCCAATGGGAGTCCTTGAAGGTGGAAGACGATCTCCTGAAGCGAGTACTGGAGAGTGAAGATGGCACCACCATTAGGTCTCAGTTCGTGGTTCCAAGAATCCGAGTCATCTCCATGACGGTGCCTCAGGAGGACACTTCGGTGTGAAGAAGACTTTGGAGAAAGTTAGAGAGCGTTTTTATTGGGTCAATTGTAAAGAAGACGTGAAAGAGTGGTGTCGTAAATGCGAACTATGTGCCACTGGTAACGGACCCTTGGGGAAACGAAGAGCACCTATGAGGCAGTACAATGTGGGTAGTCCCCTGGAAAGAATAGCTATAGATATTGCCGGACCATTTCCCGAAACCGACGATGGGAATAAATACATATTAGTGGCAATGGATTACTTTACCAAATGGCCAGAAGCATATGCCCTACCAAACCAGGAAGCTGCGACTGTTGCTGACGTACTAGTCAAAGAGTTCTTCAGTCGCTTCGGAGTGCCCATGGAGCTGCATTCGGATCAAGGCCGCAACTTTGAGTCTGTACTATTTGGAGAAGTCTGTCGATTGTTGGGCATTCGCAAGACTCGGACCACGCCGTTACATCCGCAGTCCGATGGAATGGTAGAACGCATGAATCGGACAATGGGCAAATATTTGGCCAAGGTCGTCTCCGATCATCAACGAGACTGGGACCAATACCTGCATCTGTTCCTGATGGCTTATCGTGCATCGGTCCACGAAACAACCGGTCAGTCACCAGCGTCTGTGATGTTTGGACGCGAGTTACGGTTACCGTGTGATCTGGAATTTGGGTCTCCACCTATAGAGCAGGAGGTAGCCGGGATTGATTATGTCATCAACTTGAAGAAGAAGTTGGAGGATATTCACGACCGATCCCGAAACAATAGTCGAATCGCGAGTGACCGGATGAAGGCTACCCAGGCTAACCTGGAGAGCTTGTCTGGTTATACAACCCGCAAAGACGTCGTGGCTATTCTCCAAAGTTACAGCGGAATTGAGAGGGCCCATACCAGGTGAAGAAACGAATAAATGACTTGATTTATCGCACCCAGAAATTGCCAAGAGGGAAACCAAAGGTGGTACACTCCAATCGTCTGGCGCACTATGAGGGAAATAATGACGCAGTCCCGGATCGGGAAGATGAGGCTGAGGTGGCTATCAATACCGTAAGGCCTGGAGATGATCAGCCAACCTTCAGAGAATTTATGGCTGCGTTTTCTGGAACTAGAAAAGCGCGATTCGGAGTCACGACTGAGATGCAACAAGATCTCTTCCGGGTCCCTGGTGATTATTCCATTGCCCACTGTGTCTCCGATGATCTCCGTATGTCCAGGGGAATCGCAGTAGTGTTTAGAAATAAATTTGGACGGCTGAATGAACTTCGAGAACAAAATCCCTCTGTTGGTAAATCCTTACGCTTGCCTGATCATGACCGATCCATTTACTACTTGGTAACCAAGCAGTTTTACTACCAGAAACCGAGTTACGCCGACTTGTGGAGGGCATTATGGAATTTGAGGATCGAGTTGCTTACCAGGGGAATTAACAAATTGGCAGTTCCCAAACTCGGCTGTGGGCGGGACGAGCTGGATTGGAGAATCGTTAGAAACATGCTGGAAGTTGTCTTTACATGTACGGACGTCAAGATCTTCGTCTGCAGTTTTGACCCACAGCCCGCATTAAGGCCAACGAAGAGTGTAGACTGTTACTTCTACCGTAATAGAACGTGTAGTCGAGAATGACGCATCGCACCAAGCATGTAAACCAGACGCGGTTTATCTAGCGCCTTCCAGAAATACATAGTAGGTTCCAGCGGCTTCTGGTACGATTATATGAGGGTATAAAATCGACTTCGCGGATAAAAGAGGATCAGTCAACAGCGAGTAGTTAAATGGGTATCACGAAATAAATAGTAAATGTAAAGATAAATGTTGTATTAGAAATTCATAATAGTTTTAGTGGTTTATAATCATAGCGTTAATTTATAGTGTATTCATTAGTGTTTGTAAATAAATATTAATTATTAATAGACGATTTAAACAGCACTTTTGTTATTATTTTAAAAAGAACGTTACAGTAATATTAAAAATGTTTTTAAAATTATTTCCACATTGGGAAATGTGGTACAGTTCCCTTTTCCTGAAGCTTTATTGCATCGACCGTACACCTTTTTTACCCGCCTGTACAATATATGAACTGTTTCATGTTTCACTCTTTGCGACAAAGTGAGTTACCATGCCAATAATTTTTATTTGTCCACTGCGGTTCTGGGCAGGGGTTGTCTGCGGGATCCACTGACTTGCGGGGCCTGAAGCGGCCGCTTCCAACGCTTGAGCCTAAATCCGCCACTGACTAACATAGAGATGTATACATCAGAAAATCTACTTCATTTACTTTACTTCATGGTTATTATTCTAGTTAAAGTCTGCATTTATTCAAAAATGGTAGTTCATCTTCGGAAGCGAATTATGGGCATTTTTATTATAGGTAAGTAAACATAATTATTTTCCTCATATAGGATACGTTATATAGAGTAAATTATTTTTTGTTTCAGCACAATAGCACAAATATTAACTAAGTTATGATAATTTCCCTGAAGCTCGATTTTTGCGGAAAATACGGTAGGTTGATGTAAACAAATGAGTGCTGCCGCAAAACAAAAACAGTGAAAAATAAAATAAAAATATTTTTGAAAATTGCAAATATAAGGGAACATTCAGGCAAAAAACAAAAAAAAATCGAAAGTGGTCGAGCAACAACTTTTGGTTGATTTCGTATGGATTGACCCATTAGTAAACACCATTTTTACACAATAAACAAATTTCATTACTAATCTTTATTTTTTCTTAATTTTAAAATTAATCGTTAAAAGTTTGCCGCCCTAGGCCTGGGCCTATTGGATAATCTGGCCCTGATGAAAATTATTGTGAAATCGATTTATTTAATAACTCCTTTGCTTCTTTTAATAATAATATTCAGAAATAATTAGAATAGTATTAGAAGATATTATAATTTGTTATAATTGTATTGGGAAGCCGTAAATAAATAAAATGAATAAATAAAAAAGAAATTGCAATTGAATTGCCGCCTTCGGCACTGACCTATTATCCGTCTCACGTTGGGACTACAGCGAAGGATAGATAGCCAATGTATTTCATATGGGAGTTTGTGCTTCGTTGTTGCCACCTATTTCACTGTATGAATCTATAGAAATGCGGATTAAGATTCCAGAAGTTATAAACCTTTTAAAACAGTAACCGAAAAAGTGTAATCGTAACCATACAAAAGGAGAATTTAAAAGAAAGTCTTATTAACATGTATTTGTTATTTTATTAATCATTACTTAGGATTGTTACATCGTAGATGTATCTAAATATTCGATATTTTATTACTTATACTTTTTTGTTTAATGCTTTCGTCTTCAAATTCTTTCAAAATAAAAATAACGGCTGGTTAGCTACTGTATGATCTTTTTAATCTTTTAATTCACAGGTAAATAAAGGAAGTCCCAAACGCAATTTTAACGGTAAAATGATTCATCATGATAAAATCATTCATTTGTTCAACTTGTTTCAAAAGAAACTTGCAAAGACGGAAATTTAGGATTAGCAGCAAATGCAAAGGATTTTAGTAAACAATAAACCCTTCTGGTTTTTTCTACTTTTACTTCGTGGAACTACATAATACAGTTTGTACATACTGAAATTATAGTATAACGGCTTTTTGTCGGCACTATTATTTGTCACCGAACGCATATTGGCAAATTTCGTAATACAGAAATAATTATTTGGTTTCAAATTTTGATAGCCTGTGCGTCTATAGATCTTCACTTAGTTGGGTTTTATCGTTTATAATGATTAGATATAGGATTTGTATGCACTTAAAAATGCTGAAATATGCATGCACTTATGCACTATAAAAACGTGAAATATGCACTTAAATATGCACTTAAAAATCATGAAATATGCGTTTATTAGAAATTCTTAATAAATATATGCACTTTCATTATTAAAAAAACACCTGTTTAGCGTTATTTACATTTTATTTACAGAAATTATTTTAATTAGACATCCTATGCAATAATTTAATTAATTATATTTTCTAAACATAGAGCGTTACAGTTCACAATGACGTACATTTTTAAATTTTCAAAAGTAACCATATGCCTATTATCCCTAAATATTGTTTTATATTTTGAGAAACTCCGTTCCACATCGCAAGACGTAATTGGGGCTTACTTAAAATTGTTTAATTCTACAAGCGAATAATGTTTTAGCTCGTCTAAAATGTCTTGGGCAGATAATGCATCTTTTATGCTTTTAATTAAGTGAAAACCAGGATTTTTGTCTATAACGGATTTAAATTTCTGTTTTATAGTCAAACCCTTTGGCCCATTTACTTTATTCAAAGAAACACCTAACAATTTTACATGCTCAAGAGATTCATCTAATGAATTTCCCTGACTTTCTAATTTCTGAATTACTTTAGCTAAACGCACAAAATTTGTCAAAACAAACAATAATTCTGTCCTCACCGCCTTAGTATAAAAGCATCCTGTGCGCTTTGTATGCATAGTGCATCGTGTTTATTAAGTTTATTTACAAATGCTTTAATAATATCAAAATAAGTTGCATAATATTCTGCTGCAGAAAGCCAAGTACTCCACCTTGTTATTACAGGCTCAGGTGGGAGAGGCACTTCTTGAGCAGTTTCCCTAAATATTTGTATGCGATATGGAGCTTTACAAACAATTTTTTTACATCTGAAATTATAGAGTTTACGTTAGGATATATTTCCCGCACTTTTTCCGCAACTCTATGCATTGCATGGGCAAGACAAGTTAAGTGGATCATTTTTTCGTACAGAACTTGTAAGCCTGCTCCAGCCTTGATCATGTACGGTGCCGCGTCGGTGACGAACAGGAGTACTTTGTTGTACTGTATGCCGTCCGGCCACAAAATAGCCATCGAATCATTAAACAATTTTGCCACAAAACAATGATTGGTGCTCTTGAAAACGTCCATTGCTAAAAGATAGGATTTGGGATTGTTCTCCGAATTTAAAACGCCAATTAAAACGTTAGCCACGTATCTGAAAACAAAAATTTGATTTTTATTTTATCGAACTACATAATTAGTCGATTACAAACAATTAGCGCATTAGCGCAGAAATTTCATAATTAAAGCATGTAAAACGCTCAAAAAGTGGTAAAATATGCACACTCGTTCAAAAATGCTAAAATATGCATGCATTTATAAAAAACACCTAAATATGCATTTATATGCACTTTCAAATTGACATATGTATTTCATATGTGGCTTAAACATGTAGAAATATAACTCTGCATATGTCTGCTATAAGCAGAAAAAACATGCAAATGAATAGAAATCCTATACCTAGCTAATGATTGTTAACATTGTTGTGTTGTTTGTTGTAACTATTCGTATTGTAGTATTACATAACGCACATAGTACATTATACATAAGTATGACGGATATTGTTAAAAACAGAATGGGTTGTGAAAAACAGATTTCGATAGTTCCAGACTTTATACGCGCACTATAAGAAAAGCAAGTTTTGAAATTTTGTTTACTACCGCTGTCAGAAGAAGTGACTACCTGCAATATAACTTGCTCGAACAATAGGGATTATAAAGGTTTATGCAGTTACAACTACAATATTTAGAAAATGTTCTTAAAAGTTGCTTGCAAGTTGTTTGGCAACCTAGTTGTCCATAAGAACACACACTGTAGTCCCAACGTGAGACGACCAATAGTGTGCCTGTGCGATAATCCATCCACCCCTGCATACAATGGTTACATACATGTCTGCATTAACTTGAATTCTAATTCATTTATACATTGATATGTTTCTTTTAATTAATATAATTGTCAGTAATATTAATTAATAATCGAGTGTTGCTGATATAATCATTATTAATGGTTAGTTGTTGATAATTATTAACAATACAATAATTATGCACTATTCGAAGTCCATTACAGTTAAGGATTAGTTAATAGGAAGTATCTTAATATAAGCATTAATAAATATTTTTTGTGTAAAATAAATAAATAAAAATGGGAGTTTCGATAATCAAAAATTGGTTTAAAACACGAAGAATAGAAAACTGAGAATAATGAAGGTTTTTGAGGTTGACCCCTCCCTTAAGTTATTGTATCCACTATTCATTCATACCCAGTATACTCTCCGCATTATTACTGTCGTCTTGTATCGTGTTCTGAACATTCATTCGATGCGCAACTAAAATCTTTCGGAGTTCAGTCAGTTTTAAGCGTTTGAAGTTATAGCGTGTACTTACCAAAATTGTTACTTAAAAACAACGTGCTCCATTTAAAATTGATCGAAAATAAAAAAGAAATGTTAAATGGAAGTGAAAGTTCTATTATAAAATACCCCCGAGAAGCAACAATACTTGCTTCGGTATGTGCAATTCTTTTTTGTATTGTTGGTGTTATTGGTGAGTTATATTTTTATTTTTGAAATTTGAAAGGCAAATTTTGTTTGATTGATTGATTATTGCCAAATGAATTTTTTAAATTACAGGTAATTTCGTAACAGTTCTAGCTTTAACACGATGTCCAAAATTAAGAAGTCACGCAACAACAGCTTTTGTATTATCTCTATGTTTTTCGGATTTGTTGTTTTGTTCATTAAATTTACCACTGACAGCATCCAGATACATTAATGAAGCCTGGACGCTGGGAGACGTCCTTTGCAAATTATTTCCTGTACTCTTTTACGGAAATGTTGCTGTTTCCTTATTGAATATGGTAGCAATTACTTTAAACAGGTTAGTCTAAATTAGCCTAAGACAACTTGAGAGAAAAATCTTTAATGAATTATTTTGAACTCGTTAAAACATTAATTATCAACAAAACTAATTAAATGTTATTTATGTCGGATTGACTGGGTTATTGCAAAGACAACGTCATTTTGTCTTTTAATGCTTAATTATAGTACTAATAATGATTAAATTAAAATGCGTCATGTAACTCAGTGGCGCCCGTACATCAAAATATTAAATTATAGTACATGCACATCTTTGAATCCTCTTTAAAGTGTTTATCAACTTTCTTCGATATAATTTGCCTTGGAATACGTGAGTAATCGACTAATCGTAATCGAACAATGCAACGGCGTCTTAATAACCCATAGCTAATAAAAGTTAATGTTGGCGAATGTGATTAATAAGAGCTATTCATGATTATAAATAGCGTGAATAATTCTTTTTTAAACGCATAAGTTATCGAACGAACTTTGTTCAATATAAAATTAACATCAAATAGATTAAAAATTTTTCAAAAATCCATCAAAAAAACGCTACTGCATAGCTTTATTTGTATATGCAAAAGAAACTGAAAAACTAATATTGTCCAATGATGATTCATTGAGACTACAAAATGTTTGTATTCATTTTTTCTTTTTTGTTACTTCCACGGAAGTACAAAGAGAAGAAATCATCAATGTTTACATATGTCTTAAGTTGAACAACTTACTTCTCAAAAAAATTTCTATTTAAACAGAATCACACTGTAGATTTCTTCAAACGTATAAAATCAAGGCAAACAGACAATTCTTATCATTCATTTTACCAGGATGATAACTTACAGCATTCCATCGTGATCCATAATATATACCTTTTTATCAATTCTACTCGTAATTTAAATATGGGAAAAGTTGTAAAAAGGTGTGACCGATATATTAGTGTAATAGCAAATGCAAATAGTGTTATCAAAATACACTTGACTAAAATTAAGTATCTTATCTTCTAAACCTTGTAAAATAATTTTTACTGCATGCAGGGTTGGACTAATTCAACGTTATCTAAGCCATAATTCACGTCAAATTGAATTCATAAAACACTATATTTGCCTGTTTGTTTCTAATGTAAGACCAAATGAAGCACTTATTTCAGAAATCACATAAATCCGATGAACAGTATTTTGAGAAAATCACAAAAAACAAATTTTTGCGAAATATTAGTTCTGTCATTACATTGTATATGTTGGGCACAAAGCTCGAAAACGGCCAATGGTCGATTTATTAGCTCAATGTTAGGATTGGAAATTATTATTATTATTATTATATTTACGAATGAACACATAATACATAAATATGTATGGAATGGATAAGTTAAAAATACATAAAATAAAATTCTAATAAAAAAATATTGATAATTATTTATTTCTGCAACTTGACGATGAGTGGCATTTTGAGTTGCATTTAACTTCTCAGTTCTTTCTACAGTCACATCTCACGAACCCTTGCTTTGATCGAGAGTTTATAGCAGTGGCGGTTCTTAATGATATTTCTTGTTCTGGAACATGTTCCATGTCCATGAACTTATGGTCAGCTACTTGGAACTCGTTTCTCGCGTACAATTTTTCAATGACTCCTGATGATGTTCCTAACCGATAAAGACCACTTTCTTCTTTCCGTTCTATAACAACGGCCATCACGTTTCTTGGTGCAGCACGCCCTCTGGCTACATCTGGAATTCTTACCAAAACGTTTTGACCAATACTAACAGGAAAAAGTTTTTTGTTGGATCTCTACAGCATCTCATCGGCTTGCCTTTTCTTATTTCGGCTTGTGTGATTATTTCTTAGCGAATGCAAATCCCACATAAATTTCCAGGTGTACAGGTACACTGTAAAAAACACGTGTTACTGAACATTTTGCATGCAACTATGAATTGAAAAAACAGTCAAGTATTATTACATACTTTTTTTTGATTAGCTAGATCGCTTGAGCTTTCGTGTGGAGTTACACGATTTTCTTCTACTTGAGAATTATCATTCAATATATTTTCCAACTTTTCTTCCCTGGTAATAGTTTGAAGAGCCTCAAGAGGTATGTCTGAATCCAATAGGCCATTTCGTACAGGAACCCCAAACATCGCCTCATATGTTTATACGTCTATGGAAAGATCTATTTTTTTTTCAATTGAACGAATCGCAGTCCAATTGGTACTCTTGTTATCTGCCGTCCAAGAAACCAAAATTTCTCTAACATCTTGATTCGCTCTTTCTACACGTCCCTGGCTGTGTTGGTTTGCCGTGAACTATTTTAGCTTCGAACGTATCAGCAAGTTCATTTATGACAGATGCTATAAATTCTCTCCCTTGTCACTTTGGAGGATGTCAGGAGTACCTATTATACAAAACATATCTAACAGATTGTAAGCTACCTCCTCAGCTCTTTTGGATTTCAAAGGTTTCAGAAAAACAAATTTTGTTAAGTGGTCCTGATAATTCAAAATAAATTTATAATCTCTGTCCGGTTCTGTTTGCATGTCAATTAGATCCACCTGCCCTCTTGAGTTCATGTTGTTGCTCAAAATTGGCCTTACTACTAGCCCCTTTTCATTATGCTCTTTTTTCAACTGACATTGTCCACATAAGCGTAGATAAATATCAATCACGTCACGCGTGATATTACAGTACCTTTTTTTAAATTCTTTGTCCATGCACCGTGTTCTTTTGTATCCAGTATCTATGTGGGCTTTGTGACTAATTTCATATAACTCATGTATATGGCAAAAATATTTTATTTCATCCTCATTTGTAGATCGCTTTTTTATAAGTTTTTCTATATCACCAATGGTAATAATGTCATCTCTTAATGCGTCTATAATCCAACGATGAAAGCGGCACTCCCTGTCTTCTTTTACCTAGCGAACCTTTTACATCGGATACTAGTTCATTGTACTTATAAGGAATAAGCAAGAATGTATTATTCGATCGTTATTTTAAGCTTTGGTCGTTTCGTAATTGCACAATTGTAGGTTTGGCTGTTTGGAGACGGTCAAAGTCCGAAATTAAATTGAACTTCGGGCTTTGGTCGCTTTAAAACGTTCAACCCTAACATTGAGCAAAAAAATCGACCATTGGTCGTTTTCGAGCTTTGCACCCAACATATACAGCAACAACTGTAATTGCACCAAAAATTGGTTTTGACGTATTAATAAAAAACGTGAAGTTATACTGTTTATAAACTGAATATTTCTGAGGTTATTTTAAAGTTGTTGTAGGTAGATCTAGGAACCGCCTCAAGTAAAACTAGTACTTGAACTACTTAAAGCCCTTTTTGATGCTTGAAACAAATTCAAGTATTTTCAAAGACCGATAGTTTGTACCGAGGGGTAAACTGCAGGGCAACCAAATTGCAACTGGGGGGGGGGACTGGGGGTGCTTAATTAAATTTCGAATGTTGTCAATTAAAGTCCAAGTGTACCCAAAAAAAATTTAACGGTAATTCAAAAATTCTAAACAAAATCACAGTGGATTTACTTATTATTGTAAATAACTATACCAAAAAAAACATAAGGGGACACTTAGACACCCCAATATGGTGCATAAAACTTAACCGCATGATCAATAATCGTTTTTTCCATAAATAATATACTAATAATGTGATAACCTTAATTGGTTTTAGGAATGTTAAAACAAGCTTACCTAACTTGTTTTGAAAAACGATGTTTATTAATTAAATTATTTCACATTTTTTACGTGAAAAATTAATTTTAGAGAAACTGTACATTCAAAGTTAACCAAAAAAATATCACTAAGTCTCATAGTATTTGAACAATTTTCCCAAAATTTTAAGAAAATCGCATGTATAGTTACTAAATTATTGCGAAAAAACCTGTTTTTTTTTGGCAAAAACAGGTAATAATTTAGTTCCTAGTCATACGATTTTCTTAAAATTTTGGGAACATAGATAGAATACTATGAAATTTAAGTAGTATAAAAACTCAAATTTAGCAAGAAAAGACATAAACGTATTGTATAAGATCCAGCTTCAGAACAATGTGTTGTGTTTTATAAAGTTTCCACTATATAACGATAAAAACATTAATGAAACTTATTGTATTAAATATTTAATTAAAGAATGTAAATGATAAATGTAAATAATCATCTACAAGAGTAAAAATATACAAACAAATAGAACATAAACATAAACAATATTGAAAAGTGGCGCTACTATAACCTGCAAACGTCGTATTAGCTTTAAACTCCTGAATATTAATATAATAACTACATTATTTTAAAACCATTTTCACTATTTAATGCATTAAAGAATGTATTTTAAGGACATACTAATTTCATAATATGTTATGCTATTTTTATCTTGTTTAAAAATTATCTAATTTTTTGGTCAGCAATATTCGAACACTTTTTAACGCAAACTTTTATGCACCACTGTTACTTTGTTGGACCTAAATTCTCACTAAATCAACAAATTTTTTTTATGACATTACCTGCACGTAATACATAAAGCTACCCCCATAATAATGGCTACTTGCAAGATTCTATCACCGGTAGTATTTCAAATATACAAGAATTACTTACTGGGATGGCGTTATAACCTGCATGGCGTTAATACCTTCAGTTACCCTATATGTATACTAAATTGAAAAAAGTAGAAAACACAACTTTAAGTTTTATCAAACTAAATCTTTAATATAAGTTACTTGTTTTAGGTTAGGTTAGGTTAAAGGTTTGGAAGAAGGTTGGTAAGAAGTTAGATTATAAGTCATGTTGAAGGTTAGATTAGAGGTAAGGTACGTCGTACTATTGATTTCATAATTATCTCGTACAGCAAGGCTAATATGATGCTATTGTATTTTTTTTCAGTGTAAATGCATGGCATAAAATAATAAAAAATAATATCATATTAGCCTATTAGCCAATAGTACATACATAAGCACCTATCTACACACGTATATACATAAACTGAAAAGAATTAGCGTAAAGTAGTGAATATCGCATAATTCTATCTTATTTTGTTTACTCTGTAGTCAATGTACACCCTGTATAGGTGCCTGTATCGGTAGGTAGGGGTACAATATCATAACCCATACTTGTCTTAGAAGATAAAAATTGCAGGTATTTGCACAGATATATACTAAATACCTGATACAATGCTCTTGTCTGAACTGCAGGGATCATGTTTACAACCCTGCTGTATGAATAACCGTGTATTACTGAGGGCTATAACTTTACATACGTAAGTTACTTTATGTTCTCTACCATCCTACCGAATTTCACAAAAATCTGAGATGGTCGGGTTAAAAAGTTCATTTTTTTGTGATGATTTGGACAGACCCCTTGGAAACTGTAAGGGTTAGAAAAAAAAAGTTGAATACCAAGTTTGGTTTGTATAAAGTAAATTTTAATTTTATAATATTTTTGTATATACAGTCTTTTCGCTACTGCTAGTGTCGAGTTTTGTTATTTTAAATGGAACACTGTATATTTTTACGATTTTCGATTCTACACTTTATTATAGGTATTCTTGTTTAATATGTATGTATATCCCGAAATTCTGTACAGTTTTTGAATAAACTCAATTTCTTGAATTTTATTTGAAAATGCATTTAACTAAATTATAATAATAATACATGATGTTTATAAATACAAACGTTGTCTCATAGATTTATTGTTGTACAATATATAGGGTGTTTAATCCACTAGATCAAAGATACAAATCTTCGAACATGAAAATATCATTTTTCTAAAATAGGACACCCTGTATATTTATGTTTTATATGATTCAGCTTTTAGGTCTTTACCAACCAACTAATATAAGATATTTTATATTTTAAAAGAATAGTATCAAAGCTACGAAAGGGTCAATCCATACGAAATCGACCAAAAGTTGTTGCTCGACCACTTTCGATTTTTTTTTTGTTTTTTTTTTGTCTGAATGTTCCCTTATATTTGCAATCTTGAAAAATGCTTTTATTTTATTTTTAACTGTTTTTGTTTTGCGGCAGCACTCATTTGTTTACATCAACCTACCGTATTTTCCACGAAAATCGAGCTTCAGGGAAATTATCATAACTTAATATTTTAGTTAATATTTTTCTATCGCGCTGAAGCAAAAAATAGTTTACTCTATAAAAACTATCCTATACGAGGAAAATAATTATGTTTACTTATATATAACAAAAATGCCGGAATTCGCTTCCGAAGAGGAACTACGATTTTGGAATAAATGCAGACTTTAGCTAGAAGAATAACTATAAAGGAAGAAAAACTCAGGTTTAAATCTTCTGCTGTATATGTCTCTATGTTAGTACTACTTGTTCTACAAAAATAAAAGATTGGCATAAAATCTTTTGTTTTAGAGACATGCAAACATGGCGCTATTCACGATTTTTCGGAATTTTAACACCCCACCTCAAAAAGGAAAAATCCGAAAATTCTAAAAATCTCACAGATTGAAGTATTCGTGGTATAAAATATTCTGCTAAAAAATCGAGATGCGGATTTTTCTGGTAAAAAAGTTACAGAAGCTTAAATATCAGTAAAAATTTCATGGTGCAGTTAGAATTTGATTAACGAAAATTGCAAATTTTTCTTTGATACAAGTACCGCAGGAAATAAATAATTGTGATTTTTTTGATATATTGGTAAATATTATGTAAATTAATTGTGATCACTGATCTAAATTTCCAATCCAAACCGAAGCTAAACAATTGTGTTTTATAAATTAAAGCATAATCTTTAAAAGAAACAACACAAAGAGATTTAAAATCAAATGAATATATAGTTGATTTTGCAGAAAACTATAGCTTTACAATTCAGGACGAAATCCAGAGCTATGATTGGGCGACTCAGTAAGCCACTTTACATCCATTTGTCTATTACAAAGAAGCAGATGAAATAAAATATAGACATATTTGTGCCATAAGCGGTCATATCGTCGGCTTCATATGAAAAGGGCGTAAGTGCCAAAATTGAGATTTTAACGTTATCTGGTTAATTATTACTTTTTCTATAAAATAAATATGAGAAATTCCGAAAATAATTAGTAGAAGTCGCTTAAATAGCAAAAATAAAATCAGGCACAAGTGCAAAAGGATTGACAATTGACAGGCAACATGAAAAATGTTAAATTTCTTGTAAACAGGTTTTTCGGACTTATGCACTTTTCATGTAAAGCCGACGATATGCAACATAATACAGCTACTTTCCATACTTTTCAAAAACATTTCGTTGCTGATTTAAAGTCTACGGTTCCATTAGTAACAAAAATATATTATTTTAGTGACGGTGCTTCTATCCAATAAAAAAACAAAAAATTTCACAAACCTTTTAAATCACTTCCAAGACTTCGGAATTAGTGCTGAGTGGAATTTTTCCCGCACCGTCTCATGGAAAGAATGACCACATGGGAAGACCAGAAAGAGACTAAATGCAAGAACCAGCTTACAAAGACCTTACACCGACTAAATCTTAACGGCACAACACATGTATGAGTACTGTAAGAAAAGCATTGCAGAGATAAATTATATCTATGTTTCATCTGAAGAAGTCCAAGAGACTGAAAACAATCTTAAAAATAAGTTTTCTACAGGTAAAACTATTTCAGGCACGGGAAATTATCACAGAATTATTCCGATTGACTCTGGTCTCGTAAGATGCTTCAAAACATCTATATCTATCGATTACTGTTGATTGAACGGTTGCACAAATTGAAGTATATTCCATGACTATAAATCAATGAAAATGTTTTAGCTACTGGTCTACTTCAATAACTGCTAAGTTTCGTAGTCCTAGATCATCTACTTTATTTTGTTAGGTTTCTGACAGTATAAGGGACGCAAATTGCAAGTAGGTTTACAAGACGTGTTAAAATCAACTTTTATTAATGCAAAATTATTCTATCTACTCTATAACATTAAGTAATAAAATAATAAAAGCCAGTAGTTAAATGTTAAAATTTCAGCTCTATTTATCCGTTGTTTAGCCGATTTTGATTTGAAATTTAAAAATCAGCGATCACAATAAATTTACATAATATTTACCAAACAAAAAACAATTATTTACTGCCTGCGGTACTTGTATCAACGATAAATTTGCAATTTTCGTTAATGAAAATTCAACTGCAACAAAGGAATTTTTACTGATATTTAAGCTTCTGTAAATTTTTTACCACAAAAATCCACATCTCGATTTTTTTACAGAATATTCTCTACCACGAATACTTCAATCTGTCAGATTTTTAGGATTTTCCGAATTTTCCTTTTTGAGGTACAGGGTGTCAAAGATTCAAAAAATAGTGAATAGCGCCATGTTTACATGTCTCTAAAACAAAAGATATTTGATGCCAACCTATTATTTTTGTAGAACAAGTAGTACAAGTAGTAGAAAATTTAAACCCGAGTTTTTCATCCTTCATAAATATTCTTCTAGCTAAAGTCTGCATTTACTCAAAGATCGTAGTTCATCTTCGGAAGCAAATTCTGTGCATTTTTGTTATAAGTGTTATAAGTAAACATAATTTTTCTCCTTGTATAGAATGGGTTTTATAGAGTAAATTAGTTCCTGTTTCAGCGCGATAGCACAGATATTAACTAAGTTATGATAATTTCCCTAAATCTCGATTTTTGCGGAAAATACGGTAGTAGTAAACAAATGAGTACTGTCGCAAAACAGAAACAGTTAAAAATAAAATAAAAGTTAAAAAATGATTTGAGCCAGTGTGAACACCATGAATATTATTCAGCAATAAATTTATGAAAAGATTTAGATAGTTATAAGCGTCGTGTCTTTGAGATGGTACTTAGATTGCGTATGACAGGAGGGACAAGCCAAAACTTAAGTGTATATATCGAATCTCCCAATAAAACTCCATTAGGTATTGGTCTCCAACCTTGTTCCATACTTCTAAATAAGCTACTATTTCTTAGTACCCTTGCGTCATCAACAGCTGGCCAATTTGCACAACAATAGTAGAAAATAAAATCAGGGCCACTTACT
Source organism: Agrypnus murinus (assembly GCA_929113105.1). Classification (NCBI taxonomy): domain Eukaryota; kingdom Metazoa; phylum Arthropoda; class Insecta; order Coleoptera; family Elateridae; genus Agrypnus; species Agrypnus murinus. The sequence goes on from OV816023.1 coordinate 22,033,335, forward strand.
AGCATTACATTTAAAGAATGGTTACCATTGCTATCAACAAATACTGCTTCATGATTGTATGGTGCATCAATTTTAATCAAAGTACCATCTCTACATCTACAGTTCCGCAAACCAAGAGCATCCCCGCTATTTGGTAAAAATTATGAGCTACATTATCAACATTTTCAGGTCATTTAACATATTGATGAAAAAGGGTAACGTTTATTGCAGTACAACTCTTTTAATTATACGGCAAACAGATCCTTTTGATTCACCGTGCATATCAGCAATTGTATGGTAAGGACTACCCGTGCCTAACCAATGCAGAGCTATTTGCAACTGTAACTTTGAAGTAATGGCCTTATGTCATTGTGTTGGATACCGTAAATATTGTTCAATTCTCTCCAATATAAAATTGAATACTTGTAAGGTCACTCTGAAACGTTCATTGTACTCGTATGTATTTTCAAAAATATTATAACTGATTCTTTCCCGAAATATTCTACGTCATCGGTATTCAATAACTTCATCACCTTCAGATTCGCTTGAAGACATAATTTCAATTTCACTAATTTACTATAAATATTTCTTGCCACATTTGAAGTAACTATTTAGAATGAAACAGATAAGGGTAAAAAAGTCATATTTTTCTACTAAAGTAACTTTGATTGCCTAATGTTTATGAAACAGATTGTTATTTATGACAGTAAAATACAACAGTAAATTCATATTGCTGTAGTAGCAAATTATATACTACAGTACATTTATGAAACCAGGTGTAGTAATTGCTATTCGAAGTTACTACGATTTCAGTAGTAAATACTACAGGATTTTTTTATGAAACAGGGCCCAGATCAAAGTGACATTGTAAACAATAATGCCAACGAGTTCAAAATTTCTGGTTACCATGGAACAAATTCTAATTAAACATAATGTAATAAAACTATTCGTGTGGAAATAAAAAACTGAAATATTAAAAATAAATTATGGTTTTCTGTATTTTTAATTGTAGTAGCTAAAAAAAGCACTAGTCCAACAACTAACCTTCAAATTTGTTATTTTCATTTCTACCAAATTGAAGAAAGAAAAATTTCAAAAAAAATCTTGTACCAAACTTCATGGCAAAACCTATGACCTTGAATTGGCAAATAGAAAAAAATCAACTTTAAGTACTACATGCCACTGGATGAGAGCTCTTACAAAGAGAAAAAAATCGTGCAAAGATTTCCTGCCCGAATAGTACCTACATTGTACATAAATACAATGCCTTTATTGAAAAAGAAAATAATTTAATCTGATAACTCGGAACACCTATACATAGCTGCTAGCTAGACACTTAGACAACTAAAATTATTATAATATTGTAAAAAAGAAAAGATCTCCTGATGAAAAAGAAAAGATCGATAAAATGTTTAAAAAAAACGAAACACCCTTCGAACTTCAGCCCCCCAAAAATTAGATGCTAGTTGCGCGTATGGGGGTAATTATTGTGTGCAGGGAATTCCCTGAGAATTCTGAGGAATTTAATGGGGAGGGGGGAGATTTCAAGGTAATCCATGGGATATTCTTAAACATAATATCGTTTTATTTTGAACACTTTCTAAGCATGTAACAAAAAAATAGGGAAAATGTCTGAAATGTACGCGAGGTAAATATAAGTTTTTTGGAAGATAATAATTATAATTGGAGACGAGGCACAGTGTATATATTGATAAGTGAATGACATTCACGCACATTTTTTAAAATAGGAGGTATAATTCATCTGGAATAGTTTTCTGATGCTTTGGGTCACTTGCGATTACTCTTTTTTTGAAATTTTTTATTATTTTGAAAACACTTCCGTCACACACCCCACACAGTAGTTTGCCCTCAAGGACGGAATTTAAGACGTGGACACTCCTGCACGAATCATGATTTCCAGATGTGACAGCCCAGAGCTTTGTTGTGTGGTTGTTTCGGCATTCCCAGTGGATTACAGGATTGCTTCTGATGAGTTTTATATAGAGCTCTGTACGGACGATCATGCAACAAGTACACTGTCCATTTAGATACTCCATTTTTCAGTCCGATAAGCAACTTTTCTCTATTTGTAAAACCCTCCACTATCCTTAGCTAGTTCTGAGAACATTCTTTTCTCAACGCCTTTTGTGAGATTTTTACATGTAGAACACAAAATGCATGTTTTTCGACTACCACTTCCTGAAATACAGTTATTTTTTACTGTTAATGGGATTCGATCGAAAGAAAAAATGACCTAACTTCACATCGCCAATTTTATATTAATTTATGCATATAAGTCCCGCTTTCTGAAAATCTAATGAACTATGTCAAATGATATGCTTATACGGTATATAGAGTGGGAACTACGTGTATATAACAGTAAGGTGACTGAAATCACGAATTTCACGTATGTACCTGGAATGTTAAAGACTACTGTATTTTGTTTTCGGCTAAAAAGTCGTAACTGAGTGGCATGTGTTCCCTTTACACTTCCCGCACATTAAAGTGCAAGATGGTCCTCAATCAATTTTGCAATTGCACAAAATAAGATGAAGCAGACTGTCTGGAACCCGATGATCGTCCATGGGGAGCGGAGGGAACGACTACCTCTACTTTTGTGTAGCTCTCCAGTCCCAGTGACAGGGATCCATGGTATTGCCCAATGATTTATCAAGACCAGGATTGAGATATAACCATGATATCAATAGCCGTCGTTGCAGGTATGCATGGAAAGAGTACAAGTGGCATACCTAGCTGGTAGGTGGTGTGTTCCCAGTCAGGCTGCAGAGAAATAGCATACTCACTGCAACAATAGCCTTTTTAGCTACAGACTGCAACTCATGCTTCTGCCTCGACAGATTGAAGTGTTTATTTTTTCCTTTCAACAGGACACAATGTTTGAGGCTTCCTAATGCAACTTGAAGTTCTGAAACAACCTTGCTTACTTCTTTTGCAGAGAACTTCGCCTGTAAGAATTAGTCGACAAGCATATTCTTTAAAGCAACCAAGATTTACATCTTTTCTCATAATGTTCTATAGAGTCTAACAAAATCTTTCAGTATATAAATTCGGTCATTATTCTTTCTATTTTTCTTTAGAATAAAGTCTGCCTACAATGTCTTCTTATTGGAAAGTATTGTTTGACTTTCTCAAAACTTTTTGTTTTGGCCATAGCAAGTATTAAACATTGGAAGGAATTTAATTTTCTATATAGTGTCTTGGGAATGATTTCGGACACTTATTGGACAAAACTTCATAAAGCTTTTTCCGGTGTTGAAAATTGTGCACAATAAATACATTGACCATTAACTGGTGTAGATATAATGCGTCTTGTATAGGTATTGTGGAAAAGAAGAGATTTTTCATGTAATAAATTCATATTCCTGCAATGTTTGCACAAAGATGTTAACATTTTGCATCTGAAGACAAATTTTTTGCACATCTCTGAAGTATGAACTTCTCTGCAAATGCAGGACGCTTAGCTACGGCAGAAAGCTTCATATAGGTACAACATGTTTCCCATATTCCAAGATTCAAAATGGAACTCAATGCATTTACAATTTTTTAAACAAAAGTGATGTTGAGTACGTAGCCAAGGCTAATACTGTTTAACAATAGATTGTACTCGCTGTACTATGAAAGTAACCCTTAGCAACATTGCAACTCATCTTAGCGAAAATGATTCATTCGTTGCAAATGTTCCATTATCTGGTGTAGTTCTCAAGTAATCAGAATATCTGAGATAATTAATACTTTTGGTACCAGACGGCGGACGCTAGTTTTTTCGGACACATTGGAGAAGTAAAATGCGCTTATCTATCTCTAGTAAATAGTGGTTGAAAATTGTTAATTATGAGTACTGTTCCCATAACTTTAAGAAAAGAAAAAATTTAAGACATGATCTAGACGGTTGTGATTAATGGTGTCGAATTAAGATTTCCAAACTTACAGGAGCGGCTGAATCCATTTCGTCTAATGAAGGTCATAGTAACGTCAATTGTGAACCTAATTGCGGAACTAGTTGTCAAAATATGTCCCTACAAGAACTTTACGAAAGTTTAGAAACATAAAGCCCTAGCTCATCTTCTGGTAACCATACGAAAGTATCAAATTAATATGCAAAGAAGAAATTCCTGTCAACAGTTTTACTAAATCCCATACTTTATGTACTTGAACTTTGATGACCGCTGGAGGTCAAACGATGCACGCAATCCAAAAAAGAATTACGTCGTTTTGCAACCACTTACTTGAGAGATTTACTGCTTAGAAGTCTCGAACAGTTGAATTTTTCTTTTTTGGGAATTTCAGGCTTAGTGCTTAGAGTTTAACAATTAGAAGCTTCGTTCAATTCAATACTAGGTTTTTTGAAATATTTGACATTGCAAAGCTTACGACTTACTGACTGGAGTCCGAAAGTCTTCAGAACTGTTTAATGAAAGCTCATATTTACACATAGATATAAGGATATTTGACTTTTGGATTTATACATATACACAGTTTTAGAGATTGATAATTATAGAGATAATTATAAGTTTCAGAGTATCAAAGATGCCCTCCGAAGTTAAGAATTTCGTAGCTTTTGTTAATGTTAATGTTTTTAGATGTAATTTAAGTTTAGGTTCAAAGTTTTATTTAAATCAATTATTTCAAGCGAAATAGACAAAACCAGCCGAACATTTGAAACAATCGATATTTTACGATGTTTGAAAGAACCAAAAAGAAAAGCTATAAATTCGCAGCTATTAACTGTCAAAATTAGTTACTTGCGTTGGAGTTTCAATAAATTTTAGTTCGTGAATGCGCAAACACTACGACATTGGATTTGTAATAAATAATTGTTGTTTTTTCTTACTAGTAAACGAAAATGAATGCAAGCTTTTATTTTTATTTGAATGATGGGGGCGGGATATACTAAAAAAAATTATATCTGCCATTAAATCATAAGCACCCATTGAGAAACACGTTATGATTATTTGTGTCATTTTAAAATTTGTAATATTTTTACTTTGACTGATATCACTATTTGCAAGCAGTTTCTGGAAGAACAGAGTACGAAAAACTGTAGCGGCGATCATAATTAGAGATATCGTTATGCAAAAAAAAGAAAATGTGATCTTTATGATCTACTAAAACACGAACTAACCGTACCGATGCAAACTATCAAGTACATCACCTGCCAAGAATTTTCTCGGGGACATTACAAGCTTACAATCGTCCTAGCACTATATGTTAACGGTGTCTGCTAACCACACATTGTATTGACTAAATGTCAATACGTATTTCGGTAACGATGTTACCTTTTTCTCGGCATAAAACCGTTTTACGGTTACCGAAATACGTATTAGCGATAGTCAAGTATTTGTGGTTAGGAGACATCGTTAAAATATAGGGTTGTGATAAACCACAGTCATTACAATCCATTATTACTGATCGTCTTAGTAGGAAAAAGTGCTGTAGATTCGCCTAATACATCTTTGCTGTAAATGGAAATGTATTAGTCTCTATCAAAGGTTTATTGTCATTCATGGTTATTATATTTGCTTTAACTGGCTATGAAAACTATGCTAGTGATTATAGGGCTTTATAGAGTTAAAAACTTATTTACAGATGACGAAGATTTTATTCACAAGTCACAAAATATTATCAGTTTTGTCAAAGAAACCGCACACATTAAAAAATAATATGCTCTAGCAACAAAATACGAGTAACTGCAGCAAATATTTTGTGACAATGTAGCCTCAGCAAATTTATCATTTGCATATATCAATTATTTTTGCTTATTAATTTTAGCTAAAGGAACAGGTCAATTTGCTGGGAGTACTATAATTATTTTGTTGAAGTGACAATTTGTAATTTCAGAATTTATAAAAGAAGCTAATTAATTTTTTTTTGAAGTGCAAAACCCTTACTTACCGCAAATTCCAATTTGTAAAATATATAAACAAATCTCCAGCCTTTGCTAACACCAAATATGCTGACTTTACTAATTAATATGTTCTCATAGCAAATTTATAACTTGCAGAATTTGATAGAATATTTGCTATTAGTATTTCATGTGATATGCTCATTTAACTAATTAATATTGAATAAGTTTGGGGAGTCCCCACTCGTCTAGTAGATTTTCCACTTCTGTTTCCATTCTAATCCTATAATGTATTGCAATTCTAATTCTCGTAGTACTAATAATAACACTAATATGTGGTATTGTAGTAGAATTATTACTGAAGTACGATCCTTTTTGAAGAGCGCCTTCTTGTTGCACAAATGCACACAATTACATGCAATGTAACTGGTAGTCAACACTCACCAGACAACTGACACAAACTTGCAAACTGCAGAGTTGACATAAGGGACAACAAAGGAACGTAACGTCCCGAGTCCGATACGACCGTAACCGAACTGACCGCTGATTGAGCACACGTGTGATAAAAAGTTAACAAAATATATATTTACTATAAAAACTGATTAGTTTGTTCCTACAACATAAATTAATCGCTAGTTACAGCACTTTGTTCTATCATCAAAAACTATTTTTGACTATTTTGACTATTTCTTAGTGCAGTGGTGGCGAACCTATGACCCGCGGGTCAGACACTTACCCACGAGGGATTTTTAAATGACCCACACATTGATTTTTATAAATTTATTTTTTAAATCATAAAAGAGAGAACAGACAATCGAAAATATTAAAAAATTAAAGTATAAATATCTAATGTCGAATTTATAAAAAATATATTTTCAAGTGGATCTTGATTTTCTATCGTATCACTGCACCTGTGTATGACTCATGTCAGTCGGTCATAAATTTAGCGCATTCGATGCATCATAGAACGGGATGTATAAGAACCTAATGTTAAGATTTCACATTAAATATACTTTTATCAACTTGATTATACATTCACATATCTGTAACACATAATATAAGTATATGTTCTTTTCTTTATTCCTTGTTTATTCAAATATTCAGTGCAGAGGTGCCACTGTTCATGTCACCTACTGTGACACAAATTCATACAATCATCATTCATACATCAAATACAATAAATTCATTTATTGCCAGATGAACAAACATTTGTTATACATAGCATAGGTAGAAGAAACAAGAATATAATGACTTAGATTACAACATTGTGTGACAAAGTAATGGTCACAGTAAGATCTATTAGGTCTGTTACTGCGATGTCCTGGAGTAATTTACGTTGTAGTCTTGTGTAGTAAAACAGTAAAACTGCACATTCAATATTGAGACTAGATTTGCGATTGATGAGCGGGTAAAGTGGTCGTAGTCGAGTACAGCTTTGGGTGAATTTCTGGCTAATATGGTATTTCCAGCTTAGGCGTGTATCGATGTACTCCCAGGTATCTTTAGGGTTCCAGGGTATTATATTGTTGTCAATTTGTAAGCAAGGTGGATTGTTGAGTCTTCTTAGTGTAAAGATTCTCTCTTGGCATTTTTCAGAATTTATTGTGATACTCCAGAATTTGAACCACGATGAAAGCTTATTAGTTCCATTTTGTAGCTTTGTGATTGCTTCGTAAAGATTGACGGCTTGAGTAAGCTCTGCGGTGTCGTCTTTGAAGGCGGCTATTGTTGCGTTGAGCCTGGCAAGTCAGATGTATGTATGTTGAAGAGGACTGGGCCCAAGATACTGCCTTGTGGGACTCCGGCTTGTTGTTGTTGTTGTTGACTTTGACTGCGAAAGTTCTATTGTCGAGAAAGGAGAAGATGATTGCCTTGAGATATGTAGGCATAGCAATGTCTAGGATCTTTGTTAAGCCTTCCATCTGCACCCTGTCGAATGCCTGTGCGACATCGAGGAAAATTGCTGCAGTATATTGTTTATTATGAAATCCTCGTTCGATGAGCTCACTGATTGTTTGGAGCTGATGACTTGTTGAATGGCCTTTCCTAAAGCCAAATTGGAATTTCGGAACTATGTTCAGATTTTCAATATGTACTAGTAGGCGATTATGAATAATTTTTTCGAGAATTTTTAATAGCGACGTCAGACCTACTGTGGTAATTCATAGTGCCATTCCATTGATATCAATTTTTGACATCGACCTTTATTTTTTGCTCTTCACTTGCAAATGTAAAAGTTTAAAACAAAGAGGAAACGTAAACCTTTTTAGAGGATTTTAAAAGTGAGAACCAGAAAAAGGATAAACTGTCAAGTTTTTCTGTTAACAAATTTTTGGTGATTCCTAATTATTGGTACCCTTTTTACCCCCCCCCCTCCAAGTGACGCCACTAACTTAAGTGACCCACAAGCTAGTATTAAAAGTAATAATGAACAAAATTTGACCCACTTCTCAAAAAGGTTCGCCATCACTGTCTTAGTGTGTTCTCTGGTTCTCTCTTAGCGAAATAGTTTGTTGTAGATACAAAGAAAATTAGTCGATGCTACAAATTCTACTAGTATTGCACTTAGCATAATATGATCTTTCGCAATAAATGTCTTTTGTAGTAAACCATAAACAATATATTATGGTTTACTAAAAATACTTACAAAATTTATTGGCGATGGAAACTCATTAAATTGATTCCGGTAACAAATTAATTCTATTTTCTGTGATTACAACTAAAACTTTGCTCTATCAACAAAAACTTATCCAGCAAAAGAAATTTTGTTACCAAAGATAATTCATTTCTTAGTGTGCAGGAAACAACTGACTGACTAATTGTAGCTTTAGTGCTGGAAAATAGATTAGCACCGATACTTCTCAGTTTGCAGTTCTGTCACCAAAATCGTCACATTTGAAAGACGTTATGCATGACGCACATCAAATTACATATAACTATTTCCTAGTTTTTAGTTTAAATAAATTTTTGAATTTGAAGTAAATTGTTGCAGTAGTTGAATAACTTGTTGCCATTCACTACTAAGAGCGCGAAACATGGCGAGTCAATGGACAATAGTTTGTATTGAGAACAACGAGAGACGTCAACGTTTCTCTTGCAATTGTATAGAGCTCCTTCGGGAAAATTATTCTCTTGAAGAAGCCCCTTACAATTGCGGGCGAAACGTTAAGTTCCTTCGTTGTTCGCATTACGACACAGTCCATTTCCGGAAGTCGTTCCTTGTGCATCTCAATATCAAATATTGACGAAATTCCGCAAGACACGTGCATTTTTAACTAGGATTAAGACTTTTGAGAAATCATGACTAAGAAATTGTGCACCTCAAATAAAATTGCCGGCCGGTCGACTGGCAATTTTCGATCGATTTATTATTATTAACAATCTCACAATATTACATGAATAATAGTTGTTATATAACGAAACTTCTTTGTGCAGCGTAGATCGTCCTCTTTCTTACGGGGTTAAATCCCTCGTCCAGCATTAGGACTATTCCCCCAACTTAGGTCAGTTCAGTACACCGAGCCAGAGTTGGGGTCACTGCCCGATCGAATCCAACCTCAAATGTGGCAGGACTTGGTTTTTAAATGGGTTCGCCACCCCGATCTCCCAGTTATAGGCCTGGTGCGTCCTCGACAGAGCTTCGTTTCGAGGCTACTTTAAGGGGCCATAAAAGTAGCATCCCGGTGTGTACCCGTTAAGGTGAAGTTGTCTTGAACGGGTGAGCACGTGTTAAGTCAATCGCTCTGGTACTAACCTGGTTAGCTAGTAGAGGGTGGATAGGCAACCTCGCTCCGACTAGTGAGTGACTGGAGGCAATCGCTATGCGATTTCGCGCTGATTGAGCATATCTCAATTACTTCCTCCCAAGGGAAGGAACGTGGAGGTATGTTAACACGGGGACTCTACGTAAAACATTTAGACAATTTGTGCAGCGTAGACCAATGCAGTACCACATTGCAAACAAAGAAATGTTCTGAATTATACATACATATAACAGTAAGAATTAAACGCCAATGTTAGCTATTCTTCCTTTTGGTTCCTTCTGGAATTGAGACTCAAGAACCCATATTTATAGTAGATGTAGGTCTCCAAGTATTCGCTGAGGGGTCACAAATTAGTTTATAGGATTAGGTCAGATTATAAAAAATGGTAAATATTAGTACAAATGAACTTTTGGTTTTTCGCTAGATGATGCTGTGCAACCTGTGACACCTCTGGGAGTACTTGGGACTCCCCTCAACCCTCTTAAAGGTGTTTAATGGCCAGAATCATTAAAATCATTACCGAGGTCATTTTCACCTGCGTGCAATATATTCTCATTTTAATTGACTAGGTCACAGCACTGTTATTGTTTTAAATACATTAATTTATGCATGTGCGTATTCAACAAATCGATTATTCGACTATTTGATTATTCGATTAATCGATTGATGGATTAATTGTTTAATTGATTAGACGATGTATCGATTATCCGTAATCAGATATCTGAGAATTTGTTTGTTTTTTATTTATATAATTTGATTGTTTGGAAAGAACCAGAGGCTGACAATTAAAGCGATTGGGCGATGGCAGTCTGTTTTCTAATGGGTCAGTGGCCTGAGCGAAAATTATATCGTAAAACAAAAGAGAAAACATAATTCTGGAGAGTCTCTACTGTCCTCCACTGCTCCGGATAAACTAAAAGATTTATTAGAATGAACCTTCGCGTTGTAAAACCATAAACTCTGAAACTGCAAAAATCAGTAGATATTTAAAATACTTCGATGATGATTTAGAATATTGGCACTTTTAAAACTTAAAAGATTTTGAAATTCGGTGAATGGCATTGAAATTTAAAGGTAGGATGTAGTACAGATTTCGAGTTTTCAATGCAATGTTTCTTAAATGTCTAAGACTTAAGGGTGGGTTTTATGCAACCAAATTGTGTAGTTTAGATTAATGTATTGTTACTACTGTCTTCCTAGACTAAGTCTAGTTACATTGATGTAACTAAATAGACTTAGTTGCATCAGTAATTTGAATCAGGAGAAGTGACGTAACTACATAAGATTGCGCGCCCCGGCTGCGAAACTTAGGTTTGCGCCCCTCATATATACAATTATACGTAGGTAACTTTTGTTAAAATAAAATATTGAATAATTAATAATAATTCATTACCGTAAAATAGTACATAGAATGTTTGTTTTTTACCGCCAATGCTAGTTTTAAAATTTCTATTCGCAACGGAATAAACTTTTACGAAAGTAGCGTCCTTCGGAGGGTTACGCCTTCCCATAAATTATTTTAAAGTAAAATAAGGTTTACATCGGTTACGTTCTGACAGGTTTGTATCCGTTTTCCACTTTGTAGTGGGTTTGGCATTTTTTTCAAACTCCACTTATCTTAAAACGCTCAACTTATCTTTACAGTTTTATCTTAAAAAAGGTAACATTTAGTTCTCAACAGTTTAATATGGTATAGAAGCTATCTATGACATAAAAATGTTAAAAGTGTTTTAATTAATTTCAACGAAGTTTAATTTTGACCTTCCCTGGTAACACACTTGTTTTAATTGTTGGAAGACCGAACAACACTCATTTAGTTGTGTTAAAAATTAACTCTTTTTTAATTTAGAAGCATTTCTTAGTAATGTTAATAGTATTTTTTATGCGTAATTAAACGAATGTTAGTAATATAAGACATGAAATTACCGAAGTTTGTAAACCCTGTGAGGTTGTCAAAATGCATCTGTTTGATATATCAAATTTCAGTCTTGAAAGGTCTCGAATGTTTTTATTGGGTTTTTTATTTCGTTTGAAGAATTATGTTTTATTTTTAATCTTTAATTAAACATGATTTGAATAAATAAACAAATTAGTTTTTATTTCTGTTATTAACCAAAATTTATATGGACTTTTTAAATGTCAGTAATCAAGTTATCTCAATTCCTCAACTTTTCCTTTAGCTTTGAAGTGTCTAGAGTTCTGTTCTCTGCTTTAGTTATCAATTACTTCCTCTCAACATAAAGCATGTGTTGTTCTCTTTTAATAGTGAATCGTGTTTCTGTCAAAGTATTTTTAAGGGCGATGTCCTAAACACTTCTATTTTTTTTCTAACCCATAACCTTATCAATGTTTATAAACATTAATAAAAACTGAAGATGTACCGATTTATGTTAATATGCGTCGTTTTATTTTTAACATTCTCATGAAACTCGTTTAAATTTAAATTTCCAACTGTACTTTCACTACTTTGAAAAGAATAGACAAAGGCGTTTTCTCCGTTGTTTGAATTATAAAAGCGCGGGTCAAATGTCAAACGTCTCTAATTTACAGAGAAATACTGTATATAATAAGACTATAGCGGAGATAATTAGTAGCTAACAAGTCATCTCTGACTTTGAACTTGAATTATCTTCTTTACTGTACGGATTCTGTACTAATAAAGTCAATTCATCATATTTTAATTTAAAAAGGGATCTTTATAGCTGTCCTCGCAATTCCTAACAATTTACTATAATGATTCCGGTGTTATAAATAAATTAAAATTGAAATATCTTGGATGTTATGATTTACAATGTTGTTAAAGATCGGTTCAAAACCTATATATAGCAGCATATTTACTAAGTTTCAACGAGATTAGGTTAAGTTTAAAAGACTTTTATTAATTGTGGAAATATCATAAAACACCTAAAAAAAGTACGAGTAGTTACTGATACCAGCGCGCATGCACACGTCCACACACCGCTCACAAAACAATGCAAAACATTCATAAAGACGAATCTTTATTAGTATAAAACATACGAATCTCAAGATCGATTAAAAAGGTTTTCAGATAAAGGTTACAGAAATTAACCCAAATCAAATACTATATTATATCCTATAATATTCTTAAATTTTCTACTAATTTTTGTTGTATCATGTCGAAGTAAATTAGATAATCACGCAGACAATAAAGAGTACGTACTAAATTACCTACTATTATGAATAATTCAATTATATAAATGAATTTATTCTAAATTTATACTTCTTACCTAAGTTTAGTTAAACGTTTTTGTTAAATAAATAACAGATGATTTTATGTATTCACTTATTTAGCTTATGGCATTACATGCAGCACTTTCCAACCAGGTTTCAATGGCATCCCTATTTTGTACTCCATATAACGACCCATGTCAAATGTTAATTTGACAAGTTATCGATAGTCGTATCGATAACTTGTCGATAACTTAAAAATTTCCATTCCAAAGTTTATACCAATAACATCCATAGTCAGAAGCATATTAAGCGAGACATGCGCACGAAGCTCGCAACATTTTGCGCCCCTTTCGGGTGTTACTTCAGTAACAAAACATTTTAATTTCAGATTAAGTGCAAAGAAGCTGATTTTTGGTAGACAGCTTTATTTTATCATTTTAGACATATTCTAAAAAGTCCTGATGATTTCACTCAGTGCCACCCCTGCTACACCCCTTGAAATAGGTGGACATTTCCGTTCCTATTGATTCTACAACAAAATATGCAGAAAATCAAGAAAGTTATTCTCTATTGAAAAGGTCCGTTCAAGTTTTTTAGAAATCGGCCATTTAAACTGTAAATACGCATATTTTTGGGTATTAAGACCACCCTTGAGGTTGAGTACAAGGCTAATTTTTTAATTGATATCCCTTGTGGGCGTAATCCACGTTTTTAGAACTCGAAAAAGATTTTTTTTGTAACTTTAAATTAAAAAACTTGAATTTTTATTTAATTTTTTTCTTATTCATTCAAAATTGTACTATCATTTTCTTCGTTTTCCCCGTATTCTGTTCTTCGTTTTCCCCGTATTCTGTTACATCTTTTTTTTCTTATCTTCCATTTGCATGTTGCATAAAAACAACTATGGGATGGGAATTGATGGGTGTTTTTTTGGTGTCAAAAAGAAAATCTCACCTTCTCGCTCCCGATTGCCTCTTAGAAATAATTTTCTGCAATTGTGGAAAACGGTACGAACCGAGGCGTACTTGTCGAAAAATGAGACTTCATTGCTCAGCTGTTTCTGGTGGTTGCTGCGAGCAATCTTGTATGAATGCTGAAACAATAGAAAGTGAATTGCAAGGAGGAGTCACTGCAGATGTCCGGAGATTTTCCTGAAACAGTGTTCTCAGTGCTTTAAGTGAAAGTAACATGCAAATGGAAAACGAAGGAAATACCGATGAAGCAGAATATGGGAAAACCGAAGAAAACGATACAGTTAATTTTAAATGAATAAGAACAATAGAAATAAAAATTCAAAAATTTTAAATCCAAGATTACACAAAAAAATCTTATTTGGGTTCTAGAGAAGTGGATTAGGCCCACAAGAGATATCACTTAAAAAACACGCTTTGTACTCAACCTTTAAGGTCCGTTCATATCTACAGACATTCAACGTAACAGACGCGTATCGTGTCAGACACAGCAAATATTCTTTAATAGCTTATTTATAAACTCTTTCATATCTAATGTAACGTAGGTGTACAGACACTCACAGACACGGACCGTGTCCGCACAACATTCTCGGAGAGAATATTTTGTCTGTGCGGTTACGTTCCTTGCCTGTCTGTCCGTGTCTGCACGGCTAGTGTGAATAGGTTTTCCGTAACGTGCAAACATGAATTTGTATTTGGGAGAAAATGGATAAGAAAAAAAAGGAAAAGAGGCAGTTAAGAGATTATACATTTTAAATCTTGCAGCGTCCGAAAGTGAAGAGGTAAAAAGTTACACGCACTTCAATTTTCCATTAGAACTCTATGAGAAAGTAGTAGTATCTAATTTTCCCGCTAGAGTACGCTGACCTAACCTAACCTAACTCAATCTCCATCTTGGTTGTAGTATTGAGTATTGCAAATCTTACTAGACCGCAAAAAGCTCTGCAGCTGGTCTCAAGTGACACATTCTTTATAAGCTTTGGCAGACAATCCAAATTTTAAAGCCGGACAAAAGATTCGACTGTTTTAATCTAAATACGCTAAAATTACCACGTAAACGCGCATTTACGACTGCACTCAACAGAGAGTAGAACACAAATAAAGTATCTTGATGCAAAATCAAAATGGTAGAAGCTACACAATATAGCCCCTCTGTTTCAAATAGTAGCGACATCGTAGAGCAAACCTGGCACAAACTTTAATAAACAGAAAATTACTACATGCATGGTGTTACGGTAATTCCATAAAAAGTTGTTCAAAAATTACAATTACGGATGTATATATCATATTAATATGGTCGTTTTTACAGAACATGAATATCCATTATCAAATTAATGTGAAATTGTGAATATTCTTGTGCATGATTATTTTTAAACCTAAGATTTATTGTAAGACGGAATGTCAAATCTGGTAACATTCAATGTCGCCAACATTTTTCTGGTACTTTTGCTCCAGCGGTGAGATCAATCGTTGTCGCTACTATTTGAAAATAAAGGGGCTTTACTACACAAGTACCGGTAGCGCCATCTAGACTTGAATTAATAACGCGATCTATTAGCAGAACTTAAAAGTATTTCTTCCATAGGTTTTTAATTGCAAATTAAAGTAAGTAGTAACTTTTTGCCTGTACATTTCGGGACGCTAGATTTGACCAAAACAATTGAAACACCAGCATTAGTCATGTTAATGTTTTTTTTCTAATTTTACACACTGTAAATGGGGTTTAGTGCTATAAAGTATTGAAAGGTTATTTAAATGTCAGAAACTTTTGGTAACAACTGGCAAATATATTAAAAATTAGTATGACATCAGCAGACTTGATTTTAACTCAATATATCTATTTACAACAGCAAACAATTGGTGTTTCTGTTTTTTTTTGCCGACATTGTACATAGATACAAAATAAATACAAATATGTTCAAATATAATAGCCCGGTAAACCGAATGTCAGCCGTTTGATTTTTATTCTTTTAATATAGTTTCAAAAAGAAATCGATCTATGCGAAAATATTTCAAAAACTTTTGTTCAGCGTTAATTAATAAGCTATACACAAAATATTAATATACAGTGCCCAGTATACTGTCTTTCGGCTTTTCGCTGTTTTTGTTGTTTTTGATTTTCTTCTTCTAGTAATAAAGGACAAATCTTTCTCATATAAATGTGAAACATTTTTTAAATACATCCGTTAAGTAACATACGGTCATTATAGATCTATGTTTTATAAATATGTACGTACGTACATCCACTACCCGTAAAAATCGTGTCTGTCACGATACGCGTCTGTTACGTTGAATGTCTGTATATATGAACGGACCTTAATGTGTGGAATAGAATACCCTTAATACCCAAGAATACGCTTTCTTACAGTTTAAATGGCTTATTTCTCGAAAACAATCGTTCGTACAAAAAAAGCTTGACAAGACCTTTTCGATAGAGATGAATGATTTTCTTGATTTTTTGCATATTTTCCGTTGTCGTAGGATCAATAGAAACGGAGGTGTCTGTCAAAAACCAATAATCCTCTTCGCTTAAGAGCTGTACCAGGTGTAGCACTGGGCGAAATCACCAGGACTTTCCAGAATATGTTTAGAATGATAAAATAAAAGTCTCTACCAAAAATCAACTGCTTCGCAGTGAGATTTTGGGTTTTTTATGTCCATTCTTACTAAACTATATGAATTGTTTGTTCTTATGTACACATAGTATAATTACAAGTAGACGTACACTCAAACGCAAAGAAAATGTCACCCCTATAAACTCGGGTCTCTGCCGCCGTAATGAGTTTATGGCATATTGTAAATTATAACCGAGCGAGTTATTATCTAGGTAGACAGAACTTTAGATGAAATACTTAGGACAAGTAAAACTTTCATCATGTGACCATTAAATTTCAAGAATATTGTTAAAACAACAAAAAAATTTGTACGTTGACTTTTGCACTAATTTTTGTTTAAAGAAATTTTTTGATCAGTAGATACATTAACAGTAACTTGACTCACACAAAGATTTTTTTCCGTAGTTTAGAATATGTGAGATTAAAATTCTCCTTTGAAGCTCTCGTCTTAAAAAGGATTAGGTATTCTGAGAAAATTTTACCTACTTTAAGACAACAATGAACTGGCTGTTTCCTAGATTATGAGTAAGATTGTAATATTCCTGGAAAACTCCTTATTCTACCCCCAAAAAGATACAGGAAATTTTAACGTTGCTCATTCATAAAAGCCCAGGGGCTAAGAGTACGATGTTCTAGTGTCTCTTGGAGTTATTTAGTGCAGAAATTGATTTTCTTAACCCCTTGCCAGAAGCCTCTATTATATATATTATTGACCTTGGTTAATAATGAAAACAATGCTAAACCACCTGTCAAAGTCTATGCCTTCTATTAAA
The DNA here is from genome assembly GCA_929113105.1 of Agrypnus murinus. Taxonomy (NCBI): domain Eukaryota; kingdom Metazoa; phylum Arthropoda; class Insecta; order Coleoptera; family Elateridae; genus Agrypnus; species Agrypnus murinus. The sequence goes on from OV816023.1 coordinate 22,050,492, forward strand.
ATAAATATTATAACACATAAAAATTACATTTCTAACATAACCTAATTTTTTGTATGAAGGGTGTATTTTTAATAAATGATTACTTGAACTTATTATTTTGAACTTAAGATATATTTAGTATCGGAAAGTAAATAGTATATATAATGAAAAAACAAAAGCTTATTAATTAGAAGCAAAATAATAGTTAATTGTACAGTTGCTATAATTTATGTTATTTACAATTCCTGAGGAAGTAGTGTGTTTCCTGTGTATTAGTTAAAAGAATGTTGATTTGTTAATAGTTAAATTGTATTTTAATAACGGTGGTAAAACAAGAATTCTACTGTTGAAAACAGAAGATGTGACTAAAACCAATTACACGTTTGACATCTCAAACACCAAGCGACGTTGCCAGCTTTACTCGCTGAAGAATTAACCGGTCAACATTTTTTAAAATAATTTAATGATCAGGATAACTTACATGTTAGTAGTGGAAAAAATTGAATATTAACCGCGGTTTAGACACGCGATTATAGCCCACGCGTCTTAAATCCCTCGGCGCTACGCGCCTCGGGATTTAAAATCAACGCTAGGGCTATAATAGCGTATGTCTAAACCTTGGGTAATAATATACTATTTTAAGCATATTATTATTTCTTACAAAAAAAACCTTTCAAAAACACCGAAAAAATGTAGGTAGCTGAAGGTGAAACTCGCTCGGTTATAATTTACAATATGCCATAAACTCATTACGGCGGTACAGACCCGAGTTTATAGGGGTGACATTTTCTTTGCGTTTGGCTGTACATTTTATTGGAACACAAACGTATAGTATTAATAAACATTTTTTATACATCATTAAACACAAATACATATATATTAATAAACTTTTTGTTTCTTGAAAAAAGTAGATATTTAGGAATGCAGTAGTAATCAACATTTTTATTGACTATTACTTAGGTACATGTTAGCTGAAGGTTTTTTTTCGAGATTTATTGGCTGCAAAAGTTTTAATAATTTCTGTAAAATCGAGTCAATTCTGATTCTATGGTCATTATGACTAAACTCCTTCATTTAGATTTGAATAATTTTGACTTTAAATAATTTTTAACTCTCTTAAGATAAATAAAGCTTATCTCCATTTGCTTTTATACGTTTTCTTTTTACGTATTCAGTTCTCTGATTCGTGCCGCCCCTAAAAAATTGCGCCCGAAGCCCGAGCTTCCTGAGCTTTTACGGTAATACGCCCCTGTCCATAGTTTTAAAAATTAGTTATCAAATATTATAGTATTTTAGGTTACTTCAATAAATGTCAACATAACTTTCAGGAAGCTTTTACAATGTTTTGTACATAAAACGGGATGATCTCTACTTTTCTATATCTGAAGATAGAATGAATATCTTTACATGTATACCATTCAAGACAGAATTTTACTTGTTTATTGCTCAAAGCAGACTCTTCTTCACTACTGCATATTCATAGGCGCCGACTATATGGTGACTGAAAGGCTGTGGCCCTCTTTAAAATATAGTGAGGACTGAGCCCGCATTAACTAACTTAAGTTATTATATTTTAGGTAATACAAATTCTAAATTGAAAATCTAAAGAGAGGAGTCTACGCACTTATCTAACTGATATATTTTTTGGTATTTTTTTTTGCAAAAAAGGCAAAAAAATATTTCGAGTTTATTAAATTGTTGATGACCATACGTATATCCACATGTAGCGCTGAAAGATTCTTTTCTGCATTACTCAGACTAAAAAGCTATTTACCTTAAAGCATTGCCAAAGAATTAGACATAGAGTAAATTGCAAATATCTTCATTGAAGCAAGTGGTGATATAAGAAGTGTTTTATCGACGTTATTTTGCCTCATCCATATTTACGGACGCGTTGCAATACCTACGTACTTATTTTCAGTTTTCTGTATTTCTGTAAAAATGTATTTTCTGTTTTTAGTACCGTATGTCTCATTTGGAAAGTGAATATAAGGATTGGACTGTGCCTTAAAAAAAATCGATTGTAAAATTTCTCCAACTAAATAAACTTATTATTTCTGTTTATCATTTTGTTTATTAGCTTAAACAGTACACATATCCTGAATGACAAAAAGAATTACATTAAGTCTCCTTTTATAAAGAAAAATCATTTAAATTAGTACAACCTACTTTTAAAATAAGTGCAGCTTGCCCAAGCGCCGACATGATAGCATAACTTAGTTAACCAAAGCGGGTTGATAATAACCCAAAGTCGCTGCTGCCCAAGGTTCGATGATAGCAGGCAGATTTCTAAAATTTATTTTTACAAAACACAATTTAAAATGTAATCTTTCTTTTCGAAAATGTTTTTCTGCATAATTTTAATAATAATAATAATTGCTACAACCCATAGCCTGGAATCCAGGCCCCAGAAGCTATAAGCTTGTGCGGGAGGGAGGGGGCGATTGTTATTTTTACGTAGGCCCTAAGTGCGGCTGCAGCCGACTTACAGAAGGAAAACTGCAGAAAACCTTAACCAGATCTGCCGGAACCGGAAATCGCTTGGGTGAAAGTCCAGCACTCTAGAAATTACACTACCAAGGCTGTTAATAGATTGCATAGTTTTGTATTTTGTTTATTCCTCATGTGGCTTATAGTTTTGATAAATATTTTGTTTTATTACTTATTACAATTTTTCAAATGGTCTTGTGCATTTTACGTCCTTCTTAATTTGATAAAATAAATGCTCAAGTTATGTAGTAATTGATTCAAGAGTAAGTGATTCAAGTTTAATTATTTTCGTTAATACCTATTTAGTTTGTCAATGTAAAAAAGATCACCAATTTTTATTTAACATGTTTTTTAGTTGTGTAATACTATAAATGAGAATTACAATTTGAAATTCAATTTATTAAACTTATGTGCAAAATGAATACTATCGAATAAAAAAATGCCATTTTATAAATTTTTACAAAACATAAAAAAGAGAAGTTATCTGCCAACTGAAATCGAACCTGGGACGACAGCGACTTGGGGTTATTATTACCCTGCTTCGGCTAACTGAACTATGGAATCATGTCGGCTTTTTCAGTTCACCACACTTATTTTTAGTTGCACTAATTTAAATGGTGTTCTTTAAAGAAGGGAACTAAATGGGTTTTTTTTCATTCTCGGGATATGAGTACCGTTGAAACTAATAAAAAAAAATGACAAACAAAAATAACACTTTTATTTACCTGGGGAGATCTTACATTGTTTAAAAGCACAGGTTAATATCTAATTTTTATTTAAATTATTTTGATTTTTTACGTTGTATTGTTATTGTATGTAGACGTTTAATTAATAATTCTTTTGTAAATACTAATTATGCAGACCGTGTTTAATACGATTGGTAAAACTCTAAACCTGCCAGTCCTCATTAACCTTTTGAAAAGTCGGCGCCTATGTGCTCATTACAGAATAAATTAATCTTAACATTTGCTTCTAAAACGACTCTAACAAAAATGAATACCTAACCTACTAAATACATAATGATTATATAGAGAACATACTATACATACACAAAAAGATATTATAAAACCTAATGTACAACAGAAATCTAAATAATAATAACAATAACTAAATGTTATACAAAATGATATATCTCGTGCTCATTCTTGTGGTAAGACAATAAATTTAAAACTATTAAATAAGTACATTATTTAACAATTCATAATAGGTAAAACTAAAAAAGTTAAATAAATATAGAGCTGGCATCCAATACAAAGTGGCCACATTTGCAATACACCATAACGAAAGACTATACAAGAATATAAGCAAAACATATACATATAGAGGTGCATAAATTATGTTTCCAGTTTCACAAGTTTTACAAACACTACACGTTTTTCATTCCATACTACCTATTAATTAATAATAATATTCTGTAGATAAATTTAATTAGAACTTAAAAATACAATAATTAACACCAAAACAACTTGTAATCAAGTAAAACACTGAAACAGTCAGAATATTTGATTCGCCTCTAAATGTCAACTTTCATTTGGCCAAAAAAAATTGAATGCAAAGTTTAACAGGAACTTTATGCTTGTAATATGATACTAAAGATAAATATTACATTTCTCCGTAATTTTATTATAAATTAAATTAATTGCGTAAATATTCAACTCGAATTTATAAATTGATATTTACTTCGTTGGGTAATTAATTAATTTACATCATCGTTCATTAAGAAAATCTGCCAACATTACCCAAGCTTGTAATCAATGAGATGATGGATACATAACAAACGATTATAAGACAGCTCTCGTCGGTTTATCCTCTTTGGATAGAACACACTTATCTACATTTATTAAATTGCCTACTACTATGATTAATACAATTATATAAATGTGACTCATTCTGAATTTACAATGTCGTACCTAAATTTCATTAAAGGTTTCTTAAATGACATATGATTTTACGTATTTATTAATTTAGCCTACTACTAGCGACGTTTCATGCAGTACTTAAGGATAAAATTCTTAGATAATTGAAAATAAGTATATGTAAATGTTTATAAAACATACACAAAAATAACTGAATTTGTAGATCACACCTGTTATCATAATTATCACAAGCAGAACATAAACAATAAAGCTAAGCTTTGATAAATAGATAACATACATCCATACATAATCCATTCCCATTTTACCGCATTTTGCAGTGTTGGGGTTCCACACAAACTCTTATGGGAGTGCAACGGAGGTAGTGGAGCTATTGTAGGCAAGTGCATTACGCTCCCTCATACTTTATCACTCATACAACTTTCATATCTTAACCTAAGGAGCTCAAACACGATAGTACTAAATTTTTAAAATGCAGTCGCAACCGAGGGTTGAACCCCTGTCCCTCTGAACGAGAGGTAGGATCTCGACCACTCGACCACGGAGGGCCTTAAATAGATAAATATATGTCAATATCTAGTTTTACGGCCTATTCTAACGCCGATATAGATGCTGTAAATACAAGACAGTGTCACGCCTATATTATCAGTAGTCACAACATAGATCTGGATTACAGATACAGATACATTTTATAGGTTCTTCTCCAGACGTGAACATAAGGCATAAGCTACTTCCTTCAACCCACTTATTGATTTGAATATTCTTCAACATCTCACGATTGCTCTTGAAGTCTCCTGTATATACCGTTGGATGTTCAGAGTTTGGGAGGAGTTCGGAATTCTCAGCCCGTCCGCTTTTTGTTCACTATGTGGATGTCATTTTCTAAAGTGGCAGTGTAAAGGTGAAAATGTTCAATGTTACTAAGTGCGTATGATGAGTAGTAGCCGGCAGTTTAAAATCATCGATTCTCCCTCTTTTCTGTAGGCCCTCCTCCGAGGACACATTGATTTCCTGAGGAAGTATCATATTGACGTTGTGATCAAGAAGGAAATTCGTTAAGTAATCGCATTTGGGTCTACTAATTCCTTCTAGATTCAGTTGGCATATTGGGATTGAAAGTCCGAATGTTCCAGTCAGTTATACAGAGTGAACCACGAAAGGCGAGCTTTAGTTAGATATACTATAGACTATAGAGGACGTTTGGTCACTTTTTACCCTTAATGTATGGCTTTTCTACAGTTCATTCCAAATCGCTCATATTCAGCTCAAAGTATTGATAATTTATTATAGAATATTCACAATTTTTTTATAGGATTTTTTTAAATGTTTGTTCATTTATTTGTAGAAGTTATTTCTGTGTTTCTCAGAGCATGAAGTGCTGGCCAAACTTTCCAATTTATGGTACGTTTGGCTAATGTGAAGAAACGTTTTGTCCATAATTAAGAATAAGAATAAATGTACAAAATTCTGTTCGTTTTTTATTTATTTCTTTTCTTTTTTTCCATTTCTTTATTTATCGTATCAAAGTTTTGAAACTCGGGAGATCGGTATAAACATGTTTGTCCTTTTTCTGGCATACAGATATTTTACTAGCACTTCAAAATAAAACACTTTATATTTTTTATCAGATTCGGATTTAACTGAGAACTTTTTGTACAATACTTTTTCACTTTTGACACTTCGTTTAAAGATAGTTCAATAGTTGAAACAAACAGAGACGTCAAAAATAAGCGTCCTAAACTCTTTCCAACTTAGAATCAATGCATCTAATTAACCAGACCACGCTGGCTGGCGGATCAGAGTACCTCAAACGACTTTATCAACTTTTTTATTATTTATCAACTTTATCAACTCAAACTTTTTTATTAACATGGTTAATAAAACATCGACATGAAAATATTGAGTAACTACCCTGGATATAATTTCAATATGCAAACAGGAAACCTTTAATCATAAAATACAAACACGTGCATGAAATACATAATACATACATAGAAGCTTACGGAAAATCACATGTTTTTTACCTTATTCATATTTTTACAAAAAAACGCAGGGTGTAAGGAGTATAACTGCCATTATTACAATAGATGGTAGAAGACATCAAAAGAAACAAAAAGTCTTGTAAAGTTTCCCTCTGCAAGTTTATGCAAAAAAGATTAGTAAGGTTGCAAACTTAAGTAACGTTACTAAACATACTATGATTGTAAGATTTTAACAGGTGCATTTCATCAATAACAATAAAAAATCTAAATACAATTTTTTTATAAAAATAATTGTTTAAGCAAAATTACTTACAAATTACTATGATTATTAAAATTACAAATTTTATAAACCACATTCTGTTACACGATCGATTTGGCAACTCCACAATTAAGTAAAACTATTAACCCACTCAGAAGGTTCGATCAAGTTTAAGTTTACACATTTATTGTCATAATTATATAATTTATTATATTTATGGTATCGACCTTCCAGTGGTATTATTTGAACAAAACACACAGATGGCTGTCTGTAGTTTACCTAATTTTTAAAGGGTAACTAAATAATGAATAAAAAAAGAAGAAACAAGAAAGTGTGTTTGTGTGGTGTGTATTACTTTATTGGCTTGCTTATTATTTTAGAATTATTAATAATTACTAAGAATTATTATTTTATAATTACAATTAATTATTTTCACAGCGAGTACGTCATTATAATAATATGCAAATGCATTAATTTATTAATAATTGTTAACTGAATTTATAAAGTATAATGTATGTATTAATAAGAATGAACTGTTTAGTGTACGTCCATACATAGTAACTAGATACAAAAATTAATACAAAGCCAATAATAATAAACTACCAATAAATACAATAACACACACATATATACACTTTCTTGTTTCGTCTTTTTTCATTCATTATTTAGTAGGTTACCCTGTAGAGAACCATCTGTTTCTTTTTCTAAATAATACCACTGGAAAAGGCCGATACCCTAAAGATAAGAGACTTTTATAGCATTTGAAACTTGCAGCATAAGAAAATTTTTAGATAGGGAAACCCAACGGGTTTAAAGTTATTATTTCTAATTTATTAAAAATTATTTTAAAAGTTTTGATATTTGCAGTTATGCCCTTACACCTTGTATATATGTCATAGCCATTTTACAAAATCCGCTGTTTTATAAAACGTGGCATGATTCTAAAATTGTCATTCATTATTATCTTAGAATCTGGCTGATGTTTTTGGTCGTTTTATAACCTGACAAACCCTCTACCGGCCACATTATCAAATACTACTAACCTACAAATTATTTTCTATTTCATCAAAAAATGAAATAATAAACTTTGGAACTGGACACACTTTAATAAAAAATTAGAAAAGTAAATAACTCATTAGGCTAAATTAACATAATAAAAAAAGTAAAAACCTAGGTATTTTAAAATACAAAAACGATGTAACAAGAACGGTTATAAAACGGCGAAGTTTGTAATCTGTCTACGACATAGAGTATAAGATATTATATATATCCAATAAATATTAAAACTTGGCGATGAAGATCGAAGATCAAGCGATGAGAAAGTCTGCTATGGCCAAACGTGCCCAGTCTCCCCTATATACATGAGTGACCATCTGTCTATTTAGTGCGCAATTATTCGATATCTCCTAAACTATTAAATATCGAAAAAAATTTAATCAAAAGTTTCTTGGTTGGTAAAGATGCATACTCTAAAAATATTTAAAACGATACAGGGTGTTCTACAAACGCGGGTCAATAGAACTATGCTTTTCTTAAACGGGATATTCTATATATATTACCCTTAATCAACTCCCATCTTACTTGTTTATTTAACAGTAGGTTCTCTTTTTAATCTGTTGTCAATTTATAGATTATTTTCGTAAATTTTTCAGTTTTGTAAGATCATAATAAATAAGTCGCAGTTTATTGAATTTTTAAAAGATTTTTTGCAGACAGTATTATTAGGATCCCACAAACACTGTTACAATGTTTTCAAGCTTTGTGTAAGCACAGGGTGTTCAAATTATACATTTAATACTTTATAATATTAAATCAGATTTACTGTTTTTTCAAATTGAACACCCTACATGTTTTACCGGAAATTAAGACTTCTGCTAATACCCTAACTAATCCTAAAGTATTTTCTTTAATAGGTTCGGCGTTGCGGAATTATGAATCTTTTCCGTAACATTTCTAATTTGTTTAGGGATCCTCGACAGTTTGAGCCTCTTAGAACTTTTTGACAATCACTACGATATTGTGTATTCCATGGTACTTTACCTCATGGTAGTTTACACTTGTGTACAAAATATAACTATACCCCCACAATGTAACTGGGCAATAGTACCCCTTTTGTTGGGGTTAAGTAAATAAATAAAAACACTTATTATTTAGACTTATTATTTATCGTCAGCAGTTGCCAAAACGATGGCTGTTATTTTTTCAAAATTCCAAAAACGTTTGAACTTCTGAGCCATCTTGGCTAGCCATGAATGATTAATTAACATTTCAGTGAAGCTTGTCACTTACTTTAGTTTTGGCATTTGGTACTCAGAGTAACTTACTTTTGTTGTTACTGAAATGAACTATTCTTTAGAAAAACTAACAAGCGCAGGGGCGGATCCAGAAATTAATCTTTGGGGGGGAGATTTTTCGAAAAATAACTTTAAGCCGTTTGAGAAAAGTGGGGATAGCGTGCATGCGATAGTACGCTCTTCAGATGGCGAAAAGCATTAGTAGACGAATAATCATATTGCTTGTTTGTGTTACATTTATATGGGTGGATGGAATTTGAAAATCCGCCTGAATGAGTTAAAAATCTAGTCGATTTTCATTAACTTACGGGAAAATTTCAGAAAACCTACCATATTTTCGACTTTTCTTTGGCATTTCCGAAAACCTAATCATTCTCAAAACTGACATAAAAATGCAGACATATTTTTATGGCAGTTTTGACATTATAAATATTTAAGATGTTGTTTAAAATACTATTCTACAATATTTTGTTAAAAATGTCTGGCTGGTTAACCCCACAATGGAAATTTGTTGTGATTATAACATTGGATTTTATTTTATTTTTTTAGTTTTGTAATTATTTTGAAAATTGCAAAAAATTTATGTAATTGGACCAATTCTTTTTATATTAGGGATATTTTTTTGATACGAGATGTAATCAAAAAATACGGTGAATAATTTTATTAAGAACAAAGTACTAAGTTTACGTCAAATTTGAATTAATCGCCTTCAAAGTACTCTCCTTGGCTAGCGATGCACTTATCCCAACGTTGATTCCATGAATGGAAGCATTTCTGGAAGTCTTCTTTTGGAAAGGCCTTCAACTGCACCATCATGGCCTTCTCAATGTCGGGAATGGTGTCAAAATGTTTTCCTTTTAGCACGGTTTTTATTTTTGGGAAGAGCCAAAAGTCGCATGGTACTAAATCGTTTCGCAACCGTTGCAGTACGCCCTTGTAATATTCGGAGTTTACAGTTGTCTCCCTTGGAACGAACTCTGATCGCACTATCAAAGAAGAGAATCATCATAACTTTGACGTTCGACTTTGACTGACACGGTGATTTCTTAGGGCGAGGAGAGCCACTCGTTTTCCATTGGGAACTCTGCATTTTCGTCCCAGAGTTATAGCCATACACCCAACTTTCATCTCCAGTTATAAGTTTGGCCATGAAGTCCGGATCTGCATCAAGATCACCCTTCAATTCCGTGTAAACTGACACACAATTTTCCTTCTGTTCGTTAGTCAAAAGTCTGGGATCAAATTTTGCTCTCACTCGTCTCATTTGCAAATTATTGGTTAAAATGCTTTGTACGGACCCGTACGAGATGTTCAGTTCGTCGGTAAGCTCTCGAATAGTCAATCGCCTGTTTGAAGGAATCAGTTTTGGCAATTTTTGCACGTTCTCGTCTGTTTTAGAGGTCGAAGAACGTCCCGACCGTTGTTCGTCTTTAATCGACTCATTCCCGCTTTTACTCATACCACTTCTAAACAGTCTTCAAAGTCAGCACATTATCTCCATACACTGATTTTAACATTTCATTAGCTTCTTTGGCACTTTTTTGTAACTTAAAGCAAAACTTAATGTTAACGCGTTGTTCGAAATCCATAATGCGCGACAGACAGGGTAAACACTATCTCACTCTTCGGGCTCTGGAAGCCGACTGACACGTCGCAACTTATTCAATCTTGACACTGACTATCTCAAGGTGTCCTTTGAAGCGGATTAATTCAAATTTTAATTGTTCGTAATAAAATTATTCACCGTATTTTTTGAGCACACCTCGTATGCGGGTCGAGTATGGGCATCTTTTGTGGGCATACGCAATATGTTTAATATATCGCTCACCTACTACCAAAGATTATATGAAAGAAAGAATGTGGGAAGTCTTTCCAAATATTACCTTACACAAGCGACATTGATAATTCGCCTTGAAGTGTGCATAAATCAAAATGAAAAGCATACCAAAGAATTCTTTTTTTTGTAAAATAACCTAAAACTATTAGCATAGAGCTATTTTCGTCAATGTAATAATTTAATAAAAAGCTTAATGATTTGGCAACACCGCACCCAACGAAAGAGGTATTTTAGGATTAGATAAGGTACTAATCGATGTCTTAATTTTTGATAAAATATACAGGGTGTTCCATTTGAAAAACTGAGTAAATTTAATTTAATGTTATCAGGATTTGAAGGTATGGTTTGAATACCCTGTACATAAACAAAACTTTAAAATATTTTTTATATTTACGTGTCCTAATGAAGCCATTAGGACACGCATTTTGCGTGTTTTAATGAAATTTATTAGAATACTGGAAACAGTAACATTTTATTTTTTAGAGTTGATATCACTGGTAGATAGCTGTTCTTAGAATGTCAAACTTATCTTATTTACGCAGTGAACTTTTGTAACTGGAATGCAACGCTTGCTAAACTATGTAGCATTGCAAGACTCAGCGCGCCGTAGTCGACCGTAGCCACGTTACGGGCATAACAATTTTTACTTTATTATTAACGAAATTATATTAACGTAAATTTTGATACTGTCATCATCGGATGCATTGTGTTATGTATGTGCAATATGCTCACGTAAAATTTAACGTAATATTTTCAGTTTCATAAAATTATATATCTTTACCTTATAAGTTATACTATCCAAAAGATCCAATGAATAATTAATTACACGGTACAACACAAAAAATATTTCCAGGTTTTTATATGGTTTTTCTACAGATTTTTGGTATGAAGATCACGAATCTGCTATTGTTTTTTCAAGTCAGGTTAAATACTGTTGTTTCGATGGCATTCCATGCCAAATCATCACAAAAAATGAACTTTTCAACCCGACCATCTCAGATTTTCGTGAAATTTAGTAGGATGGTAGAGGACATCAAGTAACTTACGTATGTAAAATTATAGCCTTCAGTGATACAGGGTATTCATAGAGCAGGGTTGCAAATATGATAAAAAATGTAAAATTTACGCTTACAAGGTGAACAAAAACAATTCATAACTTTGCTTCTAATCGTAGTAGAACTTTCATCTTAGGTTTGTTTTAGAGCTAAAAAAGCATAGTTTTCAGAAAAAATATAAATAAATGTTTTATAAAAAATATTGAATTCTTCATTCCAAGGTCACTGCAGATCGCATGATGTGACCTTTGACCTTGAATATCTAAGAAAGTGTACCTTAAATTTTTTTAGAAGTAGTTTCATTTTGGGAAGCCTTTGGGAACAGGAGTAAAAAATTGGTTAAATATGATAGTTACACACTTCTACGAGGGTCGTTTTTTTTTCAACCTCCGATAGGCTATAAATAAAAGACAAATGTATATAAAAAATCATTTTATTACTAAAAGTTCAGTATACTTATGGTTACTTTTCGACATACTCATCATAAAGATTGCGACATTTGTCGTATCTGTGGACAAGCTTTCCAATACCGTCTTCATATAATGTTGCCGCCAACGCATTTAAATGAGTCTTGACGTTGTCTTGAAGATTCTCGGTAGTTTATTGTGAAAGTTTACGACGAAACTTTGCGGAGAGACGTTTAAAACAAGATAAGAGGAATGCTGACTTCTGGAATTTGTTCTGATCCATGACAAGCCCGTCAACACAGTGCTGTTGCAACACAACGGCTCCTTGAGCAATTTCAATGGGACATTTTCGATCACCCGACATACAGTCCCGACCTAGCACTGAGTGACTTTCATCTTTTCCCCGAACTGAAGACGCGGCTACGAGGACAGTACTTAGACAGTAGGACAGTACCAAACTACCGAGGATCTTCAAGACAAGTCAAGACTCATTTAAATGCGTTGGCGGCAACATTTTATGAAGACAGTATTGGAAAGCTCGTTCACAGATACAACAAATGCTTCAATCTTTATGGTGAGTATCTCGAAAAGTAACCATAAGTATACAGAACTTTTAGTAATAAAATGATTTTTTTATATACATTTGTCTTTTATTTAAAGCCTATCGGAGGGTGAGAAAAAAACGACCCTCGTAACACAAAACATGAATCTGGTTCAGACAAGAGTATTGTATCAGTTATTTAGTACATATTTGTACATAAACCTTCAAATCGTATCTACCAAGACAAGTATAGGTATGATGTTGTACCTGTACATGCAGATACCTATACAGGGTGTTGTTAAACGTAAAAGTTTGCCTACCCTTCTTGTGCATTTAAAAGCGATTTGAAATTTATTAGAATACTGGAAACAGTAACATTTTATTTTTTAAAGTTGATATCACTGTTAGACAGCTGTTCTTAGAATGTCAAACTTATCTTATTTGCGCAGTGAACTCTTGTAACTGTAAATACTGGAATGCAACGCTCGCTAAGCTAACATAGCAAGGCGCCGTCGGCCGTAGCCCCGTTACGGGCATAACAGTTTTTACGTTATTATTAACGAAATGGTAAATAAACGAAATTTTGATACTGTCATCATGGGATGCATTGTAGTGTGTATTAAGTGCAATATGCTTACGATAAACTTTACGTAATAAAATTCAGTTTCATAAAATTTTATATTTACCTTATAATATCCAAAAGATCCAATTAATAATTATTTTTGTCAACAAAAATCATTCTTGCTGATAATACTATTGCATTTATACCTCATTAATTTCTTTAACAAACAAGGTATTTATTCTATGAAATGAAATATAATTATTCTTATTTCATCCAAGTTTTTAATTCATTAAGTAGCAATTATTTATGTCACAAATATATTGGCATACATTCTACTTTGAATTTATAATAATTTTCAACAGCACGTATACTACACCTGCAAATATGAACGAGGTCCTGCCGCTTAACGGGCTTTGTGTGTATCAGACAAGGATGGGAATTCATACGTCGCGCGGATTGCCTAAAGTTAGCGAGGCTAGTGAAAAACAATTTCATAATTTCTAATGTTGTCAACTGTCATGCTACTTACCAAAATATCCCTAAAGAATTTTATTTAAAACTCAGTAATCTTTTAATTATTTAATAACGAAATAACGCAAATAGAAAAAACTTATTTAGTTACGACTTTACAAAACTGAAAAATTTATGAAAATAGTTTGTTAATTGGCAAGGTCGCAACTGGGTTGATAGAAAATCTACTGTTGAATAAAACAACTGAGAGGGGAACCAATTTCGGGTAAAATATATAGAGTGTCCCGTTTAAGAAAGGCGTAGTTTCATTTGCCCCGCTTTTGTAAAACATCCTGTATTGTAAACATTTTTAAGTTATGCTTCTTTAGCAACTAGGAAAATTTTGTATTAAAAGTTTTTCTGAATATTTATAGTAGTTTAGGTGATATCGAATAATAGCGCACTAAATGGGCACCCGTATATGGCTGTAATATTTGATAAAAATAAAATAATTTGTTGTAATTTTTCAAGTTTCTTCTATAACTGGTTATGCTGAATATGATGAAGTCTATGCCCTAGATTACTGCAAAAAAATGAAGTCACACCTTTAAAAATTACATCTAAATACTCCGAAAAATGCAAATTAATTACGCCCACTGAGTACACCGAAGGAAAATAATGTGAAGCATGTAACTATGTTCAAATTATCCAATTACGTCACGGAATCAATTTGCTATATAGAATTTATTTCCGTTGTACATTTTATCATTGCATACATACATAATTCATTGACCTAACCTTTTTTAATTCAAAGCCGCTTAAAATGAGAGTATTCTTAATAAATAATGCAAATAACCCAATGTATTAATCAATTAGCATGCTAATCCCTATTAAGGTCTTATATGAGAGATTAAACTAATATTGAGTTTCCTCTAGGTACATTTTGATATCATACCATCAGTACTACAGTATATTATATTCTACAACATCCATTTGCTTGCAGCTGCTGTTTTGCTGGGGATTCGCATTCATAATAATGGTACGTTTTTACGGATTTTGGTTAACAATTCTCACCCTACAATAATCTAAACCAGCCGTTCTCAAATTGTTTACTTCGTGAATAATATCAAAAGCCTATCAATTATACAACCGTCTTTAATCTTTTGTTTAGCTATAAGTACAATCCTAAAAATACTTACACAGTATATAAAACATTTTCTTCCTGTTGCTAACAAACAAAAGAAAGCTAAAAGAAAATAAAAACATTTTAAGAAATTCAGATTTATCACAGCTTAAAAGAATCTAATTTATTATTTTGTTTTCAGCTACCTCCATTGTTGGGTGTTTGGGGACAGCTGGGTTTAAATCCCTCAACCTTCTCGTGCACTATTCTAGAAAAAAATGGCAAGTCACCTAAGAAAGCTATATTTTTATTTGGATTTGTATTGCCCTGTGTGGTAATAATAGCTTCCTATTCTTGTATATATTGGAGGGTTAGAAAATCAAGAATGAAACTAAAATCGCACGAGTAAGTAACGTTTAGCAATTTTTAATATGAACTGTGTTTTGAATCGATTAGCCGATATTATGGGCAAATATTAGTAGACAAATATTTGAATAAATAGCTTGTTTTTATCAGTCAAGTTATTTATATAGATCTAAGACATTTTTAAAAAATTGTACTTTAAGTGCTTTAGCATTGACTTTATAGCCTTTTAAATGAATGTTGGTATGAATAGCAACACGGCCGTATTAGCTATGAAACCAAGTAGCAGCTGCTTATCGCATCATATTTTTAAACTATTTCGAAATTTTTACAATTAATGTTTATTGTTATTGTTTTAAGACCCTATTTGTCATTAAAGTAATATAAAAATCTTTTAACCCTAGGAAAGAATAATATGTAATACGGATTAAAGTGACTATATACTATATTTTGCTCGAGAATCGTGCAGTTGCTCAGCTGCTCTAAATAGTAAGCCTCGAATATGCAAATATAATTGCTCCTAAAATAAAATGCCACTTTTAATTCTAATATCACAGTGTGCTATCTTAATTAAATATAATCCTTAAGAGACGTTATTACGTCATATTCCAGATTTTGATGAAACTTGTCACTGTTGTCGTATAAATGTTAATTGTACTTAACATTGCCAAACCACTGAAGTAAATACATACTTGTGCTTGGTATAGGGCTGTTATTTTCAACGACAACCACAGAAAGATGTTTATGTGATTTTCGAAACCGACTGCTTAACGTGCTCATCTGACAGCACGGCGAAGAGTACTGAGGCTTTATCGACGAGAACAATACTCTCGCCGGTTCTTTGGTTGGGTTCTTTACTACGCGACTACCCTCTTCACAATTACATGAAGTTAAACTGTGCAAAATTCTAACCTGATTCTCCTCTCGTATAACTGCAGTGACCACCAAGTGTTAAATACATATTTATGTGATTATATGATTGTCAATAAGAAAAAAAGAAATTAATTGTAGTGAATAATAAACCCTCCAATACTTGATGGAAGATGAAAGGTTATAAATTGCAAAATAAATTTGTTATTGTTGAAATTCACAAACACAAAACAGTCTGAAAATATACTCAACTAAATATTACTTACCTTTATAAAAAAAATCTCCGGCTATAATTTCTAAACTGGAAAACAAGTTCCATAAATGCATGTGACGAAATCAGGCGGGTCGCTAATTAATTAGGAAGCTATTTAAATTATATCTGTAAAACGCTGTTAATGGACCAGGCACAAATAAATTCCTTTTTAAACATTTAAATGGATAATTTTATTTATTAACACAGAAAAGAAATAAAAATTTAAAATTCCATGAAGAGAAAAGAACAACTATTAAAATTCAAAATTAAAATTAAAGAAAATCAAATTAAATCTCGGTATCCAATAGATTTAACAAAATAAGAATTAAGTGACATTCTAATTCTCTTTGTCCTTTTTAATCCTAATCTGATCAATCCAACAATCTTAAATTACTATTAATAATTAAAAAAAATAAAAATTGAAAATTATTTTAAATTTTAAAATTATTTGGCGCTACACAAAAAAGTTAATCCTGTTCCTGTTATTCCTGTTATAGTTGGTAAAATTACCTGCTTATTTGTGATTCTTGAAGATAATTATAATTATTAAAGGTGCAACATGTATCTTCCATGACGTGAGTACATAAAATAATTCGGTTATTTGCAACAAGATTCCATTACCTGTAATTCGTTCCATACAAAATAAAAATTCCAAACATTTGTCCAAATAATAACAGTCTGAACACCAAATTTAAAAACTGCACTTTTGTTTATTTCACTTTAAGTTCACTTTGATTGTTCATTTTAATTACCTATTATTAATTAAATTATTAAGGGGTTGTCCATAAAATACGTCACGCTATATTCAGGTAATCTCGACCCCCCTCCCTCTATGTCACACTTCATCACGTTTACGTAACCCCCCTAGCTAATATTACGTCACAACACCTTTGGACCCCCCCCCTTGAAAACGAAAACTTTATTATAATTTATATACGTTTCAATAATACAAATTTAATTTAGCTTATATTATATTAAATAGTTTATAACAGTTTATATTTCTTAAAAGTACATAAATACTTCAAGTCAATAGTAAAAAGTAAAATATCTCAGAAAATATTGAAGAGTACACTAGCCAAGAAGTTGACGGCACGAAGCTCAAAACTGTTCTGAGAAAATTCAAAATTTCTAAACTAATAATAATTTGTAGTGTGCTTCAATGCCCAGCTACAGCTTATTTTTAAGTATATCCAGAAGTAATCTACTTTTATTTAACAATTATATGTTTTTCTAAGAAATTCTTCAGGTAGATGATTTAAAAGATTATTCATTCATCGGAAAGTATTTAACAATGCAACCAGTTCTAAAAGATCTTTATTTATTACTTCACAAAATGAATTTGGCATTTCCTACAATAAAGTAAAACCACCCTTTTTATGAGTAATGTTAAAGAAATTTTAAAGTATTATTGTATTATTTTTATGGCCTGAAAGTAATAATATACTAACGGTAAAATTCTAAACATATTTTAGAAAAATTGTTTAAATTTGTTTTTTTTGTTTAGAATGGTAAGGGATTATCGTGAATGTACAAATTCCCTAGAACTTTCAAAAACTGCATTAATATTAAGAAAAGTATTTTGACATGTTAATGTGACGTCACGTTTTAACTGACCCCCCCCTGTTGTCACGCTAGGCACAGCCCTCCCCTCCTCCCTTACTGAGAACGTATTTTATGGACAGCCCCTAAGAACTTAAAAAATTAAGAAAGAAATTTAAAAACAAGATGACATTTGTCATAAGCTTATTTTGTTGACATTTGGGTGACGTAGAATTCACCAACATAACCTCGAAATTTTATCAAAATAACGTACAAACTGACATGACTTCTGCTCTGTATGATAATTCAAGAGAGAGTAACCAAATTTTCGTGCTGTTTTTATAATAATTGGAAAACAATTGCGAATCGCAAGTGATTTTCCTAGTTCGCAACTAGATTAGTCTAGTTTTGATTCTAACTAGAAATAAAACATCATCTTTCCCACCAAAGATTTTTCTAACCAAATTGTTGATAAAAAATTAAATTAATTATTTAAATAAATGTTATAAAATGAAAGAGGTGGATTTTTCTTTCATTTTGGTACCTAACACGGCTATTAAAAAGCAAATTTAGAGTTAGGATTCATTGACAACCATTTTAAATTTTCTCACAAACATAACTTCACAAACATTCAAATAAAAGCATTTTAACATTTTGCTACATCCTTTTCTTATCATAAAATTAATCCTAAGATCCTATCAAACAAAAATTACATACATTTTGACACCAAAATTATAAATATAAACTAAATTTTAATGTTCTATCAGACCCTGCCGAAACGTTACAATTTTGAGATTTCAAAGGGCTAAACCGTCTCTATAAAAAGTTCCCCACTTCAACATTCTAGTGGCAAATGCACCCTAGAACTTGGTTAACAATGTTGCAGTAAAATATTTTACTTAGAAATTCAAATAACATTGAAGAATATCCATTTACTATGGAAAATTATGAATCGTCAAAGAAATAGAACACTTTCTTGAAATTCAATAATAAAAATTGTAAGTAAAGTAATAAATACTTGTGTACACCTTCTCATCTATGCCTTTAATAATTTTGAGGTGAAAACATGCCATAAAATGGCTTCAAAATATCTGAGTGTGAAAAATATCAACCAACGACATAGGATCGTCCATCATGAAATTGAGTTTGTGAAATTCAAGTGAAGAATCTGTTTAAGATTTATCCCTTACCATCTTATAGTGTTGTAGTGTGTATCTTCAACATATTTAATGCAAAATTTTATTGTTTTTAAAATAAAAGAAATTGTGAAATCCTTTCGCTTGGAAGATCAAGGCAACACATCGTGCATACATGTTATGCGGGATGCCTATATCACAACAATATATTCCAGCCCCGTTTCACCTGGACGCTGGCTGTCAGCGCGCTGATGATCAGCCCATCAGTTTTAAATTGAACTCCTCACACACACACACACGCTGACGGTCAGTGCGCGTATTTCGTCGGAGCGGGGATACGCGTGGCCCGTGAGCATCGCGTACCATCAGCGCGCTGATGGGCCATTGAAGAAATGCACCTTTTGCACATGTACCAAATCAGTGCGCTGACCGTTTATTTTAAAAAACAGTTTGCAGATATACTCGTACACAATCCGGTGTATAGAAAAGAATAATGACACCCCTTTAAACAAAATGGCATCTTTAATTAGGAGTTGCACTCCCAATAACAGCCGTAGACCACGTACAGCAAACACTTAAAATATTT
Organism: Agrypnus murinus; assembly: GCA_929113105.1. Taxonomy (NCBI): domain Eukaryota; kingdom Metazoa; phylum Arthropoda; class Insecta; order Coleoptera; family Elateridae; genus Agrypnus; species Agrypnus murinus. The sequence continues at coordinate 22,070,092 of OV816023.1, forward strand.
CTTTAAAATGAATTTAAAGAATTTCTATAAGTAGTGGGAGTAGTACAATGATGTTTGGGTTTTCTGGAATTATGATTTAGTACCTGCTGTTTTAAAATGGACAAATTTCAGAAAAGAACGAGAAGGGTAAGAAAATTTACAAATTATCATATACAGCGTATTCAAAGCTATTATATAAGCGCTATGCAATATGTGCAATTTACCCTATGTTGCATTTGAAAATAATCAAGTAAAAGCATTATGCACACATAGGCAACCAATTATAGAGCACGCTCCTTTATACAATTTACATATATTACATAGTAAATAAATAGCACTGTATAAGCAGCATATATGACAACGGTTGATGCATCAGCTTTGACTTCCATTTTCGTACTGAGCATGTGAAAACAAAACGCCAGGCCGCCAGCGTTCATGTGTAATGAATAATGAAGGAAAATGATTTGGAGCGCCAGGCTGCAGGCGGTTTGAACGCCTCTCACAAGAAATCATTCCTCCCTCTGCTTTTTCACTAATTGTCAATGCATTAAATTTAAAAGAATACTCTTTGGATATAAATTTAAAACTAGCTAATGCACTAATGCTCTTCACTGCGTGTGATTTTTAAAAATAGGAAAACTGATTATCGTGACAGTGGAAATTGTATAACATTTGCTTATTGAATGTGATTAGTAATTGACAAATTCAAGAATGCCCATTCTATATGAAACTCAAAAAGTTTCATTAGATCAATGTAGCTTAGACTAGAAATTAAATGAAAATATACAAGGAAGCAGCCTAGAATTCTGCGAACAAATAAAAAAGAGTATACATGAGGCAGCAACAAAAATCAATTAATACAAAACCAAGGAGTTGCTGGATAAATTAATATCTACTGAAGGATACAGAGTACAAACAGGAATTACGTAAAAGATGCTTTAATGCGAAGAACGAAAAGGGTCAACAAACTTATAAGGAACAATAAATAGAAACATATATGGATACGATGCACAAGAACAGCCGAAGTTTGGAAATTCATACGAAAAATTAAAGCTTTATCTACGGAAAGAAGGAAAATTCAAAACATCTCATGGGAGAAATAGAGAAGCTACCACAATGGATAACTTTTGAAAGACAGACCTGAAACGACGCTTTTTTAGCCTAACTAAATTATCAATAAAAACAAAACTTAAACTTCAAACGAAGAATACAAATTACGATACTTACTGTATATCAAAATACTCAAAAATTGCCGGCTTGGGATATAGCTCTTTCTTACAAATTTTAAATTCAGGTCGCAGGTGTTAACCCTAAAAGCTTCTGATTAAATAATGGATTCAGGAATAAATAATATGTTGTGCGCCACCAAAGCTGAGGATGTTTTTCATAAAACATGAATGAAATTTAGAAAAAGCGAAGGTTATCAGCTAAGGAACTAACCTCCTTATTAATTTTGAAGTTATTTAATTAACACAATTATCAAACAATAAAAGAAATTGGTTAGCCAAAGAAAACAAAAAACATCAGCAGTCCGTTTAGTCAAACTATGTCAAGTAGTCAATTAAATTTGAAATCTGTATATTAAAAACAAAAGAAAATGGTGCATACAATGCAAATCAAAATAGTTATACATTAATAAAAAAAATACCAAATTCAAAATACAAAACACATCAAAATATAGTTTCAAAATAATGAAAATTTGTTAATTCAAAATATAAAACCATCAAATTAAAATAATTATTGTTCCAAAAATGAATAAAATTTCGGGATCCCAAATGATTAATGATTACCTAAACAATACATTATTAATAAAATTCGATACCTTAACAGTTTTTCATCGTCCAAATTAGTGTTCATACCAAAGTTCCTTTCACCAGTTGAAGGATACGAACTCTTGACAATCAAAACACCATAAAAACTTTAAACAAAACTACACTAACAAACTGCTGAGCTGCCACAATGCGGGAAGAAGTCTTCTGGATTCTGAACTAAATGTTATTAATGAGATTCATCAAGCATTAACTTAATTGCTTGCAATAACTGCCTTCGATAATAAATTCTTAATTATTCTTCTGACTGGAACGGTACTCATAATTACTTGAATGTTGCTCAAAGTAATTGCTGAAATTATTTTGATTCGGCAAGAACAATGTAACGTTATGAAAATCCCCTTTTTTTAAACATGGGAATTAACACTGAGTTCTACTAACAAATGTCCGGCAACTAAACCATTCTTCAATAAATGAAGAATCACAAAATAACTGTAATTAAGCGGTACTGTAAAACTGTATTTTTATTCGAACAACTCGAAAAACTAAACGGCAATTTAAATAGTTAATTTGTTATTTTATCATAAACAAATTGAACGGTACTAACACATACTCAAACGGAAAATTGTTAAATTCACTTAACGGGATGTATATTTATAATTGTACCCCCCCGAGGTCGGGGCACGCTATCGCACAAAAACTTTAGCCGGACTGTATTCTATAGAGATCGAAACTGAAGTCAAGTGTGTATCGGACCACCAACTGAACGGAAGTATATCGGACCAGCCACTGAACTGAAGTGAAGTCTTTCGTGTCTGCAAAAAAAACTCAAGGTTCTTTTTTTCGCGTAGAAATACATTACCAGATGCAAATCGAAATTAGCCAATAGCGAGATCTCACTTCAAGAACAAGTATTGATTTTTCTTAGTACCCAATCAACGAATCGCGTGTTTGGCTTAACCAATCAGAGCACAGCAACTCAACAGCAAGTATTGATTTTTCCTCTAAAACTGCAAACGCTTATATGAGTAACCAAAGAGATTTTTTATAATTCTAAGATTTGAAACCAACCTTTTTTTTTAATAATTTTATAGGGATGTTTATATCGAATGCTAACGCAAGTTTACATTATGAAAAGAATTCAAATTTTCAGAACCGGACTTAAGATGTTTGTAAATATGTGGACGAAACCACAATTATTCAGAGCTTGTAAAAATATACCGTTACACTCGCCAACTCGTCGAAGAAAAAGAAAAAAAACAATAAAAAAGAAAAGCTAAGAAGCCCATCTTAAATCTATACCTATGACTAACAAAATGCCAAATAGCATACGGAGATACTATACTAATATCAAAACTAAGACACTACCAAGTGTGCTAAACGCCCTAATCTACTAGACCATAATTGTCTAGACAATCAAAAAAGGAAAGAGGAAAGGAAGAGGGACTATTCGGCTAGGAAAATAGAAAGCACCAAAGGTAAGGAACGCCGAATAGAGCCGTTAAGGAAACCACCCTGAAACAAATGTCCTCACCGAACATTTGAGCAAAAACCGAAGGTGTTGGAGAAGCCAGACGCACCAACGGGGACCCCAATTATCATGTACTTAGAAAGTCGTATCGACACCACACTCAGAATCACCCACCAACATCATAATCTGTAGCAAAACCTACCTACAGCAAATTTCTAGTACGCACACAAGAAAGTATATAGCAGGATGCAGCGTAGGGTACCAAACGGCCACACCCCGTGACCTCAGAGCTACAGTAGTCTGATCTGGCTCTACTGTGCCTTCATAGAACGAGAAGAAGGAAAGAAGAGAAAGAAATAAAAGAATAGAAAACAAAACTGGAAAAAGGAAACCTACACAGATAGTACTCCACTTCAGTAGAAGCCGAAGCAAGAACCAATCTCCCTAAAAACACCCACCGTCCAGCGTTAGGACACCCCTTCAACCGTCAAGAAAGGTTCAAGCCCAACCCCCACCAAAGTAAAGCACTAACCGCCACTAGAAGAACGTCACTAAACTAAAACGTAGTCGACACTACCCATTCACAACGGGACCTCACTCACACTTATACTTATCCAAAATAAGTATACTCAAAACGTTATACTACAAATAAAGTTCAAGATCGGTACCTGAACGAAACAACTTTCAAAACTATAGGGTACATTAAACCATAACTAAAATTAAACAACATAAGGTTACTAAAACCTTTTTCAGATTATAAGATAAAATATATTACCTATAACTGTAGACTAAATAACTTAAGGTTAATAAAACCTCTTTAAATCATTAAGGTTATTTAAACCTATTCAAATCTATAACGTAATATACGTTAAACTGTAACTGTAGACTAAATGACTAAAGGTTAATAAAACCTTTTCATATTTATAAGATGGGGTATATTAAGCTATAAATGTCAATTGGACAACTTAAGGTTACTAAAACCTCTCCAAATAGGCCCTAAATATGTTAAATCATAACTATCAACTGAATACCTAAGGGTTACTAAAACCCTTTCATATTTACAAAGTGAGGTATGTTAATCCGCAACTGTAGAGTAGATAACTTAAGGTTACTAAACCTTTTTATAAAGTACATTAACTGCAACTGTAAATTAGATAACTTAAGGTTGATAGAACCCTTTCAAGACTATAAGGTTAATTAAACCTGGTTAAATCTACAAGGTCAACTAAACTCATTCAAATTCCTTACTCGTCAGGCAAATTCTGCCTTAAAATATTTGCATTAATTCAAAATCATAAAAGTATGGATAACTTAAGGATCCTAAACCAAACACATTAAGGTTATATAAACCTTTCCAAATTATCACTACCAGACAAAATCTGAATTATAGTGCCAAGGGTTCATAAGAGAATGGATCAGTATAGAAGTACAAAGGGTGGTATTAGATTTAGGGAAATTTTGGGTGCTATTATAACAGGCGAAATAGTCAATAAATATGTCACCGCTTTCACATCTTCTATATTATTTTCTTCATACAGCATATTTAAACTATTAACTGGTATAATCTTCTACTCTTATCGCTAAGGTCATCAACATAACACTGTCTACATTCTTAGTGTATCGCATATTTCGTATTGAAACGAGAACATTTTGGCGTAAAAATAAATGCATCAAGACATCAGGTTTGATGGCGTATGTCATATATTAAGTAGCAGGTTTTTCTCTTACCATTTGCCAAAGATAAACGATGAGCACGTGCTGGATCTATATCCTACAAGTAACACTGTCTGGTATGGTTTCCGGATTTACGTTATTTAAATAAAACAGCAGGTTTGACCTAAAGGTACATGAAGATGCCAGTAGTATTTATTATGAATGACAGCATGTCTTTGTCCAATCATCTGAAACATTGAACGATGTGCTTGCCGTGGATCCATTTTATCGAACTAACAAGTACCGTATTGTTACCAATTTTAGATTATTTATATAAAATGGCAAGCTTGGTCAAACATGAATACATGAAGATGACGGCAGTTTTTAATGGGAATGTCATATGTTGTGCAGCATGTCTTTGTATAATCAGCTGCCAAAGATGAATGATGAACAAGACCTGGAACCTTTTTCTAGAATTAATAATGTACGGTGTTGTTTCCAATTTTACATTATTCATATGTAATGGCAAGTTTGGTCAAATATGAGTACATGAAGATGACGGCAGTTTTTAATGGGAATGTCATATGTTGTGTAGCATGTCTTTGTCTAATCATCTGCCAAAGATGAATGATGAGGAAGACATCGAACCTTTTTCTAGAATTAATAATGTCCGGTGTTGTTTCCAATTTTACATTATTTATATAAAATGGCAAGTTTGGTCAAATATGAGTACATGAAGATGACGGTAGTTTTTAATGGGAATGTCATATGTTGTGTAGCATGTCTTTGTCTAATCATCTGCCAAAGATGAACGATGAGCAAGACCTGAAACCTTATTCTAGAATTAATAATTCCCGGTATTGTTTCCAATTTTACATTACTTATATAAAATGGCAAGTTTGGTCAAATATGAATACATGAAGATGACGACAGTTTTTAATGGGAATGTCATATGTTGTGTAGCACGTCTTTGTCTAATCATCTGCCAAAGATCAATCATGAGCAAGACCTGGAACCTTATTCTAGAATTAATAATGTCCGATGTTGTTTCCAATTTTACATTATTTATATAAAATGGCAAGTTTGGTCAAATATGAATACATGAAGATAACGACAGTTTTTAATGGGAATGTCATATGTTGTGTAGCACGTCTTTGTCTAATCATCTGCCAAAGATCAATGATGAGCAAGACCTGGAACCTTATTCTAGAATTAATAATGCCCGATGTTGTTTCCAATTTTATATTATTTATATAAAATGGCAAGTTTGGTCAAATATGAATACATGAAGATGACGACAGTTTTTAATGGGAATGTCATATGTTGTGTAGCATGTCTTTGTCTAATCAGCTGCCGAAGATGAAAGATGAGCAAGACCTGGAACCTTTTTCTAGAATTAATAATGTCCGGTGTTGTTTCCAATTTTACATTATTAATATAAAATGGCAAGTTTGGTCAAATATGAATACATGAAGATGACGACAGTTTTTAATGGGAATGTCACATATTGTGTAGCATGTCTTTGTCTAATCAGCTGCCGAAGATGAAAGATGAGCAAGACCTGGAACCTTTTTCTAGAATTAATAATGTTCGGTGTTGTTTCCAATTTTAAATTATTTATATAAAATGACAAGTTTGGTCAAATATGAATACATGAAGATGACGACAGTTTTTAATGGGAATGTCATATATTATGTAGCATGTCTTTGTCTAATCATCTGCAAAAGATGAATTATGAGCAAGACCTGAAACCTTATTCTTGAATTAATAATGTCCGGTGTTGTTTCCAATTTTACATTATTTATATAAAATGGCAAGTTTGGTCAAATATGAATACATGAAGATGACGACAAGTTATAATTGGAATGTCATACGTTGTGTAGCATGTTTTTGTCTAACCATCTGTCAAATATGAAAGATGAGCAAGACCTGGAACCTTATTCTAGAATTAAAAATGTCCGGTGTTGTTTCCAATTTTACATTATATAAAATGGCAAGTTTGGTCAAATATGAATACACTAAGATGACGACAGTCTTTAATGGGAATGTCATATGTTGTGTAGCATGTCTTTGTCTAATAAGATGCCAAAGATGAATGATGAGCAAAACCTGGAACCTTATTCTAGAATTAATAATGTCCGGTGTTGTTTCCAATTTTACATTATTTATATAAAATGGCAAGTTTGGTCAAATATGAATACATGAAGATGACGACAGTTTTTAATGGGAATGTCATATGTTGTGTAGCATGTCTTTGTCTAATCAGCTGCCAAAGATGAAAGATGAGCAAGACCTGGACCCTTTTTCTAGAATTAATAATGTTCGATGTTGTTTCCAATTTTAAATTATTTTTATAAAATGACAAGTTTGGTCAAATATGAATACATGAAGATGACGACAGTCTTTAATGGAAATGTCATATGTTGTGTAGCACGTCTTTGTCTAATCATCTGCCAAAGATCAATGATGAGCAAGACCTGGAACCTTATTCTAGAATTAATAATGTCCGATGTTGTTTCCAATTTTACATTATTTATATAAAATGGCAAGTTTGGTCAAATAAGAATACATGAAGATGACGACAGTTTTTAATGGGAATGTCATATGTTGTGTAGCATGTCTTTGTCTAATAAGATGCCAAAGATGAATGATGAGCAAAACCTGGAACCTTATTCTAGAATTAATAATGTCCGGTGTTGTTTCCAATTTTACATTATTTATATAAAATGGCAAGTTTGGTCAAATATGAATACATGAAGATGACGACAGTTTTTAATGGGAATGTCATATGTTGTGTAGCATGTCTTTGTCTAATCAGCTGCCAAAGATGAAAGATGAGCAAGACCTGGACCCTTTTTCTAGAATTAATAATGTTCGATGTTGTTTCCAATTTTAAATTATTTTTATAAAATGACAAGTTTGGTCAAATATGAATACATGAAGATGACGACAGTCTTTAATGGAAATGTCATATGTTGTGTAGCACGTCTTTGTCTAATCACCTGCCAAAGATCAATGATGAGCAAGACCTGGAACCTTATTCTAGAATTAATAATGTCCGATGTTGTTTCCAATTTTACATTATTTATATAAAATGGCAAGTTTGGTCAAATATGAATACATGAAGATGACGACAGTTTTTAATGGGAATGTCATATGTTGTGTAGCATGTCTTTGTCTAATCAGCTGCCAAAGATGAAAGATGAGCAAGACCTGGAACCTTTTTCTAGAATTAATAATGTTCGATGTTGTTTCCAATTTTAAATTATTTTTATAAAATGACAAGTTTGGTCAAATATGAATACATGAAGATGACGACAGTCTTTAATGGGAATGTCATATGTTGTGTAGCATGTCTTTGTCTAATAAGATGCCAAAGATGAATGATGAGCAAGACCTGGAACCTTTTTCTAGAATTAATAATGTTCGATGTTGTTTCCAATTTTAAATTATTTATATAAAATGACAAGTTTGGTCAAATATGAATACATGAAGATGACGACAGTCTTTAATGGAAATGTCATATGTTGTGTAGCACGTCTTTGTCTAATCATCTGCCAAAGATCAATGATGAGCAAGACCTGGAACCTTATTCTAGAATTAATAATGTCCGATGTTGTTTCCAATTTTACATTATTTATATAAAATGGCAAGTTTGGTCAAATATGAATACATGAAGATGACGACAGTTTTTAATGGGAATGTCATATGTTGTGTAGCATGTCTTTGTCTAATCAGCTGCCAAAGATGAAAGATGAGCAAGACCTGGAACCTTTTTCTAGAATTAATAATGTTCGATGTTGTTTCCAATTTTAAATTATTTTTATAAAATGACAAGTTTGGTCAAATATGAATACATGAAGATGACGACAGTCTTTAATGGAAATGTCATATGTTGTGTAGCACGTCTTTGTCTAATCATCTGCCAAAGATCAATGATGAGCAAGACCTGGAACCTTATTCTAGAATTAATAATGTCCGATGTTGTTTCCAATTTTACATTATTTATATAAAATGGCAAGTTTGGTCAAATATGAATACATGAAGATGACGACAGTTTTTAATGGGAATGTCATATGTTGTGTAGCATGTCTTTGTCTAATCAGCTGCCAAAGATGAAAGATGAGCAAGACCTGGAACCTTTTTCTAGAATTAATAATGTTCGATGTTGTTTCCAATTTTAAATTATTTTTATAAAATGACAAGTTTGGTCAAATATGAATACATGAAGATGACGACAGTCTTTAATGGGAATGTCATATGTTGTGTAGCATGTCTTTGTCTAATAAGATGCCAAAGATGAATGATGAGCAAGACCTGGAACCTTTTTCTAGAATTAATAATGTTCGATGTTGTTTCCAATTGTAAATTATTTTTATAAAATGACAAGTTTGGTCAAATATGAATACATGAAGATGACAACAGTCTTTAATGGAAATGTCATATGTTGTGTAGCATGTCTTTGTCTAATCAGCTGCCAAAGGTGAAAGATGAGCAAGACCTGGAACCTTTTTCTAGAATTAATAATGTTCGATGTTGTTTCCAATTTTAAATTATTTTTATAAAATGATAAGTTTGGTCAAATATGAATACATGAAGATGACGACAGTTTTTAAAGGGAATGTCACATGTTGTGTAGCACGTCTTTGTCTAATCATCTGCCAAAGATCAATGATGAGCAAGACCTGGAACCTTATTCTAGAATTAATAATGTCCGATGTTGTTTCCAATTTTACATTATTTATATAAAATGGCAAGTTTGGTCAAATATGAATACATGAAGATGACGACAGTTTTTAATGGGAATGTCATATGTTGTGTAGCATGTCTTTGTCTAATCAGCTGCCAAAGATGAAAGATGAGCAAGACCTGGAACCTTTTTCTAGAATTAATAATGTTCGATGTTGTTTCCAATTTTACATTATTTTTATAAAATGACAAGTTTGGTCAAATATGAATACATGAAGATGACGACAGTCTTTAATGGGAATGTCATATGTTGTGTAGCATGTCTTTGTCTAATAAGATGCCAAAGATGAATGATGAGCAAGACCTGGAACCTTTTTCTAGAATTAATAATGTTCGATGTTGTTTCCAATTGTAAATTATTTTTATAAAATGACAAGTTTGGTCAAATATGAATACATGAAGATGACAACAGTCTTTAATGGGAATGTCATATGTTGTGTAGCATGTCTTTGTCTAATAAGATGCCAAAGATGAATGATGAGCAAGACCTGGAACCTTATTCTAGAATTAATAATGTCCGATGTTGTTTCCAATTTTAAATTATTTATATAAAATGGCAAGTTTGGTCAAATATGAATACATGAAGATGACGACAGTTTTTAATGGGAATGTCACATGTTGTGTAGCATGTCTTTGTCTAATCAGCTGCCGAAGATGAAAGATGAGCAAGACCTGGAACCTTTTTCTAGAATTAATAATGTCCGATGTTGTTTCCAATTTTACATTATTTATATAAAATGGCAAGTTTGGTCAAATATGAATACATGAAGATGACGACAGTTTTTAATGGGAATGTCATATGTTGTGTAGCATGTCTTTGTCTAATCAGCTGCCGAAGATGAAAGATGAGCAAGACCTGGAACCTTTTTCTAGAATTAATAATGTTCGGTGTTGTTTCCAATTTTAAATTATTTATATAAAATGACAAGTTTGGTCAAATATGAATACATGAAGATGACGACAGTTTTTAATGGGAATGTCATATATTATGTAGCATGTCTTTGTCTAATCATCTGCAAAAGATGAATTATGAGCAAGACCTGAAACCTTATTCTAGAATTAATAATGTCCGGTGTTGTTTCCAATTTTAAATTATTTATATAAAATGGCAAGTTTGGTCAAATATGAATACATGAAGATGACGACAGGTTATAATTGGAATGTCATACGTTGTGTAGCATGTTTTTGTCTAACCATCTGTCAAATATGAAAGATGAGCAAGACCTGGAACCTTATTCTAGAATTAAAAATGTCCGGTGTTGTTTCCAATTTTACATTATATAAAATGGCAAGTTTGGTCAAATATGAATACACTAAGATGACGATAGTCTTTAATGGGAATGTCATATGTTGTGTAGCATGTCTTTGTCTAATAAGATGCCAAAGATGAATGATGAGCAAAACCTGGAACCTTATTCTAGAATTAATAATGTCCGGTGTTGTTTCCAATTTTACATTATTTATATAAAATGGCAAGTTTGGTCAAATATGAATACATGAAGATGACGACAGTTTTTAATGGGAATGTCATATGTTGTGTAGCATGTCTTTGTCTAATCAGCTGCCAAAGATGAAAGATGAGCAAGACCTGGACCCTTTTTCTAGAATTAATAATGTTCGATGTTGTTTCCAATTTTAAATTATTTTTATAAAATGACAAGTTTGGTCAAATATGAATACATGAAGATGACGACAGTCTATAATGGAAATGTCATATGTTGTGTAGCACGTCTTTGTCTAATCATCTGCCAAAGATCAATGATGAGCAAGACCTGGAACCTTATTCTAGAATTAATAATGTCCGATGTTGTTTCCAATTTTACATTATTTATATAAAATGGCAAGTTTGGTCAAATATGAATACATGAAGATGACGACAGTTTTTAATGGGAATGTCATATGTTGTGTAGCATGTCTTTGTCTAATAAGCTGCCAAAGATGAATGATGAGCAAAACCTGGAACCTTATTCTAGAATTAATAATGTCCGATGTTGTTTCCAATTTTACATTATTTATATAAAATGGCAAGTTTGGTCAAATATGAATACATGAAGATGACGACAGTCTTTAATGGAAATGTCATATGTTGTGTAGCACGTCTTTGTCTAATCATCTGCCAAAGATCAATGATGAGCAAGACCTGGAACCTTATTCTAGAATTAATAATGTCCGATGTTGTTTCCAATTTTACATTATTTATATAAAATGGCAAGTTTGGTCAAATATGAATACATGAAGATGACGACAGTTTTTAATGGGAATGTCATATGTTGTGTAGCATGTCTTTGTCTAATCAGCTGCCAAAGATGAAAGATGAGCAAGACCTGGAACCTTTTTCTAGAATTAATAATGTTCGATGTTGTTTCCAATTTTAAATTATTTTTATAAAATGACAAGTTTGGTCAAATATGAATACATGAAGATGACGACAGTCTTTAATGGGAATGTCATATGTTGTGTAGCATGTCTTTGTCTAATAAGATGCCAAAGATGAATGATGAGCAAGACCTGGAACCTTTTTCTAGAATTAATAATGTTCGATGTTGTTTCCAATTTTAAATTATTTATATAAAATGACAAGTTTGGTCAAATATGAATACATGAAGATGACGACAGTCTTTAATGGAAATGTCATATGTTGTGTAGCACGTCTTTGTCTAATCATCTGCCAAAGATCAATGATGAGCAAGACCTGGAACCTTATTCTAGAATTAATAATGTCCGATGTTGTTTCCAATTTTACATTATTTATATAAAATGGCAAGTTTGGTCAAATATGAATACATGAAGATGACGACAGTTTTTAATGGGAATGTCATATGTTGTGTAGCATGTCTTTGTCTAATCAGCTGCCAAAGATGAAAGATGAGCAAGACCTGGAACCTTTTTCTAGAATTAATAATGTTCGATGTTGTTTCCAATTTTAAATTATTTATATAAAATGACAAGTTTGGTCAAATATGAATACATGAAGATGACGACAGTCTTTAATGGGAATGTCATATGTTGTGTAGCATGTCTTTGTCTAATAAGATGCCAAAGATGAATGATGAGCAAGACCTGGAACCTTTTTCTAGAATTAATAATGTTCGATGTTGTTTCCAATTTTAAATTATTTATATATAATGACAAGTTTGGTCAAATATGAATACATGAAGATGACGACAGTCTTTAATGGAAATGTCATATGTTGTGTAGCACGTCTTTGTCTAATCATCTGCCAAAGATTAATGATGAGCAAGACCTGGAACCTTATTCTAGAATTAATAATGTCCGATGTTGTTTCCAATTTTACATTATTTATATAAAATGGCAAGTTTGGTCAAATATGAATACATGAAGATGACGACAGTTTTTAATGGGAATGTCATATGTTGTGTAGCATGTCTTTGTCTAATCAGCTGCCAAAGATGAAAGATGAGCAAGACCTGGAACCTTTTTCTAGAATTAATAATGTTCGATGTTGTTTCCAATTTTAAATTATTTTTATAAAATGACAAGTTTGGTCAAATATGAATACATGAAGATGACGACAGTCTTTAATGGAAATGTCATATGTTGTGTAGCACGTCTTTGTCTAATCATCTGCCAAAGATCAATGATGAGCAAGACCTGGAACCTTATTCTAGAATTAATAATGTCCGATGTTGTTTCCAATTTTACATTATTTATATAAAATGGCAAGTTTGGTCAAATATGAATACATGAAGATGACGACAGTTTTTAATGGGAATGTCATATGTTGTGTAGCATGTCTTTGTCTAATCAGCTGCCAAAGATGAAAGATGAGCAAGACCTGGAACCTTTTTCTAGAATTAATAATGTTCGATGTTGTTTCCAATTGTAAATTATTTTTATAAAATGACAAGTTTGGTCAAATATGAATACATGAAGATGACAACAGTCTTTAATGGAAATGTCATATGTTGTGTAGCATGTCTTTGTCTAATCAGCTGCCAAAGATGAAAGATGAGCAAGACCTGGAACCTTTTTCTAGAATTAATAATGTTCGATGTTGTTTCCAATTTTAAATTATTTTTATAAAATGACAAGTTTGGTCAAATATGAATACATGAAGATGACGACAGTTTTTAAAGGGAATGTCACATGTTGTGTAGCACGTCTTTGTCTAATCATCTGCCAAAGATCAATGATGAGCAAGACCTGGAACCTTATTCTAGAATTAATAATGTCCGATGTTGTTTCCAATTTTACATTATTTATATAAAATGGCAAGTTTGGTCAAATATGAATACATGAAGATGACGACAGTTTTTAATGGGAATGTCATATGTTGTGTAGCATGTCTTTGTCTAATCAGCTGCCAAAGATGAAAGATGAGCAAGACCTGGAACCTTTTTCTAGAATTAATAATGTTCGATGTTGTTTCCAATTTTACATTATTTTTATAAAATGACAAGTTTGGTCAAATATGAATACATGAAGATGACGACAGTCTTTAATGGGAATGTCATATGTTGTGTAGCATGTCTTTGTCTAATAAGATGCCAAAGATGAATGATGAGCAAGACCTGGAACCTTTTTCTAGAATTAATAATGTTCGATGTTGTTTCCAATTGTAAATTATTTTTATAAAATGACAAGTTTGGTCAAATATGAATACATGAAGATGACAACAGTCTTTAATGGGAATGTCATATGTTGTGTAGCATGTCTTTGTCTAATAAGATGCCAAAGATGAATGATGAGCAAGACCTGGAACCTTATTCTAGAATTAATAATGTCCGATGTTGTTTCCAATTTTAAATTATTTATATAAAATGGCAAGTTTGGTCAAATATGAATACATGAAGATGACGACAGTTTTTAAAGGGAATGTCACATGTTGTGTAGCATGTCTTTGTCTAATCAGCTGCCGAAGATGAAAGATGAGCAAGACCTGGAACCTTTTTCTAGAATTAATAATGTTCGGTGTTGTTTCCAATTTTAAATTATTTATATAAAATGACAAGTTTGGTCAAATATGAATACATGAAGATGACGACAGTTTTTAATGGGAATGTCATATGTTATGTAGCATGTCTTTGTCTAATCATCTGCAAAAGATGAATATGAGCAAGACCTGAAACCTTATTCTAGAATTAATAATGTCCGGTGTTGTTTCCAATTTTACATTATTAATATAAAATGGAAAGTTTGGTCAAATATGAATACATGAAGATGACGACAGGTTATAATGGGAATGTCATACGTTGTGTAGCATGTTTTTGTCTAACCATCTGTCAAATATGAAAGATGAGCAAGACCTGGAACCTTATTTTAGAATTAATAATTTCCTGTGTCGTTTCCAATTTTACATTGTTTATATAAAATGGCAAGTTTGGTCAAATATGAATACATGAAGATGACGACAGTTTTTAATGGGAATGTCATATGTTGTGTAGCACGTCTTTGTCTAATCATCTGCCAAAGATCAATGATGAGCAAGACCTGGAACCTTTTTCTAGAATTAATAATGTTCGATGTTGTTTCCAATTTTAAATTATTTTTATAAAATGACAAGTTTGGTCAAATATGAATACATGAAGATGACGACAGTCTTTAATGGGAATGTCATATGTTGTGTAGCATGTCTTTGTCTAATAAGATGCCAAAGATGAATGATGAGCAAGACCTGGAACCTTTTTCTAGAATTAATAATGTTCGATGTTGTTTCCAATTGTAAATTATTTTTATAAAATGACAAGTTTGGTCAAATATGAATACATGAAGATGACAACAGTCTTTAATGGGAATGTCATATGTTGTGTAGCATGTCTTTGTCTAATAAGATGCCAAAGATGAATGATGAGCAAGACCTGGAACCTTATTCTAGAATTAATAATGTCCGATGTTGTTTCCAATTTTAAATTATTTATATAAAATGGCAAGTTTGGTCAAATATGAATACATGAAGATGACGACAGGTTATAATGGGAATGATATACGTTGTGTAGCATGTTTTTGTCTAACCATCTGTCAAATATGAAAGATGAGCAAGACCTGGAACCTTATTCTAGAATTAATAATTCCCGGTGTTGTTTCCAATTTTACATTACTTATATAAAATGGCAAGTTTGGTCAAATATGAATACATGAAGATGACGACAGTTTTTAATGGGAATGTCATATGTTGTGTAGCACGTCTTTGTCTAATCATCTGCCAAAGATCAATGATGAGCAAGACCTGGAACCTTATTCTAGAATTAATAATATCCGGTGCTGTTTCCAATTTTACATTATTTATATAAAATGGCAAGTTTGGTCAAATATGAATACATGAAGATGACGGCAGTTTTTAATGGGAATGTCATATGTTGTGTAGCATGTCTTTGTCTAATCATCTGCCAAAGATGAACGATGAGCAAGACCTGAAACCTTATTCTAGAATTAATAATTCCCGGTATTGTTTCCAATTTTACATTACTTATATAAAATGGCAAGTTTGGTCAAATATGAATACATGAAGATGACGACAGTTTTTAATGGGAATGTCATATGTTGTGTAGCACGTCTTTGTCTAATCATCTGCCAAAGATCAATCATGAGCAAGACCTGGAACCTTATTCTAGAATTAATAATGTCCGATGTTGTTTCCAATTTTACATTATTTATATAAAATGGCAAGTTTGGTCAAATATGAATACATGAAGATAACGACAGTTTTTAATGGGAATGTCATATGTTGTGTAGCACGTCTTTGTCTAATCATCTGCCAAAGATCAATGATGAGCAAGACCTGGAACCTTATTCTAGAATTAATAATGCCCGATGTTGTTTCCAATTTTATATTATTTATATAAAATGGCAAGTTTGGTCAAATATGAATACATGAAGATGACGACAGTTTTTAATGGGAATGTCACATGTTGTGTAGCATGTCTTTGTCTAATCAGCTGCCGAAGATGAAAGATGAGCAAGACCTGGAACCTTTTTCTAGAATTAATAATGTCCGATGTTGTTTCCAATTTTACATTATTTATATAAAATGGCAAGTTTGGTCAAATATGAATACATGAAGATGACGACAGTTTTTAATGGGAATGTCACATATTGTGTAGCATGTCTTTGTCTAATCAGCTGCCGAAGATGAAAGATGAGCAAGACCTGGAACCTTTTTCTAGAATTAATAATGTTCGGTGTTGTTTCCAATTTTAAATTATTTATATAAAATGACAAGTTTGGTCAAATATGAATACATGAAGATGACGACAGTTTTTAATGGGAATGTCATATATTATGTAGCATGTCTTTGTCTAATCATCTGCAAAAGATGAATTATGAGCAAGACCTGAAACCTTATTCTAGAATTAATAATGTCCGGTGTTGTTTCCAATTTTAAATTATTTATATAAAATGGCAAGTTTGGTCAAATATGAATACATGAAGATGACGACAAGTTATAATTGGAATGTCATACGTTGTGTAGCATGTTTTTGTCTAACCATCTGTCAAATATGAAAGATGAGCAAGACCTGGAACCTTATTCTAGAATTAAAAATGTCCGGTGTTGTTTCCAATTTTACATTATATAAAATGGCAAGTTTGGTCAAATATGAATACACTAAGATGACGACAGTCTTTAATGGGAATGTCATATGTTGTGTAGCATGTCTTTGTCTAATAAGATGCCAAAGATGAATGATGAGCAAAACCTGGAACCTTATTCTAGAATTAATAATGTCCGGTGTTGTTTCCAATTTTACATTATTTATATAAAATGGCAAGTTTGGTCAAATATGAATACATGAAGATGACGACAGTTTTTAATGGGAATGTCATATGTTGTGTAGCATGTCTTTGTCTAATCAGCTGCCAAAGATGAAAGATGAGCAAGACCTGGACCCTTTTTCTAGAATTAATAATGTTCGATGTTGTTTCCAATTTTAAATTATTGTAACGTTCTTTCTAAAATAATAATACAAGTGCTGTTTAAATCGTCTATTCACAAACAAATATTTATTTATATACACTAATGAATACACTATAAATTAACGCTATGATTATAAACCATTAAAAACTATTATTTACAGACTATGAATTTCTAATACAACATTTATATTCACTATTTATTTTGTAATACCCAGTTAATGACTTGCAGTTGACTGACTCCTTTTCTCCGCGACGTCGACTTTATACCATCCTATAAACGTTCCAGAAATCGCCCGAACATACCATGTATTTCTAGAATACACCAGAATAAACCGCGTCTGGTTCACATGCCCGCGCGATGCGTCATTCTCTCGAATGCGATAGAACACACCATTTGTTGCTCGAAAAGAGGTTCTTTCTTTTTCTCTCTTGTTACACTGCCCCCCTCTTCAAGTCTGTTCTGTCCCAGAACAGGTTTTATGCTCTGGTTCCTGTAGAACGGGTCATGACGATATCGACAGTCTTCACCTCGACTACACGTTCCATTACGGTAGAAATAACAGTCTACACTCTTCGTTGGCCTTAATGCGGACTGTGGGTCAAAACTGCAGACGAAGATCTTGACGTCCGTACCTCTAAAGACAACTTCCAGCATGTTTCTAACGATTCTCCAATCCAGCTGGTCCCGCCCACAGCCGAGTTTGGGAACTGCCAATTTATTAATTCCCCTGGTAAGCAACTCGATTCTCAAATTCCATAGTGCCCTCCACAAGTCGGCGTAACTCGGTTTCTGGTAGTAAAACTGCTTGGTTACCAAGTAGTAAATGGATCGGTCATGATCAGGCAAGCGTAAGGATTTACCAACAGAGGGATTTTGTTCTCGAAGTTCATTCAGCCGTCCAAATTTATTTCTAAACACTACTGCGATCCCCCTGGACATACGGAGATCCTCGGAGACACAGTGGGCAATGGAATAATCACCAGGGACCCGGAAGAGATCTTGTTGCATCTCAGTCGTGACTCCGAATCGCGCTTTTCTAGTTCCAGAGAACGCAGCCATAAATTCTCTAAAGGTTGGCTGATCATCTTCAGGCCTTACGGTATTGATAGCCACCTCAGCCTCATCTTTCCGATCCGGGACTGCGTCATTATTTCCCTCATAGTGCGCCAGACGATTGGAGTGTACCACTTTTGGTTTCCCCCTTGGCAATTTCTGGATGCGATAAATCAAATCATTTATTCGTTTCTTCACCTGGTATGGACCCTCCCAATTTCGCTGTAACTTTGGAGAATAGCCACGACGCCTTTGCGGGTTGTATAACCAGACAAGCTCTCCAGGTTGAAACCCTCCTTCTTGGGCTCTCACATCGTACGTAGCCTTCATCCGGTCACTCGCGATTCGACTATTATTTCGGGTTCGGTCGTGAATATCCTCCAACTTCTTCTTTAAGTTGATGACATAATCATTCCCGGCTACCTCCTGCTCTATAGGTGGAGACCCAAATTCCAGATCACACGGTAACCGTAACTCGCGTCCAAACATCACAGACGCTGGTGACTGACCGGTTGTTTCGTGGACCGATGCACGATAAGCCATCAGGAACAGATGCAGGTATTGGTCCCAGTCTCGTTGATGATCGGAGACGACCTTGGCCAAATATTTGCCCATTGTTCGATTCATGCGTTCTACCATTCCATCGGACTGCGGATGTAACGGTGTGGTCCGAGTCTTGCGAATGCCCAACAATCGACAGACTTCTCCAAAGAGTACAGACTCGAAATTGCGGCCTTGATCCGAATGCAGCTCCATGGGCACTCCGAAGCGACTGAAAAACTCTTTGACTAGTACGTCTGCAACAGTCGCAGCTTCCTGGTTTGATAGGGCATATGCTTCTGGCCATTTGGTAAAATAGTCCATTGCCACTAAGATATATTTATTCCCATCGTCAGTTTCGGGAAATGGTCCGGCAATGTCTATAGCTATTCTTTCCAGAGGACTACCCACATTGTACTGCCTCATGGGTGCTCTTCGTTTCCCCAAGGGTCCGTTGCCAGTGGCACATAGTTCACATTTCCGGCACCACTCCTTCACGTCTTCTTTACAGTTGACCCAATAAAAACGCTCCCTAACTTTCTCCAAGGTCTTTTTCACACCGAAGTGTCCTCCGGAGGCACCGTCATGGAGATGTCGCAATACTGTAGCCACTCGGCTTCTTGGAACCACGAACTGAGACCTAATGGTGGTGCCATCTTCACTCTCCAGTACTCGCTTCAGGAGATCGTCTTCCACCTTCAAGGACTCCCATTGGGCCCAATATGCTTTGAGCGTTCTGTTGAAAGGGCTGACGGCCTCCCAGGCAGGCCTTTCTCCCACGCGCTTCCATTCCAGTACCATTTTTAGTTCGGGATCAGCCTCCTGCTGTCGTTGCAATTCTTCCGGCAACCAATTGTCGTTGACGATGGTAGTCCTTAATACTTGGCAAACCCTCTCTTCCAAACGAGAGCAATGACGGCAATCCGTTGGACAGGGTCTTCTTGAAAGAGCATCGGCATTTCGATGACTAGTGCCCGCTCGATGTTCGGTGTCAAAGTCGTATCCTTGTAATCGTTCGATCCACCTTGCGACCTGGCCTTCAGGATTACGGAATTGTAGAAGCCATTTCAACGCTGCATGGTCCGTCCTCAATAAAAACTTCCGTCCGTACAAGTATTTGTAAAAGTGCTCAACGGACTTCACGACGGCCAATAGTTCTTTTCTGGTCACACAATAATTCCTTTCGGCTTTAGACAAAACCTTACTAAAATAGCCGATGACCTTTTCTTGTCCATCCTGTATCTGAGAAAGTACACCCCCAATGGCCAGATTACTTGCATCTGTGTCAAGTATGAATTTCCCTTCTGTCCGTGGATAACTCAATATTGGTGCGGTTGTCAGGGCACGCTTCAGCTGTTGGAAAGCTGTTTCACACTCTCCGCTCCAAACATACTCGCGTCCATCTTCAGTTAGCCTTGTCAGAGGCTTCGCTATATTGGCAAACCCAGGAACGAAACGCCTATAGTAGGTACATAACCCAAGAAAACTACGAACTTGGTGTTTATCTTTCGGTGTTGGCCACTCTTGAACAGCACGAATCTTATCGGGGTCGGCTGCCACTCCATTTTGTGATACGACGTGCCCGAGATATTTCACTTCCTTTCTGAACATGTGGCACTTTTTCGGACTCAGTTTCAGATTGGCTCCACGTAGTCTTCGGAACACTTCCTCTAGATTTTTCAAATGTTCGTTGAATGATTTTCCGACTACAATCACATCATCTAGGTATACCAGGCAGGTCTTCCACGACAACCCTCTCAGGATGGTCTCCATTAGACGCTCAAAGGTGGCCGGAGCGTTACATAGACCAAAAGGCATAACTGTAAACTGCCATAGTCCAGAACCAATAGTGAACGCGGTCTTCTCCCGGTCTTCAGGTTCCATTTCAACTTGCCAATAACCACTCTTCAAGTCCAAAGTCGAAAACCATCGCGAACCAGACAGGGTATCTAACGTGTCGTCGATGCGTGGTAAGGGATAGCTGTCTTTCTTGGTCGCGTCATTAAGCTGCCGATAGTCCACACAAAATCTCGTTGACCCGTCCTTCTTACTGACCAGGACCACCGGTGATGCCCATGGACTGCTGGATGGCTCGATGACCCCTTGTTCTTCCATATCAGTAATAATCTTTTCGGCTTCTGCTCGCCTTGCTAGAGGTAGACGCCTCGGCTGCTGACGGACAGGCATAGAGTTGCCTGTATTGATTTTATGTTTTACTATATTTGTTCGTCCCTTCTGGCTATCGTCAAGAGCGAAGATATCTTGGTATCGGTGAACCAAACCCTGTACCTCTTTCACTTCCGTTCTGTTAAGGTCTTCGCACGAACTAGTAACCATACCCACTAATTTTCCACCATGGTCTTTGGGCACTGGTTTTGGAACATCAGCCATACACCTGGCTACTCGAAATACTGGCACACACTGTCCCACAAGGGTACTCTTCTTCAATGTCACCGGATCCACATTAACATTCATAATTCTCACCGGTACTCTCTTTCCAACCTTGATCAGCGCTTTTCCCACCAGTATGCCACTATGGATCTTCTTATCACAAACAGGCTCCATCATTCGCACACACCCTACCCGAAGATCTCCATCCAAACCCGCCTCGACAACCATCTCGCTTTGACCCGGCAATATCACATCTTCAGTCAACAAAACCCTTACAACCGGATCTTCTCGTGGGTGCAAAGGAAGTTCTTCGTTACCGACCTTCAAAACACCCTCTTTCAAATCCAACGTAAAACCAAATTTTCTCAGGAGGTCCATTCCCAAGATGAAGTCATCAGTGATATCGGCTACCAGCACCTCATGATCACATTCTTCACTTCCAATGCCAATCTTCATCTTCACCACTCCGCGTGTTGGTATCACTTCACCTGTTGCTGTACGGAGTTGAGTAGTTGTCGGTAACAATTTAATACTTGATTGTAGAACATCAGGGCGTACGATGGATTTTGTCGCCCCCGTATCAATAAGTAGTGGAACGGTTCGGTTAGCAATCTTTCCATCTACAAACAAACTGCCATTACTATTCTTTGATGTTACGGCATGGATCGTGATCTCCGGGGCATCTTCACTCGCAGTCAACGTTCGCCCCCTCTTGCCAACCCTTTTTAACTTTTCCGACGGTTGTACTTTTCTTATTTTGGGACAACGGCGTTCTACATGTCCTTGTTCGCCGCAGTTCCAACAACGAGGCCCTCGAACTTCTTGATGATTCTTCTTACGGCTTTCTTCCTTCCGAAGAACTCTCAGTACTAACTCCTCTAGGTGATCTTTAGAACCTTCTTCTTCCTCCACAACGGCCCGAACACGCCCGTGACCCCGGGACGCTTGTTTTGCAGCTTCAAATTCTAAGGCGTGAGCAAGCGCATCATCAGTTGTTCTTGGTCGTGCTAGCCTCAATGATTGTTGTGTTTCCCCGTCTCTTAACCCATCAATGAAGGTCTGCACAGCGAGCTGTCCCAGAAATGAATCGGGTGCCGTAGGGTACGCCAATCGGACAAGCCGCGCAACATCGGCTTCAAACTCCTGCAGGCTTTCTCCATTCTTCTGGATACGATTCTTCACTTGCGCGTGATACACTTGTTGAAGATGCGCGTCTCCATATCTCATCTCCAATCTAGACACTAACAATTGATAATCATTTTCCTGTCCTGCTGGGATTGTTTGCAGGACGTTCAACGCGTCTCCACGCAAAGCCACAGTTAAAGAAACGGCCTTTTCCTTGCCTGTCCATCCGTTCGCCCCAGCGGCCGCCTCAAATTGTTTGTAGTAGGTGGACCAAGGTATCTTTCCATCGAACGTGGGTGGTTTTACTTTTATCCCTACGGCAGGAACCTTTTCTTCTTTAATTTGTTTCTTTACTTCATTAAACGGCCACTCAGAAGTTGAGGGAAACCGTAGTTGCCTCATTCTATCTTCCAGCATTTCGGCCATATCGTCTTTCTTAGTTGTTGGTGGTAATTGCATTTGGGCTATTTTCTCTTCTACCATCTTTATTACCCTATCTTGTTCCGCCAATCTACCTTCCAATAGTCCTAACGCACTGGCATTCTCCAAAAATTCTTCGAAAACTTTATCTTCCAACGCTTTGACATTTTCCAACAATTCTCCTTTAAGCCTTCTAGAACTTTCTTCAGACTTTTCTAATAATTCTTCTTTAAGCGTTCTAGAGTTTTCCAGTAAATCTTCTTTAAGCATTTTAACATTTTCTTCCAGTGCTTTAGTATTTTCAAGTAATTCTTGTTTAAGCATTCTAACATTTTCTTCGGACTTTCTAGAATTCTCTTCTGACTTTTCCAGTAATTCCTCTTTTAACATTCTAGAATTCTCTTCAGACTTTCTAGAATTCTCTTCGGACTTTTCCAATAATTCTTCTTTAAGCATTCTAGAATTCTCTTCCGACTTTTCCAGTAATTCCTCTTTTAACATTCTAGAATTCTCTTCGGACTTTTCCAATAATTCTTCTTTAAGCATTCTAGAATTCTCTTCCGACTTTTCCAGTAATTCCTCTTTTAACATTCTAGAATTCTCTTCTATTTTACTTAATAACAAATTAGTATCCATTACGGGTCCAGGTATTTCGAAGAGGAAACTTTCAGGGTCTTCTTGCTGCTCCAAAAGCCATTCTCTTAGCCGATTTATTAACACACTTTTAAGGCCCGTTGTATCTAAATCTCGTTCTTCAAGTTCATGTTTCAAGTCTATTACTTTGAGATCTTTTAACAGTTTCATCACCATTTTAATCGTTTGTTGAAATTATGTTTTAACACCAAAAATTTAATCTCACAGCACTTTATTTAATTATTACGCGATTTTATTTATTTTAAAACCCCACACCTGACACCACTGTAACGTTCTTTCTAAAATAATAATACAAGTGCTGTTTAAATCGTCTATTCACAAACAAATATTTATTTATATACACTAATGAATACACTATAAATTAACGCTATGATTATAAACCATTAAAAACTATTATTTACAGACTATGAATTTCTAATTGAACATTTATATTCACTATTTATTTTGTAATACCCAGTTAATGACTTGCAGTTGACTGACTCCTTTTCTCCGCGACGTCGACTTTATACCATCCTATAAACGTTCCAGAAATCGCCCGAACATACCATGTATTTCTAGAATACACCAGAATAAACCGCGTCTGGTTCACATGCCCGCGCGATGCGTCATTCTCTCGAATGCGATAGAACACACCATTTGTTGCTCGAAAAGAGGTTCTTTCTTTTTCTCTCTTGTTACATTATTTTTATAAAATGACAAGTTTGGTCAAATATGAATACATGAAGATGACGACAGTCTTTAATGGAAATGTCATATGTTGTGTAGCACGTCTTTGTCTAATCATCTGCCAAAGATCAATGATGAGCAAGACCTGGAACCTTATTCTAGAATTAATAATGTCCGATGTTGTTTCCAATTTTACATTATTTATATAAAATGGCAAGTTTGGTCAAATATGAATACATGAAGATGACGACAGTTTTTAATGGGAATGTCATATGTTGTGTAGCATGTCTTTGTCTAATAAGATGCCAAAGATGAATGATGAGCAAAACCTGGAACCTTATTCTAGAATTAATAATGTCCGGTGTTGTTTCCAATTTTACATTATTTATATAAAATGGCAAGTTTGGTCAAATATGAATACATGAAGATGACGACAGTTTTTAATGGGAATGTCATATGTTGTGTAGCATGTCTTTGTCTAATAAGATGCCAAAGATGAATGATGAGCAAAACCTGGAACCTTATTCTAGAATTAATAATGTCCGGTGTTGTTTCCAATTTTACATTATTTTTATAAAATGACAAGTTTGGTCAAATATGAATACATGAAGATGACGACAGTCTTTAATGGGAATGTCATATGTTGTGTAGCATGTCTTTGTCTAATAAGATGCCAAAGATGAATGATGAGCAAGACCTGGAACCTTTTTCTAGAATTAATAATGTTCGATGTTGTTTCCAATTGTAAATTATTTTTATAAAATGACAAGTTTGGTCAAATATGAATACATGAAGATGACAACAGTCTTTAATGGGAATGTCATATGTTGTGTAGCATGTCTTTGTCTAATAAGATGCCAAAGATGAATGATGAGCAAGACCTGGAACCTTATTCTAGAATTAATAATGTCCGATGTTGTTTCCAATTTTAAATTATTTATATAAAATGGCAAGTTTGGTCAAATATGAATACATGAAGATGACGACAGTTTTTAAAGGGAATGTCACATGTTGTGTAGCATGTCTTTGTCTAATCAGCTGCCGAAGATGAAAGATGAGCAAGACCTGGAACCTTTTTCTAGAATTAATAATGTCCGATGTTGTTTCCAATTTTACATTATTTATATAAAATGGCAAGTTTGGTCAAATATGAATACATGAAGATGACGACAGTTTTTAATGGGAATGTCACATGTTGTGTAGCATGTCTTTGTCTAATCAGCTGCCGAAGATGAAAGATGAGCAAGACCTGGAACCTTTTTCTAGAATTAATAATGTCCGATGTTGTTTCCAATTTTACATTATTAATATAAAATGGCAAGTTTGGTCAAATATGAATACATGAAGATGACGACAGTTTTTAATGGGAATGTCACATATTGTGTAGCATGTCTTTGTCTAATCAGCTGCCGAAGATGAAAGATGAGCAAGACCTGGAACCTTTTTCTAGAATTAATAATGTTCGGTGTTGTTTCCAATTTTAAATTATTTATATAAAATGACAAGTTTGGTCAAATATGAATACATGAAGATGACGACAGTTTTTAATGGGAATGTCATATATTATGTAGCATGTCTTTGTCTAATCATCTGCAAAAGATGAATTATGAGCAAGACCTGAAACCTTATTCTAGAATTAATAATGTCCGGTGTTGTTTCCAATTTTAAATTATTTATATAAAATGGCAAGTTTGGTCAAATATGAATACATGAAGATGACGACAGGTTATAATTGGAATGTCATACGTTGTGTAGCATGTTTTTGTCTAACCATCTGTCAAATATGAAAGATGAGCAAGACCTGGAACCTTATTCTAGAATTAAAAATGTCCGGTGTTGTTTCCAATTTTACATTATATAAAATGGCAAGTTTGGTCAAATATGAATACACTAAGATGACGATAGTCTTTAATGGGAATGTCATATGTTGTGTAGCATGTCTTTGTCTAATAAGATGCCAAAGATGAATGATGAGCAAAACCTGGAACCTTATTCTAGAATTAATAATGTCCGGTGTTGTTTCCAATTTTACATTATTTATATAAAATGGCAAGTTTGGTCAAATATGAATACATGAAGATGACGACAGTTTTTAATGGGAATGTCATATGTTGTGTAGCATGTCTTTGTCTAATCAGCTGCCAAAGATGAAAGATGAGCAAGACCTGGACCCTTTTTCTAGAATTAATAATGTTCGATGTTGTTTCCAATTTTAAATTATTTTTATAAAATGACAAGTTTGGTCAAATATGAATACATGAAGATGACGACAGTCTATAATGGAAATGTCATATGTTGTGTAGCACGTCTTTGTCTAATCATCTGCCAAAGATCAATGATGAGCAAGACCTGGAACCTTATTCTAGAATTAATAATGTCCGATGTTGTTTCCAATTTTACATTATTTATATAAAATGGCAAGTTTGGTCAAATATGAATACATGAAGATGACGACAGTTTTTAATGGGAATGTCATATGTTGTGTAGCATGTCTTTGTCTAATAAGATGCCAAAGATGAATGATGAGCAAAACCTGGAACCTTATTCTAGAATTAATAATGTCCGGTGTTGTTTCCAATTTTACATTATTTATATAAAATGGCAAGTTTGGTCAAATATGAATACATGAAGATGACGACAGTCTTTAATGGAAATGTCATATGTTGTGTAGCACGTCTTTGTCTAATCATCTGCCAAAGATCAATGATGAGCAAGACCTGGAACCTTATTCTAGAATTAATAATGTCCGATGTTGTTTCCAATTTTACATTATTTATATAAAATGGCAAGTTTGGTCAAATATGAATACATGAAGATGACGACAGTTTTTAATGGGAATGTCATATGTTGTGTAGCATGTCTTTGTCTAATCAGCTGCCAAAGATGAAAGATGAGCAAGACCTGGAACCTTTTTCTAGAATTAATAATGTTCGATGTTGTTTCCAATTTTAAATTATTTTTATAAAATGACAAGTTTGGTCAAATATGAATACATGAAGATGACGACAGTCTTTAATGGGAATGTCATATGTTGTGTAGCATGTCTTTGTCTAATAAGATGCCAAAGATGAATGATGAGCAAGACCTGGAACCTTTTTCTAGAATTAATAATGTTCGATGTTGTTTCCAATTTTAAATTATTTATATAAAATGACAAGTTTGGTCAAATATGAATACATGAAGATGACGACAGTCTTTAATGGAAATGTCATATGTTGTGTAGCACGTCTTTGTCTAATCATCTGCCAAAGATCAATGATGAGCAAGACCTGGAACCTTATTCTAGAATTAATAATGTCCGATGTTGTTTCCAATTTTACATTATTTATATAAAATGGCAAGTTTGGTCAAATATGAATACATGAAGATGACGACAGTTTTTAATGGGAATGTCATATGTTGTGTAGCATGTCTTTGTCTAATCAGCTGCCAAAGATGAAAGATGAGCAAGACCTGGAACCTTTTTCTAGAATTAATAATGTTCGATGTTGTTTCCAATTTTAAATTATTTTTATAAAATGACAAGTTTGGTCAAATATGAATACATGAAGATGACGACAGTCTTTAATGGGAATGTCATATGTTGTGTAGCATGTCTTTGTCTAATAAGATGCCAAAGATGAATGATGAGCAAGACCTGGAACCTTTTTCTAGAATTAATAATGTTCGATGTTGTTTCCAATTTTAAATTATTTATATATAATGACAAGTTTGGTCAAATATGAATACATGAAGATGACGACAGTCTTTAATGGAAATGTCATATGTTGTGTAGCACGTCTTTGTCTAATCATCTGCCAAAGATTAATGATGAGCAAGACCTGGAACCTTATTCTAGAATTAATAATGTCCGATGTTGTTTCCAATTTTACATTATTTATATAAAATGGCAAGTTTGGTCAAATATGAATACATGAAGATGACGACAGTTTTTAATGGGAATGTCATATGTTGTGTAGCATGTCTTTGTCTAATCAGCTGCCAAAGATGAAAGATGAGCAAGACCTGGAACCTTTTTCTAGAATTAATAATGTTCGATGTTGTTTCCAATTTTAAATTATTTTTATAAAATGACAAGTTTGGTCAAATATGAATACATGAAGATGACGACAGTCTTTAATGGAAATGTCATATGTTGTGTAGCACGTCTTTGTCTAATCATCTGCCAAAGATCAATGATGAGCAAGACCTGGAACCTTATTCTAGAATTAATAATGTCCGATGTTGTTTCCAATTTTACATTATTTATATAAAATGGCAAGTTTGGTCAAATATGAATACATGAAGATGACGACAGTTTTTAATGGGAATGTCATATGTTGTGTAGCATGTCTTTGTCTAATCAGCTGCCAAAGATGAAAGATGAGCAAGACCTGGAACCTTTTTCTAGAATTAATAATGTTCGATGTTGTTTCCAATTGTAAATTATTTTTATAAAATGACAAGTTTGGTCAAATATGAATACATGAAGATGACAACAGTCTTTAATGGAAATGTCATATGTTGTGTAGCATGTCTTTGTCTAATCAGCTGCCAAAGATGAAAGATGAGCAAGACCTGGAACCTTTTTCTAGAATTAATAATGTTCGATGTTGTTTCCAATTTTAAATTATTTTTATAAAATGACAAGTTTGGTCAAATATGAATACATGAAGATGACGACAGTTTTTAAAGGGAATGTCACATGTTGTGTAGCACGTCTTTGTCTAATCATCTGCCAAAGATCAATGATGAGCAAGACCTGGAACCTTATTCTAGAATTAATAATGTCCGATGTTGTTTCCAATTTTACATTATTTATATAAAATGGCAAGTTTGGTCAAATATGAATACATGAAGATGACGACAGTTTTTAATGGGAATGTCATATGTTGTGTAGCATGTCTTTGTCTAATCAGCTGCCAAAGATGAAAGATGAGCAAGACCTGGAACCTTTTTCTAGAATTAATAATGTTCGATGTTGTTTCCAATTTTACATTATTTTTATAAAATGACAAGTTTGGTCAAATATGAATACATGAAGATGACGACAGTCTTTAATGGGAATGTCATATGTTGTGTAGCATGTCTTTGTCTAATAAGATGCCAAAGATGAATGATGAGCAAGACCTGGAACCTTTTTCTAGAATTAATAATGTTCGATGTTGTTTCCAATTGTAAATTATTTTTATAAAATGACAAGTTTGGTCAAATATGAATACATGAAGATGACAACAGTCTTTAATGGGAATGTCATATGTTGTGTAGCATGTCTTTGTCTAATAAGATGCCAAAGATGAATGATGAGCAAGACCTGGAACCTTATTCTAGAATTAATAATGTCCGATGTTGTTTCCAATTTTAAATTATTTATATAAAATGGCAAGTTTGGTCAAATATGAATACATGAAGATGACGACAGTTTTTAAAGGGAATGTCACATGTTGTGTAGCATGTCTTTGTCTAATCAGCTGCCGAAGATGAAAGATGAGCAAGACCTGGAACCTTTTTCTAGAATTAATAATGTTCGATGTTGTTTCCAATTTTAAATTATTTATATAAAATGACAAGTTTGGTCAAATATGAATACATGAAGATGACGACAGTTTTTAATGGGAATGTCATATGTTATGTAGCATGTCTTTGTCTAATCATCTGCAAAAGATGAATATGAGCAAGACCTGAAACCTTATTCTAGAATTAATAATGTCCGGTGTTGTTTCCAATTTTACATTATTAATATAAAATGGCAAGTTTGGTCAAATATGAATACATGAAGATGACGACAGGTTATAATGGGAATGTTATACGTTGTGTAGCATGTTTTTGTCTAACCATCTGTCAAATATGAAAGATGAGCAAGACCTGGAACCTTATTCTAGAATTAATAATTCCCGGTGTTGTTTCCAATTTTACATTACTTATATAAAATGGCAAGTTTGGTCAAATATGAATACATGAAGATGACGACAGTTTTTAATGGGAATGTCATATGTTGTGTAGCACGTCTTTGTCTAATCATCTGCCAAAGATCAATGATGAGCAAGACCTGGAACCTTTTTCTAGAATTAATAATGTTCGATGTTGTTTCCAATTTTACATTATTTTTATAAAATGACAAGTTTGGTCAAATATGAATACATGAAGATGACGACAGTCTTTAATGGGAATGTCATATGTTGTGTAGCATGTCTTTGTCTAATAAGATGCCAAAGATGAATGATGAGCAAGACCTGGAACCTTTTTCTAGAATTAATAATGTTCGATGTTGTTTCCAATTGTAAATTATTTTTATAAAATGACAAGTTTGGTCAAATATGAATACATGAAGATGACAACAGTCTTTAATGGGAATGTCATATGTTGTGTAGCATGTCTTTGTCTAATAAGATGCCAAAGATGAATGATGAGCAAGACCTGGAACCTTATTCTAGAATTAATAATGTCCGATGTTGTTTCCAATTTTAAATTATTTATATAAAATGGCAAGTTTGGTCAAATATGAATACATGAAGATGACGACAGGTTATAATGGGAATGATATACGTTGTGTAGCATGTTTTTGTCTAACCATCTGTCAAATATGAAAGATGAGCAAGACCTGGAACCTTATTCTAGAATTAATAATTCCCGGTGTTGTTTCCAATTTTACATTACTTATATAAAATGGCAAGTTTGGTCAAATATGAATACATGAAGATGACGACAGTTTTTAATGGGAATGTCATATGTTGTGTAGCACGTCTTTGTCTAATCATCTGCCAAAGATCAATGATGAGCAAGACCTGGAACCTTATTCTAGAATTAATAATATCCGGTGCTGTTTCCAATTTTACATTATTTATATAAAATGGCAAGTTTGGTCAAATATGAATACATGAAGATGACGGCAGTTTTTAATGGGAATGTCATATGTTGTGTAGCATGTCTTTGTCTAATCATCTGCCAAAGATGAACGATGAGCAAGACCTGAAACCTTATTCTAGAATTAATAATTCCCGGTATTGTTTCCAATTTTACATTACTTATATAAAATGGCAAGTTTGGTCAAATATGAATACATGAAGATGACGACAGTTTTTAATGGGAATGTCATATGTTGTGTAGCACGTCTTTGTCTAATCATCTGCCAAAGATCAATCATGAGCAAGACCTGGAACCTTATTCTAGAATTAATAATGTCCGATGTTGTTTCCAATTTTACATTATTTATATAAAATGGCAAGTTTGGTCAAATATGAATACATGAAGATAACGACAGTTTTTAATGGGAATGTCATATGTTGTGTAGCACGTCTTTGTCTAATCATCTGCCAAAGATCAATGATGAGCAAGACCTGGAACCTTATTCTAGAATTAATAATGCCCGATGTTGTTTCCAATTTTATATTATTTATATAAAATGGCAAGTTTGGTCAAATATGAATACATGAAGATGACGACAGTTTTTAATGGGAATGTCACATGTTGTGTAGCATGTCTTTGTCTAATCAGCTGCCGAAGATGAAAGATGAGCAAGACCTGGAACCTTTTTCTAGAATTAATAATGTCCGATGTTGTTTCCAATTTTACATTATTTATATAAAATGGCAAGTTTGGTCAAATATGAATACATGAAGATGACGACAGTTTTTAATGGGAATGTCACATATTGTGTAGCATGTCTTTGTCTAATCAGCTGCCGAAGATGAAAGATGAGCAAGACCTGGAACCTTTTTCTAGAATTAATAATGTTCGGTGTTGTTTCCAATTTTAAATTATTTATATAAAATGACAAGTTTGGTCAAATATGAATACATGAAGATGACGACAGTTTTTAATGGGAATGTCATATATTATGTAGCATGTCTTTGTCTAATCATCTGCAAAAGATGAATTATGAGCAAGACCTGAAACCTTATTCTAGAATTAATAATGTCCGGTGTTGTTTCCAATTTTAAATTATTTATATAAAATGGCAAGTTTGGTCAAATATGAATACATGAAGATGACGACAAGTTATAATTGGAATGTCATACGTTGTGTAGCATGTTTTTGTCTAACCATCTGTCAAATATGAAAGATGAGCAAGACCTGGAACCTTATTCTAGAATTAAAAATGTCCGGTGTTGTTTCCAATTTTACATTATATAAAATGGCAAGTTTGGTCAAATATGAATACACTAAGATGACGACAGTCTTTAATGGGAATGTCATATGTTGTGTAGCATGTCTTTGTCTAATAAGATGCCAAAGATGAATGATGAGCAAAACCTGGAACCTTATTCTAGAATTAATAATGTCCGGTGTTGTTTCCAATTTTACATTATTTATATAAAATGGCAAGTTTGGTCAAATATGAATACATGAAGATGACGACAGTTTTTAATGGGAATGTCATATGTTGTGTAGCATGTCTTTGTCTAATCAGCTGCCAAAGATGAAAGATGAGCAAGACCTGGACCCTTTTTCTAGAATTAATAATGTTCGATGTTGTTTCCAATTTTAAATTATTTTTATAAAATGACAAGTTTGGTCAAATATGAATACATGAAGATGACGACAGTCTTTAATGGAAATGTCATATGTTGTGTAGCACGTCTTTGTCTAATCATCTGCCAAAGATCAATGATGAGCAAGACCTGGAACCTTATTCTAGAATTAATAATGTCCGATGTTGTTTCCAATTTTACATTATTTATATAAAATGGCAAGTTTGGTCAAATATGAATACATGAAGATGACGACAGTTTTTAATGGGAATGTCATATGTTGTGTAGCATGTCTTTGTCTAATAAGATGCCAAAGATGAATGATGAGCAAAACCTGGAACCTTATTCTAGAATTAATAATGTCCGGTGTTGTTTCCAATTTTACATTATTTATATAAAATGGCAAGTTTGGTCAAATATGAATACATGAAGATGACGACAGTTTTTAATGGGAATGTCATATGTTGTGTAGCATGTCTTTGTCTAATCAGCTGCCAAAGATGAAAGATGAGCAAGACCTGGACCCTTTTTCTAGAATTAATAATGTTCGATGTTGTTTCCAATTTTAAATTATTTTTATAAAATGACAAGTTTGGTCAAATATGAATACATGAAGATGACGACAGTCTTTAATGGAAATGTCATATGTTGTGTAGCACGTCTTTGTCTAATCACCTGCCAAAGATCAATGATGAGCAAGACCTGGAACCTTATTCTAGAATTAATAATGTCCGATGTTGTTTCCAATTTTACATTATTTATATAAAATGGCAAGTTTGGTCAAATATGAATACATGAAGATGACGACAGTTTTTAATGGGAATGTCATATGTTGTGTAGCATGTCTTTGTCTAATCAGCTGCCAAAGATGAAAGATGAGCAAGACCTGGAACCTTTTTCTAGAATTAATAATGTTCGATGTTGTTTCCAATTTTAAATTATTTTTATAAAATGACAAGTTTGGTCAAATATGAATACATGAAGATGACGACAGTCTTTAATGGGAATGTCATATGTTGTGTAGCATGTCTTTGTCTAATAAGATGCCAAAGATGAATGATGAGCAAGACCTGGAACCTTTTTCTAGAATTAATAATGTTCGATGTTGTTTCCAATTTTAAATTATTTATATAAAATGACAAGTTTGGTCAAATATGAATACATGAAGATGACGACAGTCTTTAATGGAAATGTCATATGTTGTGTAGCACGTCTTTGTCTAATCATCTGCCAAAGATCAATGATGAGCAAGACCTGGAACCTTATTCTAGAATTAATAATGTCCGATGTTGTTTCCAATTTTACATTATTTATATAAAATGGCAAGTTTGGTCAAATATGAATACATGAAGATGACGACAGTTTTTAATGGGAATGTCATATGTTGTGTAGCATGTCTTTGTCTAATCAGCTGCCAAAGATGAAAGATGAGCAAGACCTGGAACCTTTTTCTAGAATTAATAATGTTCGATGTTGTTTCCAATTTTAAATTATTTTTATAAAATGACAAGTTTGGTCAAATATGAATACATGAAGATGACGACAGTCTTTAATGGAAATGTCATATGTTGTGTAGCACGTCTTTGTCTAATCATCTGCCAAAGATCAATGATGAGCAAGACCTGGAACCTTATTCTAGAATTAATAATGTCCGATGTTGTTTCCAATTTTACATTATTTATATAAAATGGCAAGTTTGGTCAAATATGAATACATGAAGATGACGACAGTTTTTAATGGGAATGTCATATGTTGTGTAGCATGTCTTTGTCTAATCAGCTGCCAAAGATGAAAGATGAGCAAGACCTGGAACCTTTTTCTAGAATTAATAATGTTCGATGTTGTTTCCAATTTTAAATTATTTTTATAAAATGACAAGTTTGGTCAAATATGAATACATGAAGATGACGACAGTCTTTAATGGGAATGTCATATGTTGTGTAGCATGTCTTTGTCTAATAAGATGCCAAAGATGAATGATGAGCAAGACCTGGAACCTTTTTCTAGAATTAATAATGTTCGATGTTGTTTCCAATTGTAAATTATTTTTATAAAATGACAAGTTTGGTCAAATATGAATACATGAAGATGACAACAGTCTTTAATGGAAATGTCATATGTTGTGTAGCATGTCTTTGTCTAATCAGCTGCCAAAGGTGAAAGATGAGCAAGACCTGGAACCTTTTTCTAGAATTAATAATGTTCGATGTTGTTTCCAATTTTAAATTATTTTTATAAAATGATAAGTTTGGTCAAATATGAATACATGAAGATGACGACAGTTTTTAAAGGGAATGTCACATGTTGTGTAGCACGTCTTTGTCTAATCATCTGCCAAAGATCAATGATGAGCAAGACCTGGAACCTTATTCTAGAATTAATAATGTCCGATGTTGTTTCCAATTTTACATTATTTATATAAAATGGCAAGTTTGGTCAAATATGAATACATGAAGATGACGACAGTTTTTAATGGGAATGTCATATGTTGTGTAGCATGTCTTTGTCTAATCAGCTGCCAAAGATGAAAGATGAGCAAGACCTGGAACCTTTTTCTAGAATTAATAATGTTCGATGTTGTTTCCAATTTTACATTATTTTTATAAAATGACAAGTTTGGTCAAATATGAATACATGAAGATGACGACAGTCTTTAATGGGAATGTCATATGTTGTGTAGCATGTCTTTGTCTAATAAGATGCCAAAGATGAATGATGAGCAAGACCTGGAACCTTTTTCTAGAATTAATAATGTTCGATGTTGTTTCCAATTGTAAATTATTTTTATAAAATGACAAGTTTGGTCAAATATGAATACATGAAGATGACAACAGTCTTTAATGGGAATGTCATATGTTGTGTAGCATGTCTTTGTCTAATAAGATGCCAAAGATGAATGATGAGCAAGACCTGGAACCTTATTCTAGAATTAATAATGTCCGGTGTTGTTTCCAATTTTACATTATTTATATAAAATGGCAAGTTTGGTCAAATATGAATACATGAAGATGACGACAGTTTTTAAAGGGAATGTCACATGTTGTGTAGCATGTCTTTGTCTAATCAGCTGCCGAAGATGAAAGATGAGCAAGACCTGGAACCTTTTTCTAGAATTAATAATGTCCGATGTTGTTTCCAATTTTACATTATTTATATAAAATGGCAAGTTTGGTCAAATATGAATACATGAAGATGACGACAGTTTTTAATGGGAATGTCATATGTTGTGTAGCATGTCTTTGTCTAATCAGCTGCCGAAGATGAAAGATGAGCAAGACCTGGAACCTTTTTCTAGAATTAATAATGTTCGGTGTTGTTTCCAATTTTAAATTATTTATATAAAATGACAAGTTTGGTCAAATATGAATACATGAAGATGACGACAGTTTTTAATGGGAATGTCATATATTATGTAGCATGTCTTTGTCTAATCATCTGCAAAAGATGAATTATGAGCAAGACCTGAAACCTTATTCTAGAATTAATAATGTCCGGTGTTGTTTCCAATTTTAAATTATTTATATAAAATGGCAAGTTTGGTCAAATATGAATACATGAAGATGACGACAGGTTATAATTGGAATGTCATACGTTGTGTAGCATGTTTTTGTCTAACCATCTGTCAAATATGAAAGATGAGCTAGACCTGGAACCTTATTCTAGAATTAAAAATGTCCGGTGTTGTTTCCAATTTTACATTATATAAAATGGCAAGTTTGGTCAAATATGAATACACTAAGATGACGACAGTCTTTAATGGGAATGTCATATGTTGTGTAGCATGTCTTTGTCTAATAAGATGCCAAAGATGAATGATGAGCAAAACCTGGAACCTTATTCTAGAATTAATAATGTCCGGTGTTGTTTCCAATTTTACATTATTTATATAAAATGGCAAGTTTGGTCAAATATGAATACATGAAGATGACGACAGTTTTTAATGGGAATGTCATATGTTGTGTAGCATGTCTTTGTCTAATCAGCTGCCAAAGATGAAAGATGAGCAAGACCTGGACCCTTTTTCTAGAATTAATAATGTTCGATGTTGTTTCCAATTTTAAATTATTTTTATAAAATGACAAGTTTGGTCAAATATGAATACATGAAGATGACGACAGTCTATAATGGAAATGTCATATGTTGTGTAGCACGTCTTTGTCTAATCATCTGCCAAAGATCAATGATGAGCAAGACCTGGAACCTTATTCTAGAATTAATAATGTCCGATGTTGTTTCCAATTTTACATTATTTATATAAAATGGCAAGTTTGGTCAAATATGAATACATGAAGATGACGACAGTTTTTAATGGGAATGTCATATGTTGTGTAGCATGTCTTTGTCTAATAAGATGCCAAAGATGAATGATGAGCAAAACCTGGAACCTTATTCTAGAATTAATAATGTCCGGTGTTGTTTCCAATTTTACATTATTTATATAAAATGGCAAGTTTGGTCAAATATGAATACATGAAGATGACGACAGTCTTTAATGGAAATGTCATATGTTGTGTAGCACGTCTTTGTCTAATCATCTGCCAAAGATCAATGATGAGCAAGACCTGGAACCTTATTCTACAATTAATAATGTCCGATGTTGTTTCCAATTTTACATTATTTATATAAAATGGCAAGTTTGGTCAAATATGAATACATGAAGATGACGACAGTTTTTAATGGGAATGTCATATGTTGTGTAGCATGTCTTTGTCTAATAAGATGCCAAAGATGAATGATGAGCAAAACCTGGAACCTTATTCTAGAATTAATAATGTCCGGTGTTGTTTCCAATTTTACATTATTTATATAAAATGGCAAGTTTGGTCAAATATGAATACATGAAGATGACGACAGTTTTTAATGGGAATGTCATATGTTGTGTAGCATGTCTTTGTCTAATCAGCTGCCAAAGATGAAAGATGAGCAAGACCTGGAACCTTTTTCTAGAATTAATAATGTTCGATGTTGTTTCCAATTTTAAATTATTTTTATAAAATGACAAGTTTGGTCAAATATGAATACATGAAGATGACGACAGTCTTTAATGGGAATGTCATATGTTGTGTAGCATGTCTTTGTCTAATAAGATGCCAAAGATGAATGATGAGCAAGACCTGGAACCTTTTTCTAGAATTAATAATGTTCGATGTTGTTTCCAATTTTAAATTATTTATATAAAATGACAAGTTTGGTCAAATATGAATACATGAAGATGACGACAGTCTTTAATGGAAATGTCATATGTTGTGTAGCACGTCTTTGTCTAATCATCTGCCAAAGATCAATGATGAGCAAGACCTGGAACCTTATTCTAGAATTAATAATGTCCGATGTTGTTTCCAATTTTACATTATTTATATAAAATGGCAAGTTTGGTCAAATATGAATACATGAAGATGACGACAGTTTTTAATGGGAATGTCATATGTTGTGTAGCATGTCTTTGTCTAATCAGCTGCCAAAGATGAAAGATGAGCAAGACCTGGAACCTTTTTCTAGAATTAATAATGTTCGATGTTGTTTCCAATTTTAAATTATTTTTATAAAATGACAAGTTTGGTCAAATATGAATACATGAAGATGACGACAGTCTTTAATGGGAATGTCATATGTTGTGTAGCATGTCTTTGTCTAATAAGATGCCAAAGATGAATGATGAGCAAGACCTGGAACCTTTTTCTAGAATTAATAATGTTCGATGTTGTTTCCAATTTTAAATTATTTATATATAATGACAAGTTTGGTCAAATATGAATACATGAAGATGACGACAGTCTTTAATGGAAATGTCATATGTTGTGTAGCACGTCTTTGTCTAATCATCTGCCAAAGATTAATGATGAGCAAGACCTGGAACCTTATTCTAGAATTAATAATGTCCGATGTTGTTTCCAATTTTACATTATTTATATAAAATGGCAAGTTTGGTCAAATATGAATACATGAAGATGACGACAGTTTTTAATGGGAATGTCATATGTTGTGTAGCATGTCTTTGTCTAATCAGCTGCCAAAGATGAAAGATGAGCAAGACCTGGAACCTTTTTCTAGAATTAATAATGTTCGATGTTGTTTCCAATTTTAAATTATTTTTATAAAATGACAAGTTTGGTCAAATATGAATACATGAAGATGACGACAGTCTTTAATGGAAATGTCATATGTTGTGTAGCACGTCTTTGTCTAATCATCTGCCAAAGATCAATGATGAGCAAGACCTGGAACCTTATTCTAGAATTAATAATGTCCGATGTTGTTTCCAATTTTACATTATTTATATAAAATGGCAAGTTTGGTCAAATATGAATACATGAAGATGACGACAGTTTTTAATGGGAATGTCATATGTTGTGTAGCATGTCTTTGTCTAATCAGCTGCCAAAGATGAAAGATGAGCAAGACCTGGAACCTTTTTCTAGAATTAATAATGTTCGATGTTGTTTCCAATTGTAAATTATTTTTATAAAATGACAAGTTTGGTCAAATATGAATACATGAAGATGACAACAGTCTTTAATGGAAATGTCATATGTTGTGTAGCATGTCTTTGTCTAATCAGCTGCCAAAGATGAAAGATGAGCAAGACCTGGAACCTTTTTCTAGAATTAATAATGTTCGATGTTGTTTCCAATTTTAAATTATTTTTATAAAATGACAAGTTTGGTCAAATATGAATACATGAAGATGACGACAGTTTTTAAAGGGAATGTCACATGTTGTGTAGCACGTCTTTGTCTAATCATCTGCCAAAGATCAATGATGAGCAAGACCTGGAACCTTATTCTAGAATTAATAATGTCCGATGTTGTTTCCAATTTTACATTATTTATATAAAATGGCAAGTTTGGTCAAATATGAATACATGAAGATGACGACAGTTTTTAATGGGAATGTCATATGTTGTGTAGCATGTCTTTGTCTAATCAGCTGCCAAAGATGAAAGATGAGCAAGACCTGGAACCTTTTTCTAGAATTAATAATGTTCGATGTTGTTTCCAATTGTAAATTATTTTTATAAAATGACAAGTTTGGTCAAATATGAATACATGAAGATGACAACAGTCTTTAATGGAAATGTCATATGTTGTGTAGCATGTCTTTGTCTAATCAGCTGCCAAAGATGAAAGATGAGCAAGACCTGGAACCTTTTTCTAGAATTAATAATGTTCGATGTTGTTTCCAATTTTAAATTATTTTTATAAAATGACAAGTTTGGTCAAATATGAATACATGAAGATGACGACAGTTTTTAAAGGGAATGTCACATGTTGTGTAGCACGTCTTTGTCTAATCATCTGCCAAAGATCAATGATGAGCAAGACCTGGAACCTTATTCTAGAATTAATAATGTCCGATGTTGTTTCCAATTTTACATTATTTATATAAAATGGCAAGTTTGGTCAAATATGAATACATGAAGATGACGACAGTTTTTAATGGGAATGTCATATGTTGTGTAGCATGTCTTTGTCTAATCAGCTGCCAAAGATGAAAGATGAGCAAGACCTGGAACCTTTTTCTAGAATTAATAATGTTCGATGTTGTTTCCAATTTTACATTATTTTTATAAAATGACAAGTTTGGTCAAATATGAATACATGAAGATGACGACAGTCTTTAATGGGAATGTCATATGTTGTGTAGCATGTCTTTGTCTAATAAGATGCCAAAGATGAATGATGAGCAAGACCTGGAACCTTTTTCTAGAATTAATAATGTTCGATGTTGTTTCCAATTGTAAATTATTTTTATAAAATGACAAGTTTGGTCAAATATGAATACATGAAGATGACAACAGTCTTTAATGGGAATGTCATATGTTGTGTAGCATGTCTTTGTCTAATAAGATGCCAAAGATGAATGATGAGCAAGACCTGGAACCTTATTCTAGAATTAATAATGTCCGATGTTGTTTCCAATTTTAAATTATTTATATAAAATGGCAAGTTTGGTCAAATATGAATACATGAAGATGACGACAGTTTTTAAAGGGAATGTCACATGTTGTGTAGCATGTCTTTGTCTAATCAGCTGCTGAAGATGAAAGATGAGCAAGACCTGGAACCTTTTTCTAGAATTAATAATGTTCGGTGTTGTTTCCAATTTTAAATTATTTATATAAAATGACAAGTTTGGTCAAATATGAATACATGAAGATGACGACAGTTTTTAATGGGAATGTCATATGTTATGTAGCATGTCTTTGTCTAACCATCTGCAAAAGATGAATATGAGCAAGACCTGAAACCTTATTCTAGAATTAATAATGTCCGGTGTTGTTTCCAATTTTACATTATTAATATAAAATGGCAAGTTTGGTCAAATATGAATACATGAAGATGACGACAGGTTATAATGGGAATGTTATACGTTGTGTAGCATGTTTTTGTCTAACCATCTGTCAAATATGAAAGATGAGCAAGACCTGGAACCTTATTCTAGAATTAATAATTCCCGGTGTTGTTTCCAATTTTACATTACTTATATAAAATGGCAAGTTTGGTCAAATATGAATACATGAAGATGACGACAGTTTTTAATGGGAATGTCATATGTTGTGTAGCACGTCTTTGTCTAATCATCTGCCAAAGATCAATGATGAGCAAGACCTGGAACCTTTTTCTAGAATTAATAATGTTCGATGTTGTTTCCAATTTTACATTATTTTTATAAAATGACAAGTTTGGTCAAATATGAATACATGAAGATGACGACAGTCTTTAATGGGAATGTCATATGTTGTGTAGCATGTCTTTGTCTAATAAGATGCCAAAGATGAATGATGAGCAAGACCTGGAACCTTTTTCTAGAATTAATAATGTTCGATGTTGTTTCCAATTGTAAATTATTTTTATAAAGTGACAAGTTTGGTCAAATATGAATACATGAAGATGACAACAGTCTTTAATGGGAATGTCATATGTTGTGTAGCATGTCTTTGTCTAATAAGATGCCAAAAATGAATGATGAGCAAGACCTGGAACCTTATTCTAGAATTAATAATGTCCGATGTTGTTTCCAATTTTAAATTATTTATATAAAATGGCAAGTTTGGTCAAATATGAATACATGAAGATGACGACAGGTTATAATGGGAATGATATACGTTGTGTAGCATGTTTTTGTCTAACCATCTGTCAAATATGAAAGATGAGCAAGACCTGGAACCTTATTCTAGAATTAATAATTCCCGGTGTTGTTTCCAATTTTACATTACTTATATAAAATGGCAAGTTTGGTCAAATATGAATACATGAAGATGACGACAGTTTTTAATGGGAATGTCATATGTTGTGTAGCACGTCTTTGTCTAATCATCTGCCAAAGATCAATGATGAGCAAGACCTGGAACCTTATTCTAGAATTAATAATATCCGGTGCTGTTTCCAATTTTACATTATTTATATAAAATGGCAAGTTTGGTCAAATATGAATACATGAAGATGACGGCAGTTTTTAATGGGAATGTCATATGTTGTGTAGCATGTCTTTGTCTAATCAGCTGCCAAAGATCAAAGATGAGCAAGACCTGGAACCTTTTTCTAGAATTAATAATGTTCGATGTTGTTTCCAATTTTAAATTATTTTTATAAAATGACAAGTTTGGTCAAATATGAATACATGAAGATGACGACAGTCTTTAATGGGAATGTCATATGTTGTGTAGCATGTCTTTGTCTAATAAGATGCCAAAGATGAATGATGAGCAAAACCTGGAACCTTATTCTAGAATTAATAATGTCCGGTGTTGTTTCCAATTTTACATTATTTAAAATTTCAAGTTTGGTCAAATATGAATACATGAAGATGACGATAGTTTTTAATGGGAATAGTGTTGCTTTTCTTAAACGGTTTATTTAAAAAAAAAGTTATTTTAGTTGTTAGTTCATAATTGATTAGCTTTGCAATTTTTGCAAATGTTTAAAATCCATTTTAAGTATTTCGTGATCTTTCTATTACATGTATTCTGCTTAAGTGTATGATATGTAGATGCAGAAAAGCATTATGTTCAATTACTATATGCGCAAATATTAATATCGCATCTGAGGTTATGTGTATTGCTTACGAAAAGGAGTTACATAGTTGACGTAGTTGATACAAGTATTGTTTTTAGTTTTCCCCTATTAAAGTTTTATTTCCTTGAGCTCTTACCATATAGAACGGTTTAATTGCTTTTTCTATGTAAAAATACTATTAGTAGTTATTTAAGAAGTATCGAATGTGGTACATATATAGTATAAAATGTACTTTAGATTTAAACATTCCGCTTTTATTTAGTT
Source organism: Agrypnus murinus (assembly GCA_929113105.1). Taxonomy (NCBI): domain Eukaryota; kingdom Metazoa; phylum Arthropoda; class Insecta; order Coleoptera; family Elateridae; genus Agrypnus; species Agrypnus murinus. The sequence continues at coordinate 22,113,165 of OV816023.1, forward strand.
GCTACTACAACCACTTTGGCGCTGCCTCTTGATCAAAATTATATAGTAGCGACATCGTGGAGCAAACCTGACAAACTTTAATAAAGAAAAAATTACTACATGCATCGTGTTGCGGTAATTTAATAAAAAGTTGTTCAAAAATTACAATTACGGATGTACATAACATATTAATATCGTCGGTTTTACTAAACATGAATGTGCATCATCAAATTAATGTTAAATTGTGAATATTTTTGTAGATGATTATTATTAAACCTAAGATTTATTGTATGTCGGAATGTCAAATCTGGTAATATTCAGTATTGCCAAAATCGTTCTGGTGCTTTTGCTCTAGCGGTGAGGTCAATCGTTACTATTTGAAAATGAAGGGGCTATAATCAAAATTATAGCCCCTCTGTTTCAATTAATAGCGACATCGTGGAGCAAACCTGACACAAACATTAATAAATAAAATATTACTACAAGCACAGTGTTGAGGAAATTTAATAAAAAGTTGTTAGAAATTAGAATTACGGAGGTGTCTATCATATTAATATGGTCTTTTTTACAGAACGTGAATGTTCATTATCAAATTAATATTACATTGTGAATAGTTTTGTACATGATTATTATTAAACCTAATATGTAAGAATGAATGTCAAATCTGGTAACTTTCAATGTCGCCAACATCGTTTTAGTGCTTTTGCTCCAGCGGCGAAATATTGATTATAGCTCCTTTATTTTCAAATAGTAGCGACAACGATTGATCTCGCTGCTGTAACAAAAGCACAATTATAGATCAGTTGTTTTTTTTGTGTTGTCAGAAAAAATATAGAGAAAAGGAAATTCCCTTTTCCTATAATCCTTAACAAAAACTAGCGATTAGCGAATTCGCTAAATGTGTGATCAATCTTTCTTTTTAAGAAAGTAGCTGGAGTGGAATTGTAGATCTTCGTGTATCTGATTTTGTTACTCTCCTTGTGCAGCCGGAGTGCTGGATTATTTTGAATTTTCCACAAAATGCCTTCCTTTATTTGGTACACAACCATCTGGTTGGATTTTTATTTTAGCGCCTTGTTTGTTGTTACTTATTAAACCGCATACCATCTAAGGTAGTTATTATCTGTAATTTAATTTTTGTAGTATTCGCCAAGTCCGTTCCATTTTATGCGACGCAAGCGCCCTAGCTGGGACGCGAAACAGTTCTCTTCGTACTTATGAAACACACCGACAAGTTCAGACAGGCTCGAAGAAATTGCCATTAATAGTAATTTAAAAATTTGATAATGCCAACAATAATGACGTGAATTTCAAGAAGTTAATGTATCAATACTTCGGAAAAAAATCCCTGTTTTTGTAGCTGCAGAGTATCTAAGACGCCGAGAAAATAGTTCTTGCTGTTGTTTTCCCGATGTTAAAATGCATGCCAGTGCCGTAAGCGGTAATCTTAATTTCAATTTCATTAAAAATAATAAGAGACGATCTTCACTGCTCATTACTTTGTAATATTGTAGCTGCCCTTCATCCTTTGGTTTTATAACATTCAACAACATAAAAACCAACGCCAAACTTATTCCTTCTAACTGCTTGATTGTAATGTCGTCGTTTATATCGGAGAACCATTGAAAATCATTTAGCATGTTAACATCAGGACCAACAGCAATATAGTTTTAGTTTTTGTTTTGGGACTGATTATCGCAATAAATGTTTGTGTAGAAACTGTATTTCTGTGACCGCCATGCCAACAGTAAAGGGTTGTCACTTCTTCACTGTTATCATACACACAGAGTGAATGGACAAGCAGTTGTTGGAGATGTCGGACTTCACTTGTATCCGAGACTGGCCCGAAGACGGAGGGACGACAGTCGTTCGAGGTGTCGGGAAGCACTAGGATTCTAGACTAGCTTGTGGGTAGACCACACGGCGTTCGCCCTTAGAACTGGTCGTTGTCTACCCAAACTCAGGCCTGTCTGAACAACGGTCATCCGTTACGTCCTAAGCGATCAGAAGGAAATGCGTGGTAGAATTAGTTACACCTAGGTGCTTCACCGAAGTGTTTCTTGACAATGACTCTAAACCGTTGTGGAGATAACTCTGCTAACAAGAGGGTCCGGTGTGGGCGGATTGAATCTCACCTGACGTCAGAGTCTTTTATGGAGCTAACTATCCCGTTGTCTGACCTAGACACGGTGCACTAGGCCTATAACTGGGAGATCGGGGTGGCGGACCCATTTAAAAACCAAGTACCGCCACATTTGAGGTTGGACCCCTGTCTCGTGGAGGAACTTGTGAAGGTATGAAAGAGGACTGGAGGGTTCTTCTATCAACTGAGTTATGTTGGGGGAATAGTTCTATTGCTGGACTAGGTACTTCACCCCGTTTGAAAGAGGACGGGAGGGTACCGGCGGGTGAGCACGTGTTAAGTCAATCGCTCCGGTACTAGCCTGGATAGTCGTCGAATTCTCAGAAATCGTCTAGAGACCTTCACTTAAGGGACGTTAATGCGAAGATACACAGCCTCTCACGTTCAAGACAACTTCACCTAAATGGGTACACACAGGGATGCTACTTTGATGGGCTCTATAAAGTGGCCTCGAAACGAAACTCTGTCAGGAGCACACCAGGCCTATAATGAAGGAAGACGGAGTGGAGGGGTGCCGCCGGGTGAGCACGTATTAAGTTAATCGCTCCGGTACTAAACCGGATAGCTAGCAGAGGATGGATGAGCAACCTCGCTCCGACCAGTGAGTAACTGAGAGCAATTGCTACGCAATTGCGCGCTGATTGAGCGTATCTCAATTACTTCCTCCTAAGAAATGGAACGTGGGGGTATGTTAACAAGGGTACCCCACGTAAAACATTCATGTAAATCATGTAAATGTTATCATACACACAGTTATCCGTTTGGACACATAGGTATATCAAGTTTGTTTGACTGTTTCTTGTTCAAAAAATCCATACAAAAATAATCCAAACAATATCATACATTTGTCCAAACAGAACAGTCGCGATAGCTAGATAGACAGTAAGGATAGAAAAAAAATCTGAAGTCATATTCGTAAAGTGCTAGACAGATATGCACAGGAGGCAACGATAGTAAGGGTTAATAAGAAAAATAAACATTCATATAAGATTTAATATAATTTTTGAACTTTAAAGATAAATTAATGCGTTAATTTATGAAACAAAAAAAACTGATTCACGAATAAATTGTAGTAATTATAAAAATATTCTTTATCCAATTACCAAACCAAAGATATGTGCTCAGAATAAGATTAAATGATTAAAAAGGTGACTCTAACGTCCCGAAACATTGCAACAAAATCAATTGAATTAATATTAACTACAAGGGACCCAAAAATTCATGCCCATTTTGCAACTGAAGAAGAAACTGTTTTTTAAAGGTCTACAATTGCTGCTAAAGAGATAATAATCCTTTTTAATTTCCCGCAGTAATAATAATTATCCATTACTATCCTACCCAACTATTCCCCCAACCTAGGTCAGTACAACGGGACCCTGAAGTTCCTCCACCGAGCTAGGGTTGGAGCCACTGCCCGATCGAATCCAACCTCAAGTGTGGCAAGACTTGGTTTCTAAATGGTTTTGCCACCCCGATCTCAAAGTTATAGGCCTGGTATGCCCCTGACAGAGCTTCGTTTTGAGGCTACTTTATAGGGCCCATCAAAGTAGCGTCCGGTGTGTACCCGTAAAGGTGAAGTTGTCTTAAACGTGACAAGCTATGTGTCTTCGCATCAACGTTCTTTAAGTGTAGGTCTCTAGACGATTTCTGAGAATCCGACTACTGAAACTGCACAGCCATTGCCAGACCCCATACTGTCACCACCGAAACGCTACCTGGTGGCTTGCAGTTTATTATAGGTCAGCGAGCGAACTCCCTGACCGAGATAAACCTCACTTGACTCTCCTCCATTCGTCTAGGTCAGACAAGATTGTCTGTATGTTTTACGTGGGGTTCCTATATCAACATACCCCCACGTTCCTTCTAAGAGGAAGTGATTGAGATACGCCCAATCAACGCGCAATTGCATAGCAATTGCTACCAGTAACTCACTGGTCGGAGCAAGGTTGTCTATCCACCCTCTACTAGATAACCAGGCTAGTACTGGAGCGATTGACTTAACACGTGTTCACCCGCCGGCACCCTCCCGTCCTCTTTCATACGGGGCTAAGTACCTCGTCCAGCAATAGGAATACACCCCCAACTTAACTCAGTTGAATAGAGAGAGCCCTCCAGTCCTCTTTCATACCTTGATAAGCTCCTCCCCGATACAGGGGTTGGGGCCACTACCTGATCGAATCCAACCTCAAATGTGGCGGGACATAGTTTTTAAATGGGTCCGCCACCCCGATCTCCCAGTTATAGGCCTGGTGCGCCCTCGACAGAGCTTCGTTTCGAGGCTGCTTTAAAGGGCCCTTTCTAAAGCAGCGTTTCGGTGTGTACCCATTAAGGGGAAGTTGTCTTGAACGTGAGAGTCTCTAAGCATCAACGTTCTTTAAGTGTAGGTCTCTAGACGATTTCTGGGAATCCGACGCTGGAACTGACAGCATGTGCCAGAGCCTCGTACTGTCACCTCCGAAACGCTACCTGGTGGCATGCAGTTTCTCTTGGGTTAGCGAGCGAACTCCCTAACCGAGATAAACCTCACTTGAATTTCCTCGTTTTTACGTGAACATACACCCACGTTCCCTTCCAGAAGGAAGTGATTGGGATACGCCCAATCAGCGCGCAAGTTGCATAACCGGCAGTACAGCAATTGCTACCAGATCAGCTCACTGGTCGGAGCGAGGTTGCCTATCCACCCTCTACTAGCTATCGCAGGCATAGTACCGGAACGATTGACTTACGTCACGTGCTCACACGCCGGTACCGAAGTACCTCGTCCAGCAATAGGACTATTCCCCATCTATGCGCTCTTGCAAAGTGGGACCATTGACCGATCGAATCCAACCTCAATTGTGGCGGGACTTGGGTTTTTAATGGTTTTGCCACCCCGATCTACCAATTTTAGGCTTGGTGGGCCCTCGACAGAGCTTCGTTTAAGTCTACACGTTATAGACTCACGGTGTGTACCCGTTCTTGGTGAAATTGTCTTGATTGTGAGAGGCTATGTATTCGCTTCAACTCTCCTTAAGTGTAATGGCTTTCAGAGCTTCTCCCAATCACTGTACCCGGCTGCAGTCCGGATCATAGGGTGATCGGGATAGCTCCTAAGCACATTTACTGGCGGCTTGCAGTGTCCCATGTGCCTTCGCTATATACGGCGAGATTCCTCACTTCGATTCTCCGCACTTGAGATTCAGTCAAACAGCGGGTTCCTTTGGTGACCATAAATGACCTCGGTCAAGCAGCGGGTTCCGTTGGTGACCATAATTGACCTCGGTCAATCAGCAGGTTCCGTTGGTAACCATAAATGTCCTCGATCAAGCGGCGACCATCCTTGGTGACCATAAATGGACTTATCCCAGGCGAGATTCGAATCCGCCCACACCGGTCTCATCTACCAGGGCTCCCCTTGATCGGTATGAGTTACCGTCGAGAATTCTCACGAATTTCTCTACCACACACTTAATCTGACAGTTTCATCTGTTGCCCTTTATAGGGATAGGGTAGAAGACAGCCAGTTTTATGGGTGAACGTCGTGTGGTCTCCCGAATACCTAATACGTATACGTATACCCAATACGTGAGTATTAACATGAATGTCAAGTTTGTTTTACGTGGGGTACTTGTGTGAACTTACCCCCACGTTCCTTCCATAAGGAAGTGATTGGGATACGCCCAATCAGCGCGCAAGTTGCATAACCGGCAGTCGTGCAATTGCTACCAGATTGACTCACTGGTAGGGGCGAGGTTGCCTATCCACCCTCTACTAGCTAAGTCGCGCATAGTGACCGAGCAGTTGACTTAACACGCTGCTCACCCGCCGGCACCCTCCCGACCTCTTTCATACGCGGTGAAGTACCTCGTCTAGCAATAGGACTATTCCGCAACTTGACGCTGTTATCAAGTGGGACCACTGCCCGATCGAATCCAACCTCAAATGTGGCAGGACTTGGTTTTTAAGCGGTTTTGCCACCCCGATCTACCAATTTTAGGCCCTGGTGGGCCCTCGACAGAGCTTCTTTTAAGTTTACACGTTATAGACTCCCGGTGCGTACCCGAATTTGGTGAAGTTGTCTTAATAGTGAGAGGCTATGTATTCGCTTCAACTATCCTTAAGTGTAATGGCTTTCAGAGCTTCTCCCAATCACTGTACCCGGCTGCAGTCCGGATTATAGGGTGGTCAGGATAGCTCCTAAGCACATTTACCTGGCGTCTTGCAGTTTCCCATATGCCCAAAAGCGGGATAAACCTCACTTATAGTCACCGCACTAGAGATTCAGTCAAACAGCGGGTTCCTTTGGTGACATTAATGACCTCGGTCAAACAGCGGGTTCCTTGGTGACCATAAATGACCTTGTCCCTTAGGCGAGATTCGAATCCGCCCACACCGGTCTCATCTACCAGGGCTCCCCCTGGTCGGTATGAGTTACCGTCGAGAATTCTCACGAATTTCTCCACCACACACTTTATTCTGATAGCTTCATCCGTTGCCCGTCAGCAGGATAGGGTAGAAGACTGCCAGTTCTAGGGGTGAACGTCGTGTGGTCTCCCGTCCACCCACAAGTGAGTATTAACAGGCAGAACTACAGAATAGAATAATTATAAACTTATTAGAAATATATAACTATAAACAGTCGCTCCTTCGCCCCTATCCCTCACACCGCCGTTCTCTCACCCTCCCACTGTCCCTTTCCTTCTTTCCTTCCCATGCTCTTCCTATTTCACCCATCTCACTCTCCTTCCGCCCTCTAAACACCCTCGCTTCTTGTACCCTCGCCTTCCTCATCCACTAGCCCACAGTTCTCCTCTTTTACTCCCACCCTACGTACCACCTCCATCCTCCCTTTTCACAGTCTACCCTCCATCTCTGCTTACCCTCTCTCTGATCATTTCTCTATCCCGCTCCCACCTTTTATTTCTTACTCTATCTCTTCTTCCATCTTTCGGGAGGGTGAGGGAGGGCGAAAGAGGAATCTTTCCCCTTTCGCGCTGCCTCTCGAAAAAGGCGGGAAGAAATATAGTAATAGGGAGGAGAAGAGAGAAAGAGTAAAAGGTAAAAGTTCCACTATCCCTCTCACACCTTTCCCCACCTCATCACGTATTCTCTCTCCCTCTCTGCTCCCCCACACCTTTCTCGATCCCTTCCTCCCTCGCTCGAATGAAGGGTAAATAGAATTATTTACCCCCCTATTTCTACCCATCTCTTGTCCTCACTCCAACTCACACTTTTCAACCTTCTACTCCCTCTCTCACCATCCCTAACCCCCACCCACGCGTTCTTCCTTTTCCGCTTTTTTCTTCCACCTTATCTTCTTCCAGCCTTCCCTTTCACTCTACCTCTCATACTTTACTCACCCTCTCACTGTTTCTATATCACTCCCTCCTCTTTTTCTCTTTCCCCTTTTCACACTCCTTTTTTCTCTCCTACTTTTGCTACCGCCTAAATCCTCCTTTTTTCTACCGCTGCCTCTCCCCCCTTCTTTCTCACCTACACTTCATCTCTCCCTCCCTCGCCTTTCTCTCTCACTCCGTCCCTCTGTCCCATTCTCTTCCTTCCTCGCTTTTTTTACCTCACTCCTCTCACTTCTTCCATCTATTTTTTCCTCACCCCCACCTTATCTTCCTGCATCCTTTCCTCTTACCCCCCTTCTCATATCATACCCTCCGTCTTATCCTTGTTACCCTCCATGTTTCTATCTCGCTTTACCCCTTTTTCTCTCTCCCCTTTTTACCTTAAATCTCTCTCCCCCTTTCACCTTAAATCTCTCTCTCATTCACTCACTCACTCACCCACTCACCCATTCACCCACTCACCCACTCACTCACTCACCCACTCAGGCAAGCACGCACGCACGCACTCACTCACTCACTCCATCACTCACGCACGCACGCACTTACCAACTCACGCACGCACGCACGCACGCACTCACTCACTCACTCACTCACTCACTCACTCACTCACTCACCCATTCACCCACTCACTCACTCACCCATTCTCTCACTCACCCACTCTCTCACTCACGCACGCACGCACGCATTCACTCACTCACTCACGCACTCACTCACCCACTCACTCACTCACGCACGCACGCACTTACCCACTCACGCACGCACGCACTCACTCACTCACTCACCCATTCACCCACTCATCCACTCACTCACTCACCTACTCACTCAGTCACGCACGCACGCATTCACTCACTCACTCACGCACTCACTCACCCACTCACTCACTCACTCACCCACTCACTCACTCACTCACCCACTCACGCACGCTCGCACACACGCACTTACTCACTCACCCAATCACCCACCCACGCACGCACGCACTTACTCACTCACACGCACTCCCCCACTCACGCACTTACTCACTTACTCACTCACTCACTCACCCACTCACCCACTCACTCACTCACCCACTCACTCACTCACTCACACGCAGTTAACCACTCTCTCTCTAACTCTCTTTCACTATCTCTCTCACTCTCCCTCCCTCCCTCTCTCCCTCCCTGCCTCCCTCCCTCCCACCCACCCTACCTCCCTCTCTCTTTCTACCCCTTTTACCCCACCCCTTTCTTTCTCACTCTTACTACCTCTCTCCCTCCCTCCCTATGTCCCTCTGCTTTCGCCCTCATTCCTTTTGTCTACCTGCGTCCGTTTCCATCTCCCTCTCTCTCACTCACACAGCACCCAAATCCCCATTGAAATCTAATACCATCCTTTAAAACTACTAATACCTCACCAGGGTATTGTATCAAAAGTCCAAGGGACTCACACTACATATGGTGAAGAACTGTCAAAGCACCAAAACGGAAGAAAAACATAACGGTAGTTTGTTCTAAGAAACAATTCTTCAAAGCTATAAATTCGCTCAAAAGAACGACGATAAATTGATGCACAACGCACACCAATTCTAGAAAATGGCCACACAAATCGGTAAGCCACCAAAACGCTAGACGTTACAAAACAACTGTAACAAAATTGAGACTCAACTCAAAAAGTTCTGTAGAGGATAAATATCCCACAAGGAAGACGATAATTCCAAAGGGAATAATTTGTCCTGAAAAGGACACACAAATTAGAATGGTCCATAAAGAATGGAAAACACAGAGGTTTTCACAAAGAGAACGGTTCCATAAGAGAACCAACCAAATGAAATGGTCAACAGAGTGACCATTAGGACCAAAAGTCCTTACGAAAGTGGCCAAAGGATGGTAGGAAGGGGACCACCGTAACTTTATCAGACTCTTACTGGAACCCGACATCGGTGAAGGAATTTCTAGAGCGCATCCCACCGCGCTATAATAGACAAAGCTTAAAACAGGAGGTTTAAAGAAATAGAAATTTCTGGAAGGGAGAAACTGTTTCATGAAAGAAACATACAAATTTGATTGGTCAACAAAATGACTGGAAGGACCTTAGAGGAAGTGGCCAAAGGATGGTAGGAAGGACCACAGTAGCTTTACCAGACAAACATACTGGAACCCGACATCGGTGAAGGAATTTCTAGAGCGCATTCCACCGCGCTATAATAGACAAAATCTAACAAAAGAAGTCATAACCCGAAGGCTTGTTCTGAAAAGAACACGACCTCAAAACTCGATAGGATAACACAAATCTGAACTCAAAACTTCTAAAAATTCGCAGACCCTAGGTCAAATACTAATATCTCAATAGGACTTCGTAAATGGACAAATTAAACCACCACGCGGTACTCTATTACGCACTGAAACTAAACACCATTAGGTCACTAAGACCTTTTTAAATTCTCAAATGTCAAACAAATTCCAACACAAGAACACTCTTACTAAATTATCACAACAAACTGCAACGATACTGGACGGTACATACGAAGCACCCTATACTTCAAAAAGCACAACGATAATTGCGGTGATCAAAATCACCAAACGGTACGGAACAGAGACCAATATGCCTCCAAAGAGCGCAGCACAAAACGATACTGTAAAGAGACTCAAATTATCTCCAGAAACGCAGTACAAACGATACTGCAAAATGATACGATACGATATTGCCTGAACGGCACGGAACGGTATATGGCACTTGCCAACGGTACGGTAAAGGGACAGAGACTGTCTCCCAAAAGAGCAGTACGATACAAAACTCTACTGCAAACTGTATCTCTAACGATACACAAATCGGTAAATGATGGATGCCAACGGTACAAATAAAAACTGAACGACATCACCAAAACCTAACACACATCTAACTTCAAAATGGTTCAAAACCACAAGACCTAATAGATCTCAAACAGATTTATAATTTAGCTTTAGAAAAAGCTTATGGAAGTTCTACGAACTTAAACTGCACAAGGACACAAAATCCCAACAGATTGTTATTTTTCTGAATATTCAATATGAAGTAATAACTTCACACAAATTTCTAAATAAACAGAATTGTCAAAATCAGGAAATATACTGGGCATAATCGGGAAAAATTGTCTTACACCCTGCATGAGTTCCGACCAACCTACCAAGAAACACCCAAGGGATAAAAGAATATCCCTATAAACGTTTCATTCAATCACACTCCCACACAAGATTTCCACGAAGATGTTCAATCACTCAAAAAGAAGAGGGCACTCAACAAATCACGCAATCATTGTTTTATGTAACTCCCACAACTAAAAGAATGAAAAGAACACAACAGTACCTGTCAGAACTATGAAAGAATTAACTCCACAAAAGGGATTAATTATATTATTTAAAGATTAAACTTATTTAGCAATAAACATAAAAAGATTTAAGTGCAAAAATAGAAAAGTGACCCAAAAAAGAATTCTATACTGTAAATATTTAATTTTTAATTTGGTGGCGAATAAGCGCTCCTATCATCTCATACAAAAATTCATTCATCTGCCTAGGACCACAATCATAGAACGTACAACAACTTACATCATCAAACATTCCCAATCATCAAATGTGGCGCCTTCAATACATACGCGAGCATACTTACCGACACAAAACCATAAGTGGCCAAAAATATTTTGAAAAATCATCATAAAATATTTTAAAGAAAAATTTAATTTACTCATCCAGAAACAAAACACATTACTGAAACCAAAAAATTCTATATCACTACTAACCATAATCGTAACCAACATTACTAAAATTCGATAACACAAAACAAAAAAAATTCTTTTTTTTTGTCTAACATATCGGTAACCTAATTTAAACAAGGAGAATCTTTACACATCAACAAATTTTCAAACGAACCAAACGCTCAATAATTTTTAATAAACTCATCTATAATAATTATTCAAACTCTATAATAATTTTTCCTCATTAATTATTGTTTACTAATAACGAAACATAATTTTAGAAACACAACCAAAACTACCAAATGATATCACTGAAAAATTTTAAACATCAAAATTTTATTCACAAGAAAGAAACTCCCTGTAATATCATCAAACTTTCTGTAATTTAAATAACCTTTAATTATTATCGATATCTACTAAAACCTTCAACTGAAACTAAAATCTTTACACAACTGTAAATTTTAACAAAGCAATTTCTTATTAATTCGGGAAACACTTACAATGGTTTTCTAACTACAAAAAACGTGAAACCTATAACTCAAAAAATCTCTAAACTATTAATCGATAATCTAAAATATCCTAATAATATCAAAATTAATTCTGAAGTCGTTGTTATTCTTTTTAACTAAACAAAATTGCTAAATTCAAACAAACGGTACGATAAGATACGTTAAGTTTTCAAGCATCAAAAATTTTATCTGAAAAAACTCCTAACATATTTTTCTTTATTTTCAGCAACTTTCTCATAGTTAGTTATTTACTTGCTGATCAAAAACAGCAATACGAAAATCTTTTATTAACATACTGAAAACATATCCTGGAAGTTATTGCATTTCATAATATTCTCATTACACTACAAACTTTAAATTCATCAAACTGTAAATAGTTTACATAATTCCGTTTTCCGACGGGAAACCACCACAAAAACAAAATTTCATTAAAATTTCAAAAACAATTTACCGTTTAAATTGTTCTTTTTGTAATTCGGTATATATTGGACAAACACTTCGAAATTTTGACATAAGATATAAAGAACACGTACGTCATTACAAAAATAAACATCCTGAAAAATCGAATTACGCCAAACACCTTTTAGAACAAAATCACACAATGACTCCTCAAAATAATATTAAATTCCTACATTTTTGTAATAACAAACGCAAATTAGACATTTTAGAAGCCTTTGAGATATACAAACACAAACTCAAGGTACCTTTAATGAATGAACACTTGAGCTCAGTAATTCTCCGTTACTGGAAGTATTGGATATTTAATTCTGATTATCATTATTATTTTATCTAGTTACCTATTTTTGTATCTACCTTAGCAACGTGTTTGTTTATAATTATATTACCTTTGATAATGACAGCATAGCTGTCGTAACAATATTGTCAGGTTGTATTTTAATAAAACTGTGAAACTTTTAATAATCTTTATTTATTTCATGGGAATTAACACTGAGTTCTACCAACAAATGTCCGGCAACTAAACCATTCTTCAATAAATGAAGAATCACAAAATAACTGTAATTAAGCGGTACTGTAAAACTGTATTTTTATTCGAACAACTCGAAAAACTAAACGGCACTTTAAATAGTTAATTTGTTATTTTATCATAAACAAATTGAACGGTACTAACACATACTCAAACGGAAAATTGTTAAATTCACTTAACGGGATGTATATTTATAATCTTAAAAAGTACTAGTAGCTTCATAAGGGGAAAGGGGGTACGAAGTTAAAAAAGACGTCAATTTAACGTATTTGTAAAACGTGAAATTAACGTCTATTATATGACGTCATTGGTCTGAGACATTAGGAAGTCATTACCACATCATATCTACGTCATAAAACGACGATATTTACGTCACTGATGGACCAGGTTTTTACGTCATTTTCACGCGCTTTTGCTACCTGGGAGAATATATATGTAGAAGTTATTATAGTCCAAGTATAAAAATGTATAATGGATATGAAAAAGGAAAAGCCCCGGACACGGGAGAAATACCCAGCGAACTGGTAAAGAAAGGAACACAAACTATTTTGCATAGTATTAAACAATCAATGTTTGAATACGAATCCAATACTGGGGTGGAAAGATGGCTTTCTTATCTATCATCCATAAAAAAGGACAAAGAAACAATATGGAATATTATTATGAATTGCGCTAAAAAATGTATTTAGAAAAATATACGACCGCATAGTACGAGGCCACATAAAACAAAAATATAATATATCAGAAGAACAGTGCGTTTATTTATTGAAAATTGTGCCAAAAACACTAGCAACGTGTAGAAAATTGCATATATGTCGAGAGATGGTACTACAATGACAGATGGAACACTATACAATACAGTTTGCAAAAGACCAGGTCATATTAGCACAGAGCAGAGAGCATACTGAATATATGTCGAGGAAGGTAATGAAAGAATATTGTTACACATGAATGTACAGAAAACAAAGTACGACAAAGAAGAATACGAAGAACATAACTGTTTAGGAGCAAAGATATGAATGTACGGTATAGAAGTACAAGAAAGAATCAAATACGGTCGAAAAGTATATTTAATACTCTGAAATGAAAACAGAGCAGGAAGAAAAGAAAAGATATGTATAAGGCTATAGTCTCCTAAAGTGTGTCCAATCCTATATGAAGAACATGGCAAATGAGAAGACCAGTAGCATAGAGACCAGTAAAAAAAGAGACTAAATGCTGAACGACTCGGATGGGACTTACTAAATCGGAACTAAGAAGAAGAACTGTAAATACAAAATGAAATACATAAGATAACAATACTCAGGCACATAGGCATGTGCCCGCTTGCTTGTTACCTCACTCTTTTTCCCATCATACTCTTCATTCTCTCCTTTACTCTTTTTTAACACAATATTACGACTTATTAAAACCTCTCCAATTCTTATCTACCCTTTTATTTTTACCTGGAACTGCGTGTGCTAGGCTACAGTCTATACATTCGGTAATCTGACATTGCAACTTGGCGTCGGCATGGAATTTCATGAAGCGGATATAATTAGTCACTAGACCGGTTAACGTTTTAATGACTTAAACTCGAATCAACAGGTTATTGATATGTAGCAGCCTGTGTTTCTGTATTCCGTTCAGGGACGAACCTAAAGAGTTTTTTTGGAGGGGGGTAACCTTAAAATTGCCAACTTATTATGATGAAAATACCAACTACTAGTAAGAAAATATTTTTATTTGTACCTAACATTATATGAAGCAAAATTAGTATTTTACACAAATCGTATTTTTATTTAAAACTCTCCAACGTGTATGCATGGCAATTAGATTAAATTTAAAAAAATCAATTGTTTTGGACACATTTTCTTATCTTCTCATTTTTCTCAAATTGTGAAATTGCCAACTCTCGCTTAAAATTATCAACTTTGAGGGGGGGAGCTTCCCCTCCCAGCCCCCCCATGGGTTCGTCCCTGATTACGTTCCGTTCCGTCAAAGCGCCGGGGGACCGTACTCAATGAACTTTGCCACCCAGTACATCGTATGAAAAACATATCTTAGGTTTAGATCAAAGAGTAAAATGTAAAAAGCTTGACCTAATTTACGTCATTCGTTCTGTAGATATGGATTTCTCAAGTTTGCGCATATCCCTTATACTACCATATAATATAAGGTCTTATATCATATATAAATTGGCATTTTGGGAGGTAGGTCATTGAGAATTCAATGAACTTCGACACCCAGCAACTTCGTATTAAAAACATGTTTTGGGTTTACTTCAAAGAGTAAAATGCAAAAACCCGATCTAATTTACATCATTAGTTCTATTCTAGTTCATTCTAAATATATGGATTCCCCGAGTTGACGCATATTTCACACTTTGGAAGGTCACTTGGCGTAATGAACTTTGACGCGCAGGTACTTCGTATTAAAAAGTGTTTTGGGTTTAGATAAAAGAGTAAAGAAAACTGACATATCTGTAGTTTAGTAATAATTGGAAAATTTACAAAAGATGTTATTAAATGGAGGGAGGAGGGATGGCAGTGTTTTTCTTACCATGGAAGGTAAACCTAATCCGGCTCGGAATAGAGCACATTTTAATAGTAGCTTTTATAATAATCCACCTTTATTCATCCAGTGCCTCACTAGGGTTGTGAGAACTGTACCAGACACCATCAGACTTAAAGACTTAACTCTCGACGCTGTGATAACAAAGATAACTAAACCAAACTGGCTTTGCCTTTATAATCAATCTTATTATTTTAAAAAGATGAATCAAATTTTTATCTTTTTTGGGCGTTTAATTTGATAATGTAATAGATCATTTCAATTACTTGACGTCATTATATTTAATATTGTTTTTATTATTTCAATATTTATATGACTAATTTATTTTGTTCTTAATTTAAGTAAAACCAGCGAATTTGAAGAAATTTCATCAGATATAGTTCCAAGTTTGGCCCTGATATACTATTTAGGCAATCCAACACTCACATGTGAGCGCAGCTGATTTTCTAGCTACCTATATGAGTCTAATTTACTTTGTCTGACAGTTTACATTTATATAATAATTATTTTCCTATAGTTTTTATAAAATCATTTATTATTTTTACTATAAATAATTATCATCATAATTCTTTGACGCTCTTGCAATTGGTGCTAAACTATATGATACTTCTGAATAAATGGTGTCTCTGTTCTTAAGAAGTTGACGAAGTCCTCATAATTTGAGTAATGTTGCTGGCTATCAGTGAAAAACAACAACAGAGGTAGAAATCAGTGGTGTCATTTCCTGTTTTTATTTGCCTGCATCCCAAGTAATAGCCTTAGATGTTGAAGAAGTATTTTTAACTATATTTAGCTTTATAGATAGATAAAACATGTTAATCGTTTAGAGCAAAGTCTTCAAAGGACACAGAAAAAGGGGACCCGAATCCAGGACAACCCTAATGACTGCTCTGACAAACTACATATTTTTGAAAAATTTAAAGTATAAGCAACTCATTGAGGGCGTGATTAGCTGCTATAATTACGTTTTACAAAAATTCAAGTCTGACATATCTGGCTCACTATGAACTAAAACTACTCTTATACTATTTATCCTCTCAAAAACAGGAACCAAAAAGACGCACGGAAGCTTTGGATAATTCGCCAAACCGACGCGAGATCTGTTACGAGCCGTTAAGTAAAATTGGAGTTTTCCCGTTCCGTTTACCAAAAAAAATTGCAGGGCTTTAGACTAAAGTTTAGTACTTTGTTCTAGTAAAATTAATAAGTAATCCAGTGTGCTGTTAAGTTATGATTAGTTATTTAATTTAATTAATTTTGATTAATCTAGTCGGAATCTTTTTTCACTTGTGGGTTTCGATCCTATGATATAATGACTTTCAAGTGAATGGCGCCCATATTCCTTATTATTTCTAAAACCTTATTTTTTTCTTTAAAAATCTATGAGCTTAAGAAACCTGTACTTACCCCCTGAATGATAATTTGTCAACAGAAAGAGATCTCCGTCGGTGCATAAGTAAGTACAGTAAGTATCGTTATTTGCTTTCAGTGAATTTTTAGTAATTTTTAGAGTTTGTTACAATTGACGCATGCTCGTGGGGCTTCATCTTGCGTATGTTTCAACAAGAGTTTTTTAATTTTTGCAGTTATCTCAAAACTTTTACGCTAAATAAATAATAGATAATTGTGCATTTAAAATAAAGAATCTCCTTGTGTTAAATAAAGTAGTTTAAGTTTGTTTAGTCACTAGTCTTCTTGTGCTTTTATATGTATTTTCTTATTGTGTATTTGTATTTTTAGAAGTTAGTTGCTGTAAATATTCTTCTGCTATTAAACAATTCAGACTAAAGCCGATTTTTAATTAAGAGATCGTTATAATATTATAGTATATGAAAACTTAATAATACAATTTTTTTACTACATCTGCTTTGAATCCTTATTTAAACTAATGAACACACCTTTAATTATATCTTTAAGATGTTCCATATCTTCGGAGTCAGAGATTACTGTTTACAGAGTTTACCAACATATAGACCTTTTAATTAGCTTTGTAATATTTCTGTATGAGTATACTTAAAACACATTAAATTTCAAATCATGTTTTCTAGTATCTTGTTAATTAATATATTTTATTCACTCTTTTCAGACTTAACAGCGTGAAGGAACACAGGAGAAGTCATAGAGAAAAAGATGACAATCGATTGACAAAACTAATGCTTCTAATTTTTATTTGTTTCCTTTTATGTTTCCTTCCATTGATGCTAACAAACGTTTTTGATGATGATGTACGATATCCAACTTTACATGTAGTGGCATCAATTTTTGCATGGGCTTCCAGTGTAGTTAATCCTTTTATATATGTTGCTAGCAACAGACAGTATCGGACTGCTTATTCGCAATTGTTAAACGTTTGTTCCAAAATAAGCATAGCATTTTCAGAGTCTAGACAATTTTCTGGAAACTCTTTGAAAAACCATACTACTGACAATAATAAATGTGAAGGAAACTCACATCCACCTAACTCAACTAAACCTAACAATACATGAGAATAGCTAGTTGATTGCATAATAGTTCAAAAGAAGTGATTCTTTACAAACAGGAGACATTCCTTAGCATTTTTTTTAAATTGATTTATAATAAACTAAAGAAGGAATGCAGGGTTACGATATTAAATTATAGATTTTAGGTTTTATATGGTTTTAGAGATAATCAAAATAAGTTAATTCTACTTTCCATTTTTGTGCATAGTTACCAAGAATAGTTTTAGTAAAGAGAGAATATATATTATAATATATACATAACATAACATCTATGTTGATAATTAATTAAAACCTATGTTTTTAGCCTCCCAGTAAATTTATCCGACAAGTGTAATTATTAACTAAGCTAGCTAAGAATAATTTTGAAGTACTTCTTAACACTAGTTGCCGGTAGATGCTTTATATACAAATGGTAAAATATGAAGTTATTTCGTAGATAAATTTATTGGGAGATGGAAGTCTGTCATATTGTATTCTTTTAAGATATTTGATTTAAGTTGTATTGTGTTAGATAAGTATTAAGTGATAATTCATGCCATATTAAGTAAGACTGATAAGAAATTTAGAATTTTCTTACTATTACTAGAATTTTTTTAATTCTGAAGTAAATATCCACTCGCAAACAAAAAGCAGTGAAAAACAGTGAAATAACGAGAAAGATATATTTTATTATTATTATTAAGGAGTTTTAAATTTTTTTTTTAATTATATAAAATTTAAGTCTTTTGTCACCTTGATACAGACTGGAAATATTATACTACTGGTGACTGCTGAATATGAAAATCCAAGACGCAGGCAATCCAGCATATATATATCTATCATGCTTGTATGCAACATTTGAGCAACATAGTGACACGTGTTGCATTACCAGCATCCCGGGTTATCGTATTCACCAATCACCTCTGGTTCTACCATATAGTCTTTATGTTTTTATCTTTGATTCAAACTGCACTTTAAGGGTACTTTAGTTAAATTTTTGATATTCTAATAACATTTTAGTTTTTAAATTTTTCTGTAAAGGTAACAATTGAATTTTTTGTTAATCTTTTGGTAATAAATGGTGTGTATTGTGATATTCTTGTTAGAAATAGTTTGTTTTAATAGTTTTGATTGTAAATATTTATTTATTACAAAGACCCAAGCAATAAATACATCTAATCTAAGTTTTGTAACTTTTATATTATTAAAGAACATTTTAATAACACTGTATTATACAAATATAAATAAACTATATTTTAAACTACTTAGATATATCTGTGATAATTTTGAAGCTACTTTTTATTATATTGTTACTAGGTATTGAAATATATCATGCCATTTACAAAATCATAAAACATATAATTTAAATCATAACATATGATTTAAATGGCCGGTTTCACAAAGGTTGATTAACTTCTGATTAGCTTAATCGTGATTAAATTTGAAATCCAGAAATTTCATTGGCTGAGATCTAAGAGACTTGAAATGTTATCCAATTATATTTCTAGATTTCAAATTTAATCATGATTAAGTTAATGAGAACTTAATCAAGCTTTGTGAAACTGGCCAAGTCTTCTAAAACTAGGAGAAAACGTTTGTTTTACACATACACATTATTTTGCTTTTTGTATACCTTTTTTATATTCCAAATTTAGAGTAAGAGTCGCAACCAGGGGAAGCTGGTGCATATGAAGCCTGGAGCCTCCGCAATGCACCATACATTGCTAATTTAATTTGTTGGAATACTTGCATACCCTGCATGTACCTGGAACTACAGTTCCTAAATACAAACTGAGCTATGTGTTATTTAGAGTTAAGTCACACATGTCAACTTTTCCTAGTAACACATAATTAGTACTTTTAAGAATTCTCTACAAACAGTAAATAAATCATAATGTGCACATTAAAAACTTTTACATGCATAAAAATAAACATGACAAAGCATAACCTAAAATTTATAACTGACAGCTGCTGTAAAAAGAAACAAGAAATATCTCTGTTTCAGACAGCTTAGTTTTGGCCTAGAATGAGATAGATTTTGACATCCGTGTAATAACTCTAAAATACCGCAGTTAAAGTTTTCATTCAGGAACTCTACCTGGAACCACATACAAATTACAGTTAAAGCGAGTAAAGTAGCTTGCAGTTATGACGAGCGGGTGGGCATGAATTATAACAAGTCATTTGCTGTATTTTCATGGTTCCACTTCACATAGTGTACAGTAGAATTCCGATTCGGTAACATTTAAAACACTAGATGTTTGGTGGAATGAAGCACGATGACGGCGAGTGGAACACGCGCGCACGTATGGAAGGGCGACGATAGAAGTGTTAACGTCCATCCGGAAGTAAATATGTAAATACATATGTACATTGTATACATATATAAGATTCATGACAATATTGCACGTTGTTATCTTCTAAATGGTGATTTTATTTCATCGCTAGATAATCCGAGTTTTGCGATTATCCCAGAGAGGTCCGGTCCACAGTAGCTCGGATAATCGAGACTCTACTGTATATATAATTAAGGACTAGTATAGTACAGTGATGGAGAACCTTTTTGAGAAGTGGATCAAATTTTAATTTCATTATTCAAATCATGCCTTCCAAAATACGTTCGCACATTTCAGACAAATACTTCTGATCAGTACTCTTAAATCATTTAAAGGAACAGTAGGAAATACGACATCAATTTTTCCAAAATCTTCAATTACTAATAACTCCACACAATCTTCTAGAGCTTTATCGACTACTCTAGAATATCCTTTGGGATTACGAGTACTGCTGTCAGTGCCGTCTTTTAGATGTCTTGGACTGCAAAAAGTGATGAAGAAGCAATTTTATTTACGTACAGATAATGCAAGCTTTATTTAACGTGGCCCACCTGCATTAGCTCATAACCACGGCCCCCCTTAGGGGACCACGAATTGAGTTACGCTTAATTAGCGCGTCAGTTACATTTGTAAGAGCTACCAGTACTCACTGGTGGGAGCGAGGTTGCATATTTACCTTTACTAGCTCTCCAGGCTAGTGCCGGAGCTATTAACGTACTCACCCGTCGGGGTCTGTCGCCGAAGGAGTTCCATCACCCCTAGGCCAGCATGAGGACTTTCACTTCCCAAACGAGGGATTCCGTTGGACTTTCGTCTAACCTCAAGTGTGGCTGGGACTTGGAAACTAGGTCTGCCTAGGATATCTCAGAATTTAGCCACTCCGCCTATATTAAAGGCTTGGTGCGCCCCTACAGAGCTCCGTTCAACCATACATAAAAGTGGAGACCCTGCCAGTACCAACTAGGAGGTGGGGTTGTCTAAGCGTGAGAGGCTCTATATTCGCATCAACACCCCTTATAAAGTGATCACCTGGAGTAGCCTTCCTGGGATTGGCCATACCTACAGATCTTAAGTCATCGAACTCACTCAAATTACTGGTTTATTGCAAGGTTACCCTGGCGCCATCTAATCTACAGTGCAATGCGACTACCCAGGGAGAAGCACCTGGCGATACAGTCTTCACTTAGACATCGATTAAACGGTCGCTGCCAGGATAACTTTGCTAGTATCACGTACGTGCTGAAGTCTAGCCATGTTCTGGGCCCGCCCCCAAATTAATATACGGACCCTGAGACCAGTCCAGTCAAAGTGTAGCGATATCAAATGCCGACCCTCATTTGCATACAATAATCACACGAGCCATTGCACTGATCGTTCCAAATCTACATGGGTCTGTCGTATTGATTCCCGTGTTGATCACCATGTTTAACCACATGTTCCTCCACCAAGGAACATGTTAACAACATGTTTCTCGTTAGCAGTTTGTCTATAATATTTCGACCCCTTTTTCTCCTGTATTATTGTTTTGTCTTTTTTGCCATCGAAATAAATTTAGTTTCAGTTCTTTGTCTGTAATTTGTTTATCAGCCTGTATTTGCTGTCTTCTTTTGCGCTGGTCTATTATCTTTGAAGGGCTATCTTTGGTGAGAAAAGCAATGTCTTACAAAACTACACTTACTATATAATTTCCGCCGACCTATCAGAGATACTAGTTCAATTGCAGACTTGAGCTAAATTTGATAACGGCATTCTCATTTGCAAATTGCGTAAGGAAAACAGACAAAGATGTACTCTTATCCTCTTTTTCTTTAGCTGAATCACCATCTTCTGAACTAGGCCCTATATCTTTTTTAGAATCTGCTTTTAATGCTGCTTATTCTTTTTCTACTTCTTGTAATAACCTCTGTCCTTTCTTCGTCTCTTTTTTCTGTCTCTCTAACCTGTTTTGAAACAGTTTAGCAACTTTTACATCAATGCTGCCAATTGCTATATTACGCTGTGCTCTGGTTTCAGCTATTGGTAGGTATTTTAGTAAGGTACACCGGGGTAAGTGCAGCCCAAAATATCAACAGTTAATAGTCAAGGAAATTATTGAAATCTTGAGGGCAGACCACCAAGTATATATAGAAGTAATATTTATAAAAGCAAAACAAAATGGTCGTAGATTTTTTTATTAGAAATTAAATTTCTTCCTCAAGTCAATGGTTTACACTTTTCCAGATATTTGAAGCAAGTGTTAATCCGGTGTCTGAATTAGCACAAAAGCATGGAAACTTGATTGGGGCAACTGCAACTGTAACAGTAAATGAAACTTTATCATACTTTTTCTAAGAAAAAATAAATTTAGTACACATTTTGCTCAAATCTGAGGTTGAATTAGCTCAGTGTTTAGCTAACATTCTAGATATAATAGACCTGATGAACCATAGGTGATGATAGTATCACAATATGGTTTAGCACCAATTCCTCATGTTTGACATAAGTAAATAAATGCAGGAAAATAAATGATTTTGTGAATGACATGTGAATGAAATGTAAATGACAGTGAATTTTGTAAAAGCGACGATAAAACTAATTGTGGAAAGTTTTCACGAGTGTTGTTTGTAAGTCGGAACGATAAAGCTGTTTTCATCAGAAAACCAATTTTGTGTATTGTTCCAATAAAATCATTATTTGGGTAAAGTAAAGCAAAAAGCCAAATAGTACATAAAGAGAGATCAGAGAAACAGAGTAAGAACTTATTAAGGCCTAAAAGTATGCTTAACAATTTCTTAAAACTAATCACACTTGTGCAACCCTTTTCTCGGACAAAATACAGCGTCTAATAAGTCGATGCTATATGGAGAGTTTAAAAAATGCAAGAACTACAAGACAAACTATAAAAGTATTCAACTATGTTTGCAAAAATAGACAAGATAACTGAAGATTCTAGACGCGACATTAAGCTTTGTTTCATTTAGACCTTATTAATACTACAAGCGTCCACACTGGCTTGAAATGTCTGTTCCATTATGTACTATTTGGCGTTTTGCTCTTTACTCAAATAATCATTTTGTTGGAATAGTACTGAAAACTTTCCACAATTACTTTTACCGTCGCTTTTAAAAAATCCTGCATTCAGTTGTATCGAACATAAAGAAACTATAGAAATTGCAATTTAACAAGTTCCAATCAATTGAGAAGAATTGGATACCACTGACTTATTGAAGAGACAATCTGCATACAAATCATTAAATGGAAAAATACTAAAAACTTTAGTCGCTATTGATGTATATATAGTTGGCTATGATACACAAATTGCCGAGATCCCGCCCTCTATCCACGATTACTGAAACTTAAAGGTTCATTGACCAAAACTTTTCATGTCGGTAGTTGGTAACTTCAATAACTTTCAGAAAAGTGCATTTCTTGTTTATTGAGGCTTTGAAGCTCTGAAGGTACTATTGATTTCATAATGATCTAGGAAAGCAAGGCTAATATGATGTTATTTTATTCAATGTAAATAAAAAGGATAACATAACAAAAATAGCATTTGCTGTCCTAGATCATTATGAAACCAATAGTACATAACGCATATCACCAATCCATAATTCGTTCTGGTCGCGAACTCTTTACTACTATATTTTTACACAATATCCTATATCTTCATAGTTCAGGTTCACATGTTTTCAGGTTTACAGCCTACTATATTATAAAAAAATATTTCTGGCAACCCTAACTGTAACAACTGTGTAGTCGAAAAGAGAACGTGTTCTTTATTTATACTTGGTACTAAACAAGAACAACTTAGACAAAGAACATTATCAAAAACGTATTACACTTCTCCATTAACGCGGGCTGGCTTAATCGTCCGAACACGCAAGAACACACCATCGCGCTACAATACGTAATTATTATTAATACTTTATTAATTAATTCAAAGGAAAACTAATTAAGATAACTAATTATCTTACAATAATATCTTAATATGACACAGAAAGGTATAATAAGAAGTTAAAGATTATGTATCTAGGTATAAATAATTATCTATATATTTAAAACACAAGGCTTATTTTTGTTCCAGTTCGTTTGAGAGATCCACCAGGCCGATTTACGCGTTTCTTTTTTTAAATTAAAGCTTTCGCTGTTTAGATTAGTCAACACTACTTAATTTTTATATTTTTTTAGTGTTTATATTTTTAATTTGAAAAACTCTAAAATGTTTAATTTGAAACGGGCGAATCGGACATTCACTAGGAGCGCCCTCTCACCTTCCACGGTGGTCAGTTTCGTAAGTACTCTTCGCTTATAAATATAAAGGGTGATGCAGCCGTCCACTTTCATCATTAATAAGCGTAGATAAAGTGTGCATAGTTGAAAATTATGAACAGACGAATTATACAAATAATAGCTGATTGCTTATTCAGAGTAGTTTCATATTGTTTGTACAAAAGGCAGGAAATTTGCCAACACTATGTTTATGTTATGTTTTTGAAATATGTACTAATACACGTTTTCAAGAATGTTTTAAACAAGATCGATTTTTTATTTTATTCTTATCATTTGTAAGGTAGAATTTCCGTATGTATGCATTTATGTAGAACAAACCGGCAGGGAGGCGTAAGCCAGTGAGAGGAGTGTTAGGCTTAGAATTTTCAACTGGTTATGTTTGGTTGCGTTTATTTAAATAATCACCTATGAAAATCCAAAGGATTGTAATCATACATCGAATGTTGTATATAGGGAAATCCTTCAATGCTTTTGACCGTTATGTCTTGACGAGGTTTCCCTAGTTATTAATAAACACAGGCAACAAGTCTGTAACAATACTAACAGTAAATAGATAAACGTTCTAATAGTTCCGAATTGTCACTGTTTGGGTTATGGTTATATATACAAAAATTCTGAATTGCAGCACTAAAATTAATCAAATTTAAAACTTTTAAAGTCTCATTTTAGTGAATTTGTCTTAAATGGCGAAAAGTATAAGTTTTTTACCTCTTTCTATCGAACTACAAATGAGACTAACCGTGACACTATGTGTAGGGTAATTTATAAATTAAATGCATTGTTCAATTATTCACATACTCATCAAAAGGATGTGAAAGTTATGACAATGACGAAAACATGAAAAGGATGTATTCTTTACGTACTAATTTTAACGTGCCCAAGATATACCGCGGGGCACGTAATTATTACATGCCATTTAGCATCACTTTGGAATATTAATTGTAGCATGAAAGAAGAATTAGAGGCACGTAATTTTCATATGAATTTCTATTCTAAACTCGTCTTTTGACTTGGTATGAAAATTGTATGTTTTTAAAAAAGGCCTAAGTTTTGTAAAAAAGATAAAACGTTGTAAATTATGAAGTAGATAAAGGGTGTCAAGTTAAGATCTAATTTCTAAATGTGTTCTTCCTAATTAAAAATTGACTTGATTTTCATTAAAAAAAACATAGAAATTTAAGAGAAATTGTTATAACTGGTAAAAAGAGGGGGCTTGATACTCTTAAAACTTTTAAAGTTTCATTTTTCTGAGTTCATCTCAAATTACGAAAAGTATAAGTTTTTTATTTCTTTTCATCGCACTAAAAATGAGACTAAACGTTTTGCCAATGACACTATGTGTAAGGAATTTATAAAGTAAATGTGTTGTTCAATTATTCACATACTCATCAAAAGCATGTAAAGGTTATATAGCCCAAGAGCTGGCGACCAAAAAGTGCAAGACTTTTGTAAAGGCTAATATTTTAATATTAGCTTATATTTAAGGTGTAAATAAATATCGTACACAAAATAAACTCGGATATGGGGACACTCGGCGTCAGCGCAGTTTGAAAGTTGTAACAAGAAGTAGTGCCATTTAAGTGTTTTCTAAAAGCTGAAGAATGATCACTAAACAGTTTATGTAATGAAAAACTGGAAAACAGTCGTCAGATAGCGTAATGATCGAACGCAGTCGTTACTTCTAGCGACTGCTGACTAGCTCTGTTCTATCAAAATGAAGTCTGACTGTTTTTTTGAGAAACTGTATTCAATAAATTAACACAGTACCAAATTTCAGCTTTTTCAAATCAGTTCTTTACATTGACCTCATTTTGAAGACATGCGACCACCGCATTGGTGCTGATGCAATGCGTTCGATCATTACGCTGTCTGACGACTGTCTTCCAGTTTTTTATTACATAAACTGCTTAGTGATCAATTTTCAGCTTTTAAAAAACACTTAAATGACACTACTTCTTGTTACAACTTGCAAACTGCGCTGACGCCGAGTGTCCCCATATCCGAGTTTGTTTTGTGTACGATATTTATTTACACCCTGAATATAAGCTAATATTGAAATATTAGCCTTTACAAAACTCTTACACTTTTTGGTCGCCAGCTCGTGGACTATTATGATAATGACGAAGACATGAAAAACATGTATTTTTCACGTACCAATTTTAACGTGCCCAAGATAACCGCGGGCACGTAATTATTACATGCCGTTGAGTATCACTTTGGAATTTTAACTGTGGCATGAAAGAAGAATTAGAGGGACGTAATATTCATATGAATTTCTATTCTAAACCCGTCTTTCGACTTGGCATGAACATGAAAGAAGCGTGTTAAGTTAAGATCTGATTTCTAAATGTGTGTTGTTTAATTAAAAATTGAATTATAAGTTTTCATTCAAAGACTATAGAAATCTAAGAAAAATTATTATAATTTGTAAAAAGAAGAGGCTTGGGGTACGTTTTCCCGTTATTCGATTAGACTTAAATTTTGTAGGAGTTATTTTTTGTTAAATGGAATTGTTCTAGGTGGTTACGCAAAAACAATGCAAGGTCCAAAAATAAGGAGCACCCTTATATGCATAAAAAAAAGTCAAGTTATGCCTGAAAGATTTAAAATTACTATACCTGCTAAAAAATACTTTGGAGAAATTTATTAAAATCCATAACATTTTATTTATATAATTTAATTGATTAATTTTATTTAATATTTAATAGGTACCGGCAAAATGACGATTCTATTTTTAAATTAAAACATCGACTAGCTGTTACACATTTTTATTATTTTATTAAATTTAAATAACGTCTTTTAATTGCCAACCTCAATTTTGAACACATTGCTGGCAATTGTCCTTTGTAATTTTGCATAACTCTTTACAACAAATCATTGGGAATCGCTTCAATTTCTTGTCTAATGTTATGTTGTAGCTCCTCAATATTGAATAACAAATCTGACCAATCTGGCGATCGTGCAGAGTAGTGAATTTCCCCAAACTTGGAAATGACACGATCTGGAAACATTTCTCTCAAAATTTGGATTGATGCTTGAAACGTGTGGGCCGTAGCTCCACCGTGTTGGAACCAAATGTTGTTGGCCATAACGAACTCAAAGTTATTCAGAAAAAAAATTGTGGAGTGGTCTTTCATGCAGTTCTTAGGGATTTCTCGATGGCAAGTATCTGCTATTTAGTTTATCTACATACCCATTGATATGGAAACCAGCCTCATTAGTCATGAGAATTTGGTTAACAATGTTGGGATTTTCGTTTAAAACTTAGTAAAGTAAATTTTTATACTAAATGCAATAATTTTTTCGAATTTTATACGAATGGAATTTTAAATCGTGAAGTATTCGGCGAATGCTTTGAGTTTATATGTTTAAAGCAGTGTTGTAATGTATCTAGATACAAGTATCTAGATGCAAGTATCTAGATACAAGTATCTAGATACTTTTAAAATTGTGTAACTGTATTTGGATCTAGATACATTTTCTGCAGTATATGTGTATCTGTATTGTGTAGATACTATTTTCATATTTTTATAATTTTATAATATAAAAACTATCATAAATGAAGTTGATGGAATTTTAAATTTGAAATAAACCTCCGAACATATAATGGTAGTCACATCGCTAAACAATTAGAGTTACTACATCTAGTCAACCAGGTCAAGTTGGCGTACCAGAGTACCGTAATCGACGGGCAAATATTGGGGCAAAGTTTAAAGTTTAAAATCTAGTAATTCGTAAATTAAAATCGCATCTTACGTATTTTGGCATATTACAACTTGAGGCTGTCAGAATGAAAACTATGTAGAAAAACTTTTTAAACTAAACGTAGATTTAATTAAATTAAATGGGGATAATAATAATTGACAATTTCGGGCATTTCTCACCCCAGAATGGGGTCGTTTACGGTAGTCTTATCCGCCAGCATGGCCTGGCTGACTAGATGTAGTGACTCTATAAACAATGGATATTATTACAGAATGCGATTATGTCATAGACAAAGAGGGAATATAGAATGAGTATGAACGTTTGCGCATGCAAATTCGAAAGGAATAGGGAAGACGCATATGTCGTCAATTGAGGAGATTCTTGCATTTTCATAAACGTCATTACTAAATTAGTTAGAATATCAGTTATAAATGCATTAAACAATTACCAATTTTAAGTAATTAATTTTTGAAAACCTTGAAAATTTAAATAAATTTAAAATGCAATACTGGTGTCCTCTAATGGATAAAACTTTGTTACCTCTTACAGTTCCAAAGACGACCCACTGTTGGTGCTAATGAAACAGTTAAGAGTCCTGTATTACGCGTCAGTTTGAAAATTTTTTTATTTTCAAGTTCAAATATCGTCTACTTATTAACGAGTAATTAATATAATAATTTACGTTATGCTCTTGTGTAATTAACTGCCATAATTAAAGTGGTGTTAAATATTTCTGGTAATATTAATTCAAAATTTAGTTTATTGGTTTTCATCAGCGCCATCTAACGTTGAGTAGATCGGCAATATTGCTTCCTCACATTCACAGCGGTACCTACTTTTTTACATCAAATAGCTTTGAGGGAAGTTGCTCAAGGCCAAATTCGGTTTTAAATGAGGAGAATTTTTAAATTTAATTTTTTCAAATAAATTGAGGGTTTTTAGAAATTCCGCTTATCTGGAAATATTTTTCTAACTAAAATGAACGAATACCAAAATTAAAAAAAATACGTGCGTCTTCCCTATTCATGGGGGCAGCCATTTTTACGCACTTGTGATAAAGAACCATGGAACAACTAACAGAGATAGCTGCGTTTTGTTGATTACCACGTAGTTTTCATGCGGATTATTCACATAACCTTAAAAGTTTTATTGTATATTTTTGTCTTGTGTTGGTTGTGTATAATAAAAACATGTCTTGTTCCATAAAATCTTGTAAAAATGTACGGCGATTACAATCACTGGAGTCATCTATTACATTTCACAGGTTTGTAAAATTAGATTTAGGTAGGTACTTGTTGCATTTTAGCAATAAACTGATTTTGTTTATACTTTTAAGGATACCCCCAAAGCAAACTTTATGCAATATATGGAGATATTGGGAATGAGTGCTGAGTATTCTTTATATAAAATAATGTACATTTGTTCTGAACATTTTAAAGATGAAGATACTTTTATTTCCGAAAACTCAAAAAAGAAGTTTTTAAAGAGGGGGTACTACCTTGTAAGAATTTACAAAGTGTAGAAAGTAAGTTGTAATTAATTGTGATTAATAATAGTAGTTGTATTAAACCTATGATTGTAGTAAAATATTCAACATCATCAAGTGACGATGATATAATACAGCCACAGCCAGGACCGTCTGGAATAGTAAAAACCACTACAAAAACAAAGGATGGTAGTAGTACTCTTACAATATCAAGTTCGAGTTCTAGTGTTGGCAGTGTAAAGTAATGGTCCACCATATAAGTATATTAGTAAATATTAATTTAATTTTTGTACTTACAGAGAAAAAGCTCAGAATTTCAGAAAGCATGAAGAAAAAGAAAAGTTCCACCAAATCAGAAGGGAAATATAGAAAGTTATGTGATTAGTGTAGTTTTAATTTGGTGGCATTTACCTCCAGTTAGTAACTTTTAGTTATTTAACTACATAACTTTTATACGATCAATACATTCTTACAAGTATGCACAAGATATAATATTCATGATATATATTTTAATAAATTGTTTTATAGTATAAGTCCAAGAAAGCAAAAACGTAAATTAGTAGAATCACGAAAGAGAGGTATACGTTCTTCTAAAAAACTGTACTTAGCTAGGCGAAAAATAAGCACTTTAAAACAGCAAATCAGTTCGTTACATGAAATTATCGCAGCACTTAAAAACAAGCAGATGTTATCACCAAGTTTTTACGGAAAAACAAAGGTAATTAAATATATTAACTTGTTTTTTAATGATTATTACATTGTTTAATAATTTTTAGGAGGATTAATAGTACCATCACTTGGCGTTACAAAAATATGTATGATATCTGAAAAAGCACTCAGAAGAATTGTAACTTATTTTGACAACAAATTACCCAGTAATAAGAAATTATTAGATAGCATTGTTGCTAATATTTACAATAGTTTTTATTCTAATATGTTAATTTTTTTCCCCGAATGAAGTAACCATTTACATGACACTGATATTATAGATAATCATGTAAGCATTTTGTGCAAAACTATAATATTATGTTATTGCAAAATTAGAATATATAATTTGAGTAAAACACTTACAAACAAAATACAGGGACCTAACGTAAGAAAACAATTAAATAAATTAATTTTATTTCACCATCAGTAATGTTAAGTATTTTTGTATTACGTAAATACAATACGAACATGTAATGTATAAATTTTTATAAATCTGCATTGTATTATTTTTTCTTAAACGCTAATAAGTTAAATAAACAAATGTGTTCGTGTTTTTAACAAATAGGTTATAATCACGGCATGTTGACAAAATTATAGGGTTTGTTTACATTTTTAAATTTCCCGCTTTTAAGTGTATCAAAATGGCTCCGCCCAACAATTCACATTTTGCGCATACCTCGTTAGCATTCTATATTTATTGTTTGTCTATGGATTATGTGAGGAAGACGCATTCTTTCCCGTCCAGGGCGGTGTTGCCAACTGTACCATAATTATTGTACTTGTACCATAATTTATAGCTTGTGCCAACATACCACAATTAGATAAAAATGTAGCACAATTTCAGATATGGGGGAGAATTCATGTAATAAACAGAAATCATTCTTTATTACATGTAATTTAGTTATTTAATATTTACGTAATAAGTCTGGAATGTATATTTTACTGGACTTGTAGATAAGTACCATGACAAGCCATAGGTGAATCCTCTAAATCAGCGAGTACAGTAAAGGGCTTCGTTACACACTCCTATTTTTTCTGTCAACAGTCAATTTGAAAACTTCAAAGTAAGAACTATCCTAATGAAGTGCTTTTCAAAATGTGATAAAGAGTAAATACAATCTATTAGGTTACAAGGGTAACTAAAAGCAACCAGGTTTAGCGACGTTTGTGGTGTAATAGCACTAGGAACTTGCAAAATTGTTATAGTGTGAATCGTACCAACACTACGTTGAAATTAGGTAATCAGAAATAATATCTAGGCTATGATTGTGTCTGCTAAAGTGATAAAACACTTTCTAGGTTTTCAAACAATGAAAACTATTGGAATTCATTCAAGTTATTAATATTCTGCACAACACCAAGACTGAGGATAGAGACTCTAGACAAGTAGCATGTTTGGGATGCTTTAATAATGATTTATTTTATATTTTTATTAATATATTAACGCAAGTTAAGTATGAAAAGAACACATAATAATTCTAAAAAATGGAAAGGTTTGAATAGACACTGTACTGATCTTTAGATACTGGTTTCTGCTAAATAACTACCTTAGAATATGCATTTCGAGGCAGTGAGAACCACCAATGAAAATATCTCATTGTAAAACCGGAAACACCTACTCCGCCATATTGAGATCCCATCCCGGTCGTATGTGGTAGATGATTATGTTCCTTCCTACAGTTTTATATTCTAAGATAATTACCCATGTTTAATATGTATAAGTTTTAATAAATATTGCTGTCGTAGACTAGTCCTGAAATTGATGCTTTTTTCTCTCTCTCTCTTAGGGTATGTCTTCCTTTCCGGATCCGTGGACACTGCAGCCTTAAGGCTTATTGTGATTACCCTAATTGCATGATCACAACCAATCTGTAATTAACGTCCCTTGAATCAATAGATACAAATTCTTTACAGCGTGTGTTAAAATCTTTCGGTTCCAAGATTGAGCTCCCGAATATGTTTTGCCTTTTTCTACACAGCGCATCGCATCTACATAGAATATGTACGGCTGTTTTTGGTTCCATATTGCAGAGTCTGCACTAAAGTCGCCATTGAATTTGCCAATTCTCTTTAGGTGTTCTTTCACAGTCACATACCTTGTGAGAAAACCTATGGTTAACTTGAGTTGAGACCTACTTAGGTTAAGTAGTTCTTCAGCTCTTTTCTTGCTTGGTCTCTTATTAAAGGTTTTGCTATACTCATGCCCTGGTCGATTTCTCCAGTGAATTTCATGTTGGGTGCGTGTTCTTTCCCTAATGATGTTTCGATTTCGAACAACCCTACGCGAAATTCCTAGGGTAGGTTCTGGGCCCATATAGGCCTCATCAGATCCCTGCCTAACCGATTCATCGGCTTTTTCATTGCCGTAAATTCCACAATGCCCAGGCACCCATAACAGTTTAACTGTGTTTTGTTCTGCAAGCACATTGAGATAATTAATGCATTCCCATACCAGTCTTGATGAAGCTTTAGAGTTTGATACGGTTTGAAGCAGCCTGGCTGCCCGTTAATATATAGATCCGCTTATTTCAACAAGCCCTCTTTCTGTTGAAATCGATGCTTAGTTAAACGACTATTTTCGGTACGAAAAATTGATTAGGAAGTTCTTATTTTTCGGGGTGATTACAGTAAAACAAGTATCTATAAATGTATCTAGATATATCATGTTAGACTTTGTAGTTGGATCTAGATACTTTACAGTAAAGCATCTGTATCTGTTTCTAGGTACCTTTTTCTGATGGTATCTGTATCGGTACCTAGATACACAAAATAATGTATCTGTTACAACACTGGTTTAAAGATTTTGAATGGCGTAGAGCAGAACGCCTATAGGGCTTCCTAACACAGTTACTCTTACACTTTCAATGTTTTCTTGTAGATGTACGCGGTCTTCCTGCAAATTTTCTTTTAGCTGCAGTGGCAGTAGCACATAGTCTTCCTACCTATTTCTTGATGGTTGACCAACATTAAAATGAACAGGAAACAATTAATTGTTGAGTTTGTACTACAGAGTGATTGTTTCTAAATAAACTTTCGACACTAAAAGCACGGTATTGTGTTAACGCTTATTCCATTTTGTATAACAAATGGCAATTGCTACATGATACACTGATGTTTGATTTTTCAATATGTCTCATTGTTACCGAGACATTTCTATTCAAAAATAGAAACATCATTTTGCCGGACCCTGTATTTTTATTCAAATTAGAAATAATAATTTCACAAAAGTGAATAGTTGGTACTTATTTAATCTTTTTTTGGCGCCTCTTTTAGTTTTCAGTCGAGGCAAGCGCAGTGCCGTAACTACCGCCTCGCTAACGCAACAACAGTGAAATTTGGAGGGGGGGGGCAGTAGTTTTCGAGAAAATCGCCAAAGACTTTTTTGGAAGGGAAGCCATAACCCAATTCCTCCATCCTACCTGAAAATGTCGCCTCATCTCGCCTAACCTAACCTAACCTAACCTTACCTAACCTAACTTGATCTAGTCTAACCTAACGAAAAACTAAATTAAAACACGTATGAATTGATGACTAACACAAACTTAAAATAAACCTAACTTAAACCTAGGTTAGGTTAGGTTAGGTTAGGTTGGGTTAGATTCGGTTAGGTTAGGACACTATTGTTCAGCTCGATGAGACGCATCGTGTGTTGTATAGCATGTGTGTATGGCGGGCCAGAATCTAAAGTTTTACCTAATGTACTAAGGTTCTAACTAAAATAAACTAGTCAACAATTGAAGTGATCCACCCATTAAAATTTCTCAAAACTGTATTAATTTGAATTGTTTTTCTATATATCTCTTAATATAATATTTACAATGTCTTATTTTACGTTTTATGAATCCGTGATAAAATCGAATGATTCCTTTTATACTTCTACAGCAAAAAAAAATTTGAAGGTAAAAATCAGGTAATCATTTTTTCCAATTATCTCAAATTTCACATGTGACAGTGACAGTGACATTGTCTTATTGAATTATTAACTTGCTTAATAATGCCTCAACAACGTTTGTCAGATCGTGAATTGCAACTTGCGGTTCGTTTAGTGCTGCAAGGATCATCACATCGAGACGTTGGAAGAATTTTGAATGTGGCTCATGGTGTGATTAACAGAGCCATGAATCGGTTCCGGGAAACAGGGACTCCTGGATTTAGACATGGTGGAGGTCGTACTCGAAGCCTAACTCCAAGAGAAACACGTTTTCTCCAAATCACTGCACGCCGAAATCCTACCCAGAACGCCACTCAGTTAAATAACGCATTGCGACGGGCCACAGGAGTTGTAGTTTCCACTCAGACCGTAAGAAGAAGGCTTCATGAATACGGCTTAAGATCTAGGAAACGTGTACCATGTCTCCGATTAACGCGACAGCATCGGGTTCAGCGACGACACTGGGCACAAGCACATTTTAACTGGCAAGAAAACGAATGGTCCAGGTGCATGTTTTCCGACGAGTCAAGATTTAATCTTTATCGTTCTGATGTGCGAGTTAGAGTGTGGAGACGACCCAATGAGACATACCGCGAAGAAATGAGGGAATTAAGGGTGCCTTTTGGAGGAGGTGGTATTACTGTTTGGGGAGGCATCATTATAAACGGCCGCACAGAGCTTGTCATCCTCCAAAGAATGTCAATGAATGCACAGAGGTATAGAGACATGTGTATTATCCCTATTGTAGTCCCTTTTGCCCAAAATTTTGGGGATGACTTTGTCTACGTGGACGATAATGGTCGACCTCATCGTGCGGGAATAGTAAACGATATCATATTTGCTAATGGAATTGAAAGAATGGTATCGCCCCCAAATTCTCCAGACTGCAATCCGATAGAGCATGTGTGGTCTTATTTAGAGAAACGGTTAGCGGATCGAAATGTGCAACCAGAAAACTTTGAGGAGCTTGCAAACATGCTGAGGGAGGAATGGTTAGCCATACCCCAAGAGTTTATTAATAATTTAATTTTTGGCATGCCGAGACGATGTATATCCACAGGGCCCGTGGAGGTCCTATAAGATATTAATTTTTTTTTGTTAACCAATCTTGGCCGATTTCATACAGTTGTTTATTGTTATTTTTTCATTATTGTAATGTTTCTTGTATTAAATGGCGTATATCCACCTTGAACAATTATACACGCAGAATTATTTATTATTTTACGCTATTTTACTTTACCTTACTACTCGTTTTTTTGCCAAAACGTAAAATAAGACATTGTAAATATTATATTAAGAGATATATAGAAAAAAAATTCAAATTAATACAGTTTTGAAAAATTTTAATGGGTGGATCACTTCAATTGTTGACTAGTTTAGTAAAAAACAATGGATTTTGGCAGTTTAATTGTCCTATTCGCCTGCATTGAAGCCCAGAAAAAAACTGTAATTGGTGTTAAATCTCATTAATCATATAAAACAAATTCGTTGAAGAGATACAAGCAAATAAAAAAGTAATGAATTGTTATTAGTTATTGCATATTTTATTTCAACAAAATTTGCCTACGTATAATTGTATATATGAGGGGCGCAAACGTAAGTCTTGCAAGGGCGCGCAATCTTACGTAGTTACGCCTCTGTTAAAACAGAAAATATATTTACATAAATACCTTTGGTGATCTATTTTACATTCAATATAAAGAGAAAGTGAGATCAAAAGTAAAGAATTGTTATTTTTGCAAATTGTATGATAATGATAAAGTAGGTCATCGATTTTAAAAACATTAACGAGTACGGCCCTGTCTATTTTCGGAACTAACCCTACTCATCTTCATACAACAGTGTGAGAATGAACCGTGAAACTGAAAGCAAGACAGAGAGAGAAACGAAAAACATTACTTTGTAATCCTTGTATTATTTGGATTGGAGAATGCCACTAGTGCGCAAACTGTTTTTATCTGTGAGTATAATAAGAATAAAAGTTGTAAGAATAAAATAAAACTTAAAAAAATATTAATAGTGTCAGTTCAAAATGGATAAAAAAATTAATACCTAAAATGTAAAATTACAGCACCAAAAGTCACTAATGATAGTTCTAAATTTCATTTTATTACTTCCTATGGCGCCATATTGTCATCAAAGCAGCAAATACGCGTAGTTAATAAAACACGTTTATTTAAAAGCAATAATAAATTTGCCTTATTAATGAGTGAACTCTAGTGTTTAATTTCAATAAAATTAATTTTTCATTTTAATTGTTTAAATAAGATAAAAAAGAACATTCCTGAAGAGAGAAGTGTTATGATGTCGGTTTCACCTGATTATATTAGAAATTCTCCGGAATACAGAGAAAGAACCCGTTCACGATCAAGATCGCCTCATTATAATAATAGAAGACACAATGGTCATAGATCTCCTTCATATCACAACATTAGGAAACCATGTAAGTATAATAAATCTTGTCTGAAATGTGGTTATAAAAAATTGTGTGAAAAGGGTAGGTAATGATTTTTCTTATACACTTCTAATTGAGACACAAAACAATCAGAGTTTGCTATGATTTGAGAGGATGACCAATAAAAATTGTAAGAGGAGTGAACTTTTTTGTTTGCTAGCTCCTCATTGCTGATAATAATTTAAGAAACAACTGCATTTGACAAACCATAGCAACTTCAGATTTTATTTTGTTTCTCTAATGTATGTGCTTTAATTCCTATTGGTTGTTTGAAATACCCTTTATAATTTTACATAATTAAAAAACTACCACATTATATTCATTAAATTAATTAAAGCTAACCTAATTCTGACCATGAAATTTAGATTAGGCAAAAATTATCTTTGGTTTTTGTTAAATATTCTAAATATATTTGGTGCGCAATAAATATATGAAACTGTTATCATTGTAAAAATTATCAGCTGGTACTAAAGTGTCATTAAATACATTTTACATTTGTTATCAGAAAGAATGTCGCAATTCAAGGCATCTAATTATGCAATTAACCTACGCTTACTTCATTAAAGCATGTACTGGTTGTAGGTAGGTGATAGCAGGCAACTCATTAGAATTTCACGAACGTTCAATTTTATTAAATGAATGTTCAAAAATATATCCTGGCCCTGAAAATTCTTTAAACTTATTCAAATCCATGTATCGTTGTACAGGGTTATTCATTATATCTTAACCACCCCTTTATCTAATAGTTATTGTTGGAAATAAAAGGAGTGTTTCCTATAAAACTTGTATTTTTTTTAAATGGAACACCCTACATATTATTGCATTTTCTCCTGATTCTAAATAGTATATAATGTTATATCAGTCTTATCATTAATACTTTTTGACATGCATGATTTTGAAAATGCAAAAATCTTCTATTGAAAGAGCAGTAGGCTGTGCTTTTGAAAGTGTGAGTGAACTGAAATGATTTTTTCAGCTTCACTATAACCTATTTTGATTAAAGGAATGTCAATAAACAGTAAACTATTTGTTTCCATAGCCTACCTTGTTATTTTCAGTAGCCTACTGCTCTTCCAATAGAGGTTTTTTGTGTTATGAAGTCAAATATGCCAGAAAATATTAATGATAGACGTAGAAAATGTATATACATATATTTAATAGTATCACAGGCAATTGTTTTTTGATGACATTGCATATACAACAATACAACTTTTATAGAAAGCTTCTTCATCTCCGATAATAACAAAGATAGGCGGTTAAAATATAATGAATAACCCTGATATTTTCAATTTCAATTTAATTAATCGTAACCTGCCTCTTTGCACCCGTCGAAACTCCACCCTCCAGTACTTCAGCAACACACTTAGTTACTTACACGAACTTCGCTACTTGGAATAAAATGGCTTGCACTTTCCTACCTTCTTATCTTATTCTTTCTATCATTACTCTCATAGTTTGTGATAATTTTTTTGATTGACACCAACTTCTTGTTTAAAAACTAAAAATCCCAAAAATTGTGTATTCAGTCTATCTCAAACAGATTATCGCGAACTGACATAGAAAGTGCATTTTGTTCGAAGTTAAAGAGTTAAGTTTTTATGAACATCAATTTTGACATATCAATAGCTCAAAAACAATTGAATTTAGCAATAAGGTGTGCAGATTGACCAACTTTTCACTAAAAGCAAAAATTAAAAAGTGAAGGAAAACTATTTTTCATAAAAGTGACGGAGGTGAAAAGTGCAATTGTTTTTGTTGCTAGGTGTACTTTGTACACAACACTTATGACTTGAATTTAAAATCTAGAAAACCATGTAAGTTTTTTTTTATAATTCATGCTCAGAATCTAAAATTTAAATGAAAATCCTATCATATACAGGGTGTTAGACTTAAAATAACAAAGTTAGTATTATTACCAGTATTGTTACCGAACAGTAGTATGGTAGGAAGATGCAAGCACCCCCAAACAAAATTGTTCACTTTCCAATTTCAAAACTCTTTTCTTAAAGAATCCTAATGGAAGCTTGTTGTAGAACATGCTACAGTGACTACCGAAAAATCGAAGAAAATTATGGACAATAATCTCTGGATATCCAATGATCTGAAAATCGATTTTGAAATTTTTCATTAGTGTTATGGTGAATAAAGTTAAAAGAATTATATGAAATCGCATAATATGGGGTTACCTGACAAGATACAACCATTTTTTCAAATTAATAGAGCCAAATGTGAAAAATCTGAAAGTATATATGATTATGACTCAAGCAAGTAAAGTTTTACTTCAATTTGGGAGAAAAATTCGGAAATAAAAACATATTTAAAAAACTAGTTATTTCACATCCGTAAAGCTAGCAGACTCATTACAGCAGAAATGAAATATTCATAATTAAAGGCTATAATGGTCAAAAATTAATTTTTAGATTTTTATTAATTTTTTTGTTTTTATAGGTTCTACCAGCTATAAAAAAGGTTAGCAGATTCAGTTAAGAAAATGGAGCTTAATAGCTTAAAACGAAATATTTATTACAGAATAATTAAAGGCTCTTTAAAGACTTTTTAAATACCTAAAAATTTAAGTGCAGGTTCTGCTAGCTTTAAAAAAGTTAGCAGCACCCACTAATGAAGACGCAGCTTAACAGCCTTGAAACGAAATGTTTAATACAGAACAATTAAAGGCTATTTAAATACCCAAAACTTAATTCTGAAGTTCTATTAAATTTTTTAATTATGGGATGCATGACTGGGTGATTCCATATCAAGAAGGCAGTAGGCCTGTAGAAGAGTAGGCAGGAGTAGAAAATTCATCTCTAAGAATTTGATTAAATTTGAGTATGTTATACAGGCTACAAAATTAAGGACCTCATGTTTTTTCTTTTTTTCTGAAAAAACCCAACTTATGAGTTCCCAAAGTCTTCCAAAAACTGTAGTTATTTTCAAGATCAAACATTTTCTCATGTTTAAATAGGAATATCTTGAAAACTACTACAGATATTTGAATGCAGTTTTTTATTGTCTGAAAGGGCACATTTTTCTCTTTCATTTGAATCATATAGATAATGATGAGTAAAATAACGTGTCAGTGAGGCAGAATATTTTTTACAATAAATATTTTTTTTTCAAAAATGCCAATAAAGAATTTTACTTTGAGTATGTAAAAGCACAATTTCCAACTTTGCTAATTATTAATTTTGTGTTTATATATCTACAGTGTGTTTTTTGTAAACGATAATATAGGAAATCCAATGGAATTTTATCATTTTCCTCGTAAGTTTGTACCCTTGCAAATGTAAGTAGAAATTCTGGTATGAATCGAAAGAAGAATTCATTTTACGCCAAAAAAATATTAAACTTTATGAAGAAAACCAAAATCGATTTAGAAAAAGACTTAAAAAGCTTATTGATTTACTGCTTTTGGTAATAAGTTATTAAAAAAAGCTGGCAGCTGAACGCCGATTGGTGTAGCGTGTAACGCTTCAGATTCCTAATCAAGAATCGCGAGTTCAAACCCCATCATCGTATACTTTTTTTTAATTGTATTGCTTACTAATTATTATTTTTAGAACTTTATTACAACGATTATTAATTTTTTTTATTGTTAGATATTTTTGCTACGGGGGTTTACCGTTATTTTTTGTACAATTTTAACTACCCATCAAAAAGGCAAATGAAAAAAGGGCATAAAACTAATAATCGTTGTAATAAAGTACTAAAAATAATAATTAGTAAGCAATACAATTTAAAAAAAAGTATACGTGATGGGGTTTGAACTCGCGATTTTTGATTAGAAATCTGAAGCGTTAACCGCTACACCAATCGGCGTTCAGCTTCCAGCTTTTTTTAATAGCTTATTACATAAAGCAATAAATCCATAAGCTTTTTAAGTCTTTTTCTAAATCGATTTTGGTTTTCTTCATAAAGTTTAATATTTTTTTTGACGTAAAATGAATTCTTCTTTCGATTGATACCAAAATTTCTACTTACATTTGCAAGGGTACAAACTTACCAGGAAAATGATAAAATTCCATTGGATTTCCTATATTATCGTTTACAAAAAACACACTGTATATACGTATATTAACATACGACCGAATACAATCTAATAAACTAATGACTCTTAATAAAAATACACATTTTTAAACCATATAAAGTATGAGCAAAAAGTAACTCCATCAAAGGTGCCTTTGGAATTTTGAACTAATGTGTATTATAACACCAGAAACTTATATCAAATGAATAACACTGTCAAAGAACTCTGATTATTTTGTATAATTTTCTGGTGTGATAATAATAATAATTGCTACAACTCATTACCTGGTTAGCTAGTAACCAGGCCCCACAAGCTATAGCTTGTGCGGGAGGGAGGGAGCGATTAATATTATTACGCAGGCCCATCGTGCGGCTGTAGCCGACTTACAGATGTGTAGCCCAAATCCCACATTTGTGTTACAGATAAGGAAGCACTGCAGAAAAACCTTAACCAGATTTGCTGGTCTTGGGAGTCGAACTTGATGGAGTTACTTTTTGCTCATATTATACTTAAACTTGATCATTTAGAAACAACTCTTCAATTTGTTCTGATTCTGTTTTAAAAATTGAATAATCTTGCGCTAGATCCACATGGAGTAGGCATCTTTAAAGTTTTGAGAATTTTATTCACTTTCTGGCATTTATGACACAAAAACTCTTCAGAAGAGGCATATGGGAAAACGGATTTGAATTTCTCAGTATATAACCACATACTCTTTTCATAATTAATTTGTCTGTTTCATACTGAACTTTTTTATGTATTTTAAAATAGTCGGCACATTTGATTCTCATGAGAGAATATTTTGTAGTGACTACACATGATTAAACAACAGCAGTGTTTTAGGCGTCACAAGCAGATTCCATACAAAACTGTTATCTATTAGCATTTTTTAGTATTTTAAAAATTGTAATTGTATCTTTTCATATTAATTTAGTTTACATTAACCAGAATATTGTACAATCAAATAAAATAACAACTGCAAAAAATCTTCTGCTTTCATTGCATTTAGTTAGCTCTAGGAGGGCGCTATCATAAAAAACATTTTGTTTTTATTATTTTATTAGTTTATATATGCAGTTTTGTCAGATATTTTAGTATTTATGACTTATTATTAGTTTATTACCCAATAGTTGGGGGACCTTTCATTTCCTTCGTAAATTACAAAATAATTTTTAAAATAATTTGACCTACAAAACATTCACTGCATCAATTTAAATTCTTAAAGCTTTTAAAATTTAAATTCTGGTAAATCTGTTGGATTTTCAGTTGCATTTAATCAAAAATGATATCAAAAAAGGTTTTATGTTTCTAATAACGAGAAACTTAGCAAAGTTTGATCATACGTAAAGAAACACCGTACCAATGATCATAAAAAATTAAAAAAGCAAAGTTGGAAATTGTGCTTTTACATACTCAAAGTAGATGATGTTTTGCACCTCCCATGAAAAAATTAGAAAATTATTGGCATTTTTGAGAAAAAAATATTTTGCCTCACAGACACGTTGTTTTTTACATATCATTATTATTATTACATATCACGTAATAATAATAATCGCCCCCTCCCTCCTGCACAAGTTTATAGCTTCTGGGGCCTGGTTTCCAGGCTATGGGTTGTAGCAATTATTATTATTATTATTATCTAATATGATACAAAGGAAGGGGAAGAATGTGCTATTTCAGACAAAAAAAAAAACTGCATTCAAATAGCTGTAGTAGTTCTCAAGATATTCCTATTTAAATGTGAGAAAATGTTCGATTTGGGAAAAAATTGACATTGTCAGAAAAAGTTTGGCCCCTCATAAGTCAGGAATGACATTTTTCAGAAAAAAAGAAAAAATAGGGAGTCCTTAATTTTTTACCGTCTATAACATACTCAAATTTTATTAAATTTTGAGAGATGAGTTTGTTAGATTTCTATTTGCCTGCCTGGGTTGATATGGAATCACTCGACTATAGTTCGTCTATATTTTTATTAAAGTATGTAATCGGTGTTAGTTTTAATATCTACATCTACATATTTAGAGAAAAAGTTTAGAAATGTTTGGACGCTGCTGAGTTACCAGCTCACTCCTAAATGAACTTGTTTGTAAGATTTCTGGCGTATTGCGCACCGTGGGTTATATGCAATTCATACAGTAATCAAGGCACCACCATTTTGTAATTTTTTATGTCAATATTACTTGTTATACTGTATAATTTATATTAATTAAATTATTCTGTACCCCCCACAATCCATTCTGTAACCTGTAATTAAAAAACAATAGAGCCTAAGAAAATTTTGGGTATATAAATAGCCTTTTCTTACGACTACCTATGAAAGCAACATATTGTGCACAATTTAGAGCTTATGAAACTGTCACTTTTCATAAGTCCTGGGAAAATTTTATCACATGTACAGAAAGTTGTTCTTGAAACGT
This sequence comes from Agrypnus murinus, assembly GCA_929113105.1. Lineage (NCBI taxonomy): Eukaryota > Metazoa > Arthropoda > Insecta > Coleoptera > Elateridae > Agrypnus > Agrypnus murinus. Next base: position 22,156,169 of record OV816023.1, read on the forward strand.
GTCATGAACCACCCTGTCTTTTGAAAATAATTACTTAGGTTTTGCAAACTTTACTTCCAAATAGGTATATTGATCTTTTATCTAGATGATTTTGTTTTTTTAATATGAAGTAAATGGTAATTTTAAAATATGTTTTAAAAGGAAAATGAACACAATTTGCATGAAATTACTGTTATATAACCTTACTTTATGTAAGACCAAGGTTATTATAAGTAACAGGTCTTTTATTTTAGCAATGTTGCAACATTTTTTTTCCTAAAAAGTAGTGGCAATTCTTTATAGAATTATCAATTTAGAAAAGCCAGAAATATAATTGTAATCAACATTATAACTTTGTCTATGTTTTTATTTAAATAAATATAATATTTTCTCAAACATACCAGCTATGAAAAGACCTGTTTTGTTACTTCAATAAAGCTAGCACCCCCACTTCAAACAAATTTAAAAAAAATTAGCCTATAATTTAGTACTAATTAAGGACAAATTTGTACCAAAAAAATTAAATTTGTACCAACAACTGTTTGGCCGCAATTCGCATTTGAAAAGTGGGGGTGCTGGCTTGAGCTCAAGCTAGCACCCCCACTTTAACAAAACTGAAAATTTTCTACACTACTATTTAGTTCTAATTAAGGACAAATTTGAAACAATTTTTTTTTCTCGTAATTACAACCATGTAGCCGCTATTCGCATATCAAGACTGGCAGCGCGAACTGACAATCAAGCTATTACCCCCACTTTAATAAAAATAAAAATTTTCTACGTTTATCATTTAGTTCTAATTAAGGACAAATTTGGACCATTTTTTTTCTTCTAATTACAACCATATAGCCGCTATTCACATATCAAGACTGGCAGCGCGAACTGACAATCAAGCTATTACTCCCACTTTAATAAAAATAAAAATTTTCTACGCTATCATTTAGTTCAAATTAAGGACAAATTTGGACCAATTCTTTTTCTCGTAATTACAACCATATAGCAGCTATTCGCATATCAAGACTCTCAGCGCGAACTAATAATCAAACGCGCTTGTTTAAGCCCCCACTTTAATAAAAATACAAATATTCTACGCTATCATTTAGTTCAAATTATGGACAAATTTGGACCAAATTTTTTTTTCTCGTAATTACAACCATATATCAGCTATTCGCATATCAAGACTGGCAGCGCGAACTGACAATCAAGCTATTACCCCCACTTTAATAAAAATAAAAATTTTCTACGCTATCATTTAGTTCTAATTAAGGACAAATTTGGACCAATTTTTTTTTCTTGTAATTACAACCATATAGCCGCTATTCGCATATCAAGACTCTCAGCGCAAACTAATAATCAAACGCGCTTGTTTAAGTCCCCACTTTAATAGAAATACAAATTTTCTACGCTATCATTTAGTTCTAATTAAGGACTAATTTGGACCATTAAGCCAAGTGTCCATAATTGCTTACAATTATAAAAAATGATACAAATAAATCGTAATAGTTTAAGCATATATTTTCCTGTTTGGAGTTTCCAGTTGGCAGCGGGCGGTTGTACGTCACCCTTTGTACTTTAAGGTTATTATTTATGACTAGCAATAAAATGGGATAGGTTGGATTGGAAGTGCATTGCTTTTTGTTAGAAATTAAAGGAATTGAAGTACAAACGATCGAAAGAGATGCTTTTATAAATCGAATGATCGAGAAATTAAAATCTTTTTATAATACATCTCGGCGTTATAATACATCTTCTCAGATTTAAAGAAGCTTGATCTCCGTATTGCATAAGTTGTTTTATTTTATTTCGTATTTCAATCCTAATTTCTCCCTTTTAAAATTCATCCGAATTTATTGTATAAAGAAGCAAGTTGCCTTGTCTGTGTCGTTAATACGTGTAACCAAGGAGATTTGTAAAGCAGCATGTCACGTGTGGTTGTTATGCATGATTTACGTTGCCAACAACAACGGAGATCAAGAACGTCTTGTCATTGACAACGGAGATAAAGATATACTTTATTTTACTAATTGTGGTATATAAACAATTGTTTGAAATACGAAATGAAATAAAGTACTTTTATGTGTCATGTCGAGAGTCATGCAATCTCGAATGTTCGACGGCGACGAATAGGGGCTTTTCCCATCTTTTACAATATTATATATTCCGTACTTGAGATGAGAGTCAAAATTCATAACTCACTGAGATCTCGCAGAATATGTAGGTGTTATTAGAGAACTGTTAACAGACAAATGGAAGGTTTCACAAAGCTTGATTAAGCTTACTTAATCAAGCTTTGTGAAACTGGCCAAAACATTAACAGAAAATAGAAATAGAATATAATCTTATCAAACAGGTTGTATTTAAATCTAAAAAGTACCACTACTAAATATATAATATTGGTTATTGAAAATTTTTAAATAAATACAGATGTTTTTGATTTTTTTCTTTTTGTTTACACTTGAACTCTGCCCGAATACCTTCAATGCCAGTTCCAGTTCCGAGAAAATCAAACAAAGGAACATCCCTATCTTTAGCTGCAGTTTTGTAAATAAACAATAAATGGTTTTACTCCTACACTTTTATTATATTCAAACTGTGTATTATCCATGGACCTGATATTTCTTTAATAGTAAGTAGAAAGAAAGAAAGTAATATCTTGCTGTGCAAGCAATAAAAAGTGTTAACTAATTAATAAAACAGCAAAGAAAACATGCAAAATGCTACGTTTTTAAATGATACAGATAGATAAATAAAGAAAAGAACCTTAAATAAGTTATTTACATTAAATTACATTTTTATAAATTATAACATTTCATTATTTTGTCAATCGAGAAAACTTTACTAACGTTTCATATTTCGTTTATGACGACTCATTTAATTTTAACGCATAATGATTTGTATGAAAAGCTTTTAATTTCTCGATCATTCGATTTACAAAAGCATCTCTTTCGATCGTTTGTACTTCAATTCCTTTAATTTTTAACAAAAAGCAATGCACTTCCAATCCAACCCATACCATTTTATTGCTAGTCATAAATAATAACCTTAAAGTACAAAGGGTGACGTGCAACCGCCTGCTGCCAACTGGAATACTATTACACAAACTGCACTCCAAACAGAAAAATATATGCTTAAACTATTACGATTTATTTGTATCATTTTTTTTAATTGTAAGCAATTATGAACACTTGGCTTAATGGTACGAATTAGTCCTTAATTAGTACTAAATGATAGCATAAAATTTTCATTTTTATAAAAGTGGATGCTTAAACAAGCGTTTGATTATAAGTTCGCGCTGACAGTCTTGATATGCGAATAGCGGCTATATGGTTGTAATTACGAGAAAAAAAATTGGTCCAAATTGGTCCTTAATTAGAACTAAATGATAGCGTGAAAAGTTTTTATTTTTATTAAAGTGGTGAAACTTAGTTGCCAGTTCGCGCTGCCAGTCTTGATATGCGAATAGCGGCTATATGGTTGTAATTACGAGAAAAAGAAATTTGGTCCAAATTTGTTCTTAATTAGAACTAAATAGTAGTGTAGAAAATTTTCAGTTTTGTTAAAGTGGGGGTGCTAGCTTGAGCTCAAGCCAGCACCCCCACTTTTCAAATGTGAATTGCGGCCAAACGGTTGTTGGTACAAATTTCATTTTTTTGGTACAAATTTGTCCTTAATTAGTACTAAATTATAGGCTAATTTTTTTTTTATTTTTTTGAAGTGGGGGTGCTAGCTTTATTGATGTTGTTTTGTTCAAACACCTTGATGCCATTCCATGGGTGTTCCAATACATAAACTTCTCATTAGTTAAATATCAGCTTGAACAGAGATCATAATGCTTTGGATATTAAATTTTAATTTTTTTAATATAGTAAATACAGGTAAACAAAAATATGTAAGTATAAAAAAATTGTAGGATCATATAATTAACAAATTGTGATCCTAATAAACAAAAAATTTATCTATGATATGGAAATTTAATAATTAAAAAATGATCCAATTTAACCGATGGGATGTGTTAAAACAATTGATTTACCGAAACTATAATAGTATATTAAATTATATGAATTATTATTGTTGTTTTTGGTGTTTTAATAAAATAAAATTATATAAAGCTAAAAATCTTAATTTATTTCAAATTTGCTAATTTTGTGGGAACATTCCTACTAGTACGAAATATCCCACTTTCGACACTTGTTATGTAATATTCTATTAATTATTCTGTAAGAAACATTTCGTTTCTTAAGTTCTGTTTTCTTTAGTGGGTGCTACTAACTTTTTTAAAGCTAGCAGAACCCATAATTAAAATAAAATTAATAGAATCTAGGGATTAATTTTTGGGTATTTACTATATAGCCTTTAATTGTTCTGTATTAAATATTTTGCTTGGGCTGTTAAGCTTCGTTTCATTAGTGGGTGCTAAAGCTAGCAGAATCCACAATTTAAAATAATAATAGAGCCTCGGAATTAATTTTTGAGTATTTAAAGAACCTTTAATTATTCTGTAATAAACATTTCGTTTCAAGGGTAAAGCTCCATTTTCTTTAGTGGATCTACTAATTTTGTTAAAGCTAGCAGAACCCGCAATTTATTTATGGGTATTTAAATAGCCTTTAAAGATCCTTTCATTATGCTGTAACAAACATTTCATTTCAAGGTTGAAGTGCCATTTTCTTTAGTGGGTCTGCTAATTTTGGTAAAGCTAGCAGAACCTGCAATTAAAAAAATAATAGTTGAGGAATGATTCATTTTTGGGTATTTATATAGCCTATAAAGAGCCATTCATTCATTACTCTGTAATACCATTTTATTTCAAGGCTATTGATCTCTATTACCTTTAGTGAGTCTGCTAACTTTTTAAAGCTAGCAGAACCCGCAATTTAAAAAAAAATAATGGGCTAGGAGTTAATTTTTGAATATTTAAATAGCATTTAAAGAGGTTTTAATTATTCTGTAATAAAAATTTTGTTTCAAGGCTGTTAAGCTCCATTTTCTTTAGTGGATCTGATAACTTTTTTAAACCTGACAAAATCCAAAAACAAAAAAATTAATGGGGCAGAAAAATTAATTTTTGGGAATTTAAATAGTCTTTAATTATGATTATAGTTAGAACCGTTTTTGCTGTAATGGATCTGCTAGCTTTACGAATTAGTTATTTCTTACTTTTTAAATGACTGTCAAAACTTACATGTTGTACATATAAAAGTTTTCTTGATTTCTTCGCCTAAAATCTAAGTCTTTATTTTCGACATGAAATATATTTTTTTTAATTTATACATTCGTTTTAATAAATTGAAGCATAATAAAAATTAAGTGAAACATGATTATTTATAAAAATATTTCCAGAACTTAACATAACTATTTTAAAAGGTATGAATTGTCTGAATCATTTTCAGATCCGTTCGTTTCTTCTCCAGTCCCATAGGTTCTAACATTTGCCAAACTTATTTTTTTCTTCTGGGAAGTTTCCTCATGCTCAAAATGTATGGATTCGAAGAAACTAGAAGTCTTTTAAAAATATCCTTTTTTTAGAATCCTATGATGTGCGTCTGAAGCTTCTTTCTTAACTGGCGTATAGGAAGAATTGACGCTGCTATGGTATCTGAACTATGAATTAATACGTACTTCTGTATTGGGCATTTTCTACCATGCATACAACTTCACGAACATCCTGGTTGTAGTTTCACAAAATATCTACCATTTCTGAGCATTTATTGGAAACTTGGACGACAAAGTAATCAAAATTATTCTAAACTATTCCAATAAATGTTCTGAAATTCCAATTATTTCAGAATTCTTCTTTGTGTCAGAAAAAGCTATTTAGTACTATTGCCATTATTAATACTGCCAAAATCCCTGTTGGGGCGTGCCCACTAATCATTTCTTTAAATAACTGTTGCATTTTTTTTAATTGTTTCGTTCGTACTTGCCATTCTTTTCAGAGTAATTTGTGCGCCAAATATAGAAAGTCCTAAAAAAAAGTATCAAAAAGGCATGGACAAGCGAAGCCCTAGCCCAAAGGCTTTTCTTTTTTTTCTTCCCAATATTACGTCTATATTATTAAAATCTTTCGCAGTTGCTGTGCATAGGTAGCAAAGCTGCGAAGGCAATGTAGATGTATGTAATGACAAACATTAATTTGTGGTAGATTTTAATATTTTTGCTGTCTGATAGCATAGCTGATGTTGGAATGAGAGATCCAATCTGATTGTCTAACCACTGTTCTATTTTACTTATGTATGACCTCTGTGCTTTCTTTAATTAATTGCAACATAATTGGACGATAGAACCTTTTAGAAGACACTTCCAAATAATTTTTTTCTTTTACTCATATAAATAAAGGCAATGGAACTAAATAGGAAATAAACACACTTTCATCTGGTTGCTGCTGTTTATACGATCTGTAACTAATATAACTAGAAATCTCGGAATGGGTGGGGGGGTAGCTGTAATGATTTAGAACATATTTTCCTTATCAACATGTGGTCACTTCCTGCTAGATTTTTGAGAAAATCGCATTTTGATAAGGAAAATATGTTCTAAATCATTACACTGATCCCCCCATTATGAGGTTTCTAGTAATACCCTGTATATACTCTACCTGGAACTTCCATCACATCCGACTTTAGTAATGAGTCTTATATTTTGTTGCCTGCATAGGTGCAAACCCTTTTTGAATATAATTGAATAGAAAGTACAATTTATTTATTGGGTAGTTATGGTACCTGGCTTCTTACTGAAACTAATTTCTTTGAAAAGTTGTGAATAATTTGTATGTCTTTGAAATGGTTGTTTATTAGTTTCTTTCAAAAAAACTGGTTAAGAAAATCAACTATGTAAGGCGACACTCTTGTTCAGAACTGCAATTTTTAACTAATAACTTGTTGAAGAAATTGAAACAAATCCTTAATTCTAAAGTAAGAATTATAATTGAATATCTTATATACAAAAGTCTCGTGTCTCGACTTATTTTTCTCAGTACTTGAGACAACAAAATATTGAGGAATTTCTCGGGTCAGGGACCCTAGTAAATACAGGAATTTCTTCCAGATAAAACAATTTTTCATGCAGTCATTAAAATGCAAAAACAAATTAATTATCGTAGTTACAATAAAACAGCATTAAAATGACTTATATAGCAGAGAAGTTTTCGCAGCCTAGAAGAATTTAATCCGGATAAGACTTTTACATTACTGCCCTCCCGCTGCCAATCTCCAGGAGCCGCCTCTGGACCTAACCATCGAAGTGTTCGTTATTGGATTATATCTCTAATGGAGGGTTCATTATAAATGTCTTGGAAGTTCTTCATTAGTGACTCCCCATCTGTCGTCCCCCACTTTCATTCCTCTGAAAACTTTTTTCAATGTTTTTCTCTCCTAGATTAGAAGATTCTGAATATCTTGTTGTATTAAAGTTCACTAAGTTTAACAATTGTTTATTATTGCTCTGTCACTTTCTTAGCGAAAATTCCTTCACTTCACTTTTTATCTTGCTTTTGTCGAATATTCGGCAAATGTTAATTGCCAATTATTTGGTATTCAGTAATTCAGTCAAAATCAGTTATATTTTAGTCGCTAAAATTAATTTATAAGAGAAAAACAAGCCTTTTGAGAACAACAACTTTTGAAATAGCCTACGAAAGCTTTTTAGAAAAGATTTTTGTTTACACTTTGTTGCTAAAATATACGACCCACTTTAAATCATTACCTACCTTTTAAGAATGCATAATTGACTGTGCAAAAATTGTACCGTGCAAGGTGGTTGTAAGGGGTGAATTCTTAAAAAAGGACAAAAAGTTTTTTTTGCGTTTTTCACATCCTCGGTATGTGGACATTAATCCACTGAAGTACTCTGTCAAAGTTTCAATTAGACATATTTCTTTTTTAATTTTTAATAGCACTCTGCACAATGCTATATGGAACATCTTAATGAATAAACGTTCGCCCTGAGGAGTCATATTTGTGATATCCTTTTACTCGTCGTAGCTTGAGAACTCTTTAATTAATCGAAAAACCATTTCTATGAACCTTATAGCTTAAAGATCGAGGGTTACGCTGTTTTTTTTTAATTGTCAGTCCGATGGATAATTTCGAAAAAAGATTATAATCTGTACGCCATGTTGCATTTTAACGCGATGTCCGTGGACCAGCGAGTAAAGTTCATATTCAGTAGATGCCCACACGACTATTGCTCACAGTGTACATAAAGTCGATACTCACTTATCTACATTCTACAAGTTCATTGAAAGAATATTCACTATTTGTGCCAATTCCCACTCGTATAACTTCATTCAGTCCGAAGTAGTAATAAGAAAATTTGTAAGTGAACTGACGGATTCAATTTTGGATTCATGTAAAGAACAATTGCTATTTCCATTCTTTGAATGATTCAGTTGAGATGATCGTTCAAACGGTACCATAAAAACATGGCCTTTAGTCAAACAATGCATATAGGAAGTTAATATAATGAATACATGTGGTGAAGTAATCAAAATACTATAATTATTTAAAACCTTTAACCTCATTCACATAACAATTGAAGGTCTTTGGAATAAAAGGAGTGCAAATGCAAACTGAGCTTCTTTTAAGTATATTTTAAGCTTCTGCTTGCTGTATAAACTTTATACATGCTGATAAAAGGTAAATGATTTTTAAATACACAAATATGAGCCTTGTCAAATTTAAAAATTTGCACTTACTGCTTTTTATCCAAGATTCTTAATTATAAATGTATTGGAATAAATTATATTTTATGTGTACTAATTTAATATTAAATATTTATACACAGATTATCCCGATAGTGACAGCGATCGAGAATATGGTAAAAGAGACATAGACTCCCCATGGGATTATAAAAGTAATAGAAGAAGTAGATCACGTAGTCGGGATAGAGACCGTTACCATCGTGATAGGGACTATGATTCGCACAAAGATAGGGACTATCATAGACGGTCTCGGAGTAGTTCTAGATGGGAAAGAAAATCAGAAGAACGGAAAGCACGAGATCGGGACAGATGTTACCGAGATGATGATAGGGATAGTGTAGATAGGTAGGAATGGTGTATAGCAGTTATCAGTTATCATTATCATGGGCAGCTCGCAAATGGACATTTAAGAATTCTATTAATTATTCTTGTGCATATGTAATGTTAACAGTGAACGTAGCCCAAATGGAGCTGTAATTGGTGCTAGTGGGTCGGAAATCATTGGTTATAAAAGTCAACCTCCTAACAATACCATAATGATAAGAGGATTGGCACAGCACATTACAGAGAATGATGTAAGTTTTAATATACATTATCTCAATGAAATTTTCATATTTATATGTTTTAATCCGTTTAGATTCGACAAGATATCATCCAGTGTGGTTTAATGCCCAAGGATATACGACTGATCCGGAAAAAAGATACAGGTAATTATTTATTTTACATATATTTTGCTTGAATATAAGGTTGTCCTTAGGTCATATTTGTGCATTTTTGGATCGTAAGGCTTAGGTAATGCCATTGGTGTCTATTGTGCTGTTTAGGTGCATCACGCGGTTTCGCCTTTGTCGAGTTTTCTACCCTAGCAGAGGCCACACGATGGATGGACATGAAACAGGTATCTTAACATTCAAAAGGATCTGTTATGTTGGTACAGTTTTTGCAAGGTTTTCAACTTTTCTGTGTGCAAATACTACTTTTAACAAATTTTTTGATCCCTTCTTCTTTGTATTTAATACATTTTCCAAATTAAAAAATTTAATCATAATTTTCTAAGTAATATTGGAGTAATTTTTATAGAAAATTTTAAAAAATAGTGGTACACATATCAATTGATGTATTATTGCAGTTTTTTCGTCAGGAGTTTGAATAAATACTTGTTTGAATTTTTAAAAAGTTATTACTTCATCTTTTTCACATTCTGAATCTAAACATAAGATGCATCATATTAAATCATCTTTTTCAAATTAACTGATTTCATTATAAAAGTTTATAAGTGCTAGAAATGATACCATAACTGCAGAAGAGAGATATAGCCAAATTCTTACTCCTATGGTGTATGAAGCCAGCGTCTCTTTAGTGAGAGGGGTAGTAAGGATTTTAGACGATGTTAACAATGTGGGTTTGTGTTTTCAGGGTGTATTGATGCTTCAGGACCAGTATCGTGCTATCATGCAATACAGCATTCCAAAAGAATTGTGCCAGAATTCCGAGAAACCTCCATCACATAAAGCTTCTTCCGATTGGTTTTGCATCAAAGTAATATAATTATTAATTATTTTCAGGAATTGAAAGTTTGTAAAAAATAAATGTTTACAGTGCGGTGCTCAGAATTTCAAAAGACGAGATAATTGTTTTAAATGCCATGCATCTCGTATGGAAAGTGAAGAAGGCGGAAGCGGTAGCGATGAAATTTGTAATTACGTTACAAAGAGTAAGTATTTTGGGATTTCTATATTTTTAAGCAGGGAAATGCTTTAAGTAGATTCTAATGTGTATTTATTAACCAAAGCTTCAAAATATTTTAAGATTGAATAAAATTCAGATTTTTCTTATATTTCTGTAAAATTAACGGCAAATTATATGAAGCAAGGCAATATAGCATAAATAAATTAATGCATATTGATATATCACGTGATGCAAATACAATCATTTAACAAAGTCGATGCAACATAAGACTGACAAGGGCAACATCCTTGCTGGTTATCTGTTTGAACTGAAATGTAGTCTGCTATCACCAACTCTGAAGAACTGTTAATTAGGTAAGGTTTTGGTTGTTATATTTTAGTCCAAACAAAAGTTTAGCAAATATTGAAATTGACCTTTAACTGTTCTTATATCAACTTGATGCATTAAAAGTCTCATTGAATAGAAGTTTATTTATGTGGAAAATATCAGATGGTTGAAATATTTACCTAAAATGACCTTGCTTCTAATTTGTCACTGATATATCTGCTTTGATATTGTAATATCACATTAGTTGCTCACGTTGCGAACATGCATTTTGTAGTGTATTTTATCCATATTCAAATTACTTAAGCTAATTTGGAATTACTTTACTAACCGTATTTGTGGCCACTTCGTTTATTTGTGGCTACAAATAAGTACAATGCTAATTTAACAGTTTGAGCTAACAGCATCTAGGAAGCATGAGCATAAACGGAGCCAAGTCTGATAATGCAAGATCACACCTACTATTGCACTGTTGTATATACAAGCAGAATGTAGGATATATACTGCATTGTTATAGCTCCATATTTTTGTATGCACCAGCGGCTCCTCATTTGAGCAACATTTTGTTTACTTTGGCAACCTGAAATAAGCCATGACTTACATATTCTATAGATATATTTTTTAAATATTTACAGTATTTACAGGAAGTAGTACTGCAGTTATGTTTACTAAATGTATATACACAAATGTACTTCTAATAGATTAAGAGACGATCAGTTATCAGTCAATACTACTAGAGACAAAAATATATAGCAGCGTACCGGTTCTCATTACGTTAAAATATTTGAATCGCATCTTTGGGGTTGCTTTCTTACCAATATAAGGTTGTTAATGTTATTAATGTTATTAACTGCTTTCTGGCTTTTTAACATTTTTAAGTAAATTGAGTAATTATGTTCTAAGTAAATTACTGAGTAATAAAATCAGCTTTGTGCTGTTGTAGTGAAAAAATATTCGTTTTTTATGAATATCAATAACCAAAATTAACACAGTAATATAGTTCATCTGGTTACATTTAATCTTCTTAAAGAGATATAGATAGTATATAGATATTATAGAATTAAATCTACATGGTCTGTCTGTAGTCTAAATTATCTTGAATCTTTTCTTAAAACAACATTTTTACAATTAGTTCCACAAGAGCGTTTGGTTGATTATTCAAAGGATTTGTGTATTGAGAAATAAAGACTTTGGCAAATTTTTCAGGATCTTTTAATGTCTATAAAAAAGTATAGTGTTCCAAATCCATTTTCACTGGAAAAAAAAACACATGCAACTTAATGAGAGCGTTTAATGGAGCGCGAGACTAATTTCTTGTCACTTATGGAACAACATTAGCTTCAAACGAGACCAATTCCAAAAAAGATCTTCCTCAGTAAAAGTTATTTTACTCTCTCCACAAACATTGTTTTTCTAGTTTCTTGTCAGTAAGCAATGGCTTTAGCTTAGTATTTTTTTCATGCAATCTTGTGGGGTTCTAAAAATGGTTTGATTTAGATAAGCCCTACATTAACACCTTTTCTACAGAGCTTTATTCGAGCTTGGTATACAATCACTTTTTTAATGTTGCTTATTTCTCAACAAAATTCACAATTTTGTGTGCACAAAATTTCCCCCAAATCCTTTGCTTGGTTGCATAAAAACACTGTTTTAAATTGTTTAGCATCCACTGCTTTTAACATGAAACAGTACACCATACTACCACTATAATAAGTTGCTATTATAACTTGCAAAGCAGATTGGAAAAGTTCAAAGAAACTTCTCATTCCAATTATAATACCAAACCAACTTTCTGAGAAATCAACCAGATGCTCTTGTGTTACTAACTCTATGTTCTAAGATACATCTTTGTTTGCGTCTACTTTCATTCTTTTTAGTAAGAATTCTTCCTTCACTATTTCTTGGAATGTGCACTGTATCCTGCTTTCCATTCTTTAGAATTTTCAAGGGAAATCTTTCTTCATAGCCTGAACAAATTGGTGCCAATAAAGTTCATATTCTTTATTTTTAGGCAGTCCAAAGGTAGAGTTGAAAGATACATCAGAAATAATGGAATCTTGTGGTAGGTATCTATCCTTTGAAGTGAATTTTTCACTTACCTTATCTCCACCACCTCAGTCTTATGTCTGAACTAAAATCTGTTATGTCTTTTCAAAATGTATCTTTCAGGTAATTCATGTTAGGCATGTTTTTATTATTATGATAAGTGTGGTTCTTTGAATAATTAGCTTTATATTACACAGATTTCAATTTCCTAGTGGAATTCTTTTGTCTTACCTTTTTGAATGACATTTGTCAATGGCCTGTATTGCAGTTTTTGAAAATTGTATTGTATAAATGTTAATTATAATTAACGTTGCCAAACCACTGAAGTAAATACATATTTGTGCATGGTTTAAATAAATCTACACTTGAACCATCTTATAATTCAATAAATCCAGAGAAATAATCATAACATAAACATTTTGTTACATATAAATTAAATATCAACTTTTAAATTCATATAGTAAAAAAATCATTTGATGTAATAAATGTATACTTTATTATAAAGTAATACATGATGCGGAGCAGGAAAAGGTTCCACAAGTTGGAAGTGTCAGTTTTACATCACAACCAAACAACACAATCCAGCCATTTGTATTACTATTCTTAAAAGTAAACGGAAAATACAGATCTTTAAAAAATCATAATTGACTCAATTTTTGTCTGATCGACATGTTTTTTCCAAATGCTCAGTGAAGTCTACAAAATAATATGTAATTGAAAAATGAAAATCAATTTTTTTGATTGGGATACTTTTTTCTGTATGACATCACCAATGAAGGCCACATTGCAAAAAGGATGAGGATCATTTTTTTTAACAAAATTAGCTATATATTTCTAAAGAATAGGTCAAAGTGGATAGAATACAGTGGCACAGATTTCAGAGTAATATTATTAGAAGTCTAGTAGTTATTCACATAATAAGATTTTGTGTCCATCTCAAAACAATGAGGATCAATAACCACCGGACATAGTAAAAGCAATGTACACATGTGTAGAAAGAAACAGTTAAACTCGGTGCAATGTTGACTGATAAATTGTAAATAAAATGTATAGTTTGTTTTCCCATCCATTAACATTCTATACTAGCATAATCTTCGTATTGAACTTGAGCAAACTTGAAATGAACGAAGAGTGACCGTTATCATTTCTACAGGGTGGGTTTTCAAATATAAATTAACTAATTGCACGTTTGTTAAATCATAACGTTAAACAATATTTTAAATATTTCTTCTTATTAACTAAAAACAGTATGTTCTTTATTTGTATGGTACATATGAGGTAAGCACCATAAATTCTCGGCCTGATACAGAAAGAATAAACTTCGTAAAATATAATAATTCTTATATTTCAATATAATCTCCCCTAATGTCAATACACTTATTACAATGTGGAATTAATAACTCAATGCCCTTGTAAAAATAATCTGAAGTTTTTCCTTCAAAATGTTCAATTACAGCTGCTTGCAACTCTTTCTCGTCCTTAAAACGACGTCCCCTAAGGTCTTTCTTTAAATTGGACAATAAATAATAGTCACTAGGAGCCATATCCAGACTGTACGGTGGATGATCCAATGCTTCAAAGGCGCATTCACGAATGGCAGCTTGTGAAATTGCAGCAGTATGAACGGGTGCATTGTCGTGTAATAATCGAACACCTCTTGTCAATTTTTCTCGACATTTTTCACGAATATTGTTTCTCAATTTATGCAATAAAGACGCATAATATGTACTGTTAACAGTTGTATTACGTTCTTTAAAATCAATCAATAAAATGCCGTCACGATCCCAGAATATTGTTGCCATAACTTTCTTTGTCGATTGAACGACTTTCGCCTTTTTGGGACGAGGTTCATCGGGTCACCGCATTCCATCGATTCCCTTTTGGATGGTCATTAGGAGACTAAATTGTTCAAAAATTTCTGTAAATAATTTTCTATTATATGCTAACTATACTCAAATCGAATTAAATATTGATATAAATAAAATGCTTTATGTGTAATAATTCAAGAATGCAGTTGTCAGTTGCACATATCGGTCGATAGTGATAAAACTACTTTTGTTTGCAATTTTATTTTGTGTGAAGAATATTGCTAAAGGCTCATTTTACCGACAGTAATAATTTTGATTTAGTTTTCTTTATTTTTAATTAAGTTATACATATTTAAAGTGTCCTACACAATTTTTCAAATACAAAAACTACTCGTCAACTTTAACAAAGGATAAATCGAAAAAGGTAAAACCATATATGAGATTTTTGTTGCAAATACTAGATTGACTACTATTCTATACAAATAACTAATTTATAACTGCTAACGTTCGCAATTCTGATCTTTATAGAATATCTTCAGGCATTCCTTAAAAATTGAACAACAATGACCTTTTCGAAAAGTGGATCTCTAGCGAACACTGCGACAGAGTATCAAATATTGCCAACTATATTCTTGATTCTTTTGGTGTAAGGAACTACTCAGAAAGTCTTAATAAAAGTTTGACAAAGTTTTCTGATCTTTATTGTTTAAATTTGCATAAGAAATGGCAAGAATCTTATAGGAACCGACCATATTTTTTAAAACGTAATGAAGCTTGGTTAGAGCAACAAATTAAATTGCCACAATATGTTGTAAACCAAATGGATTTACCAAGTCAAGATCAACCATCATCTTCTCGAGGAAGACCTCAAAAAGCTTTTGAGGAAGCTTCGGCAAAGACAAAGAAACGGCTAGTAGCAGATTTGGTAGCAACAAGGACCAAGGAGGAACTTAGGTTTGCAACTGAACTGTCTACATGCACATCAGCAATTGAGCAAAAATCTAGAACTCTAACGCCACAGCAGGCCCTAGCTTTATATTTAGACCTAGATCTTTCTGAAAACAAATATAACATTTTACGGAATGTTGTCAATGCACTTCATGAAGATTGCTTTCCCAGTCTGTATGATCTCAGGCAAGCAAAAAAGCAATATGTGCCAAAAAGTATTGCAGCAACCGAAATATCAGCTGCCGTTGATTTGCAAGATTTACTTAACAAGACAGCGGACAGCATTAGTAAATTAGTGGACGTAACTGAAAATACATCTGCAACATTAGTATGTCAATGGGGATTCGACGACAGTTCAGGGCATAATACTTTCAAACAAAAATTTGCTAATGCCGAAAATACTGATTTATTTTTGTAATAGCTTTTGTACCTCTAAAATTAGTTGATTCTGGGAAAGAATTATGGTTCAATAATCGTCCAGGATCAACATTTTTTTGTCGCCCAGTAAAATTTATATACATGAAAGAAAACCGCCAATTAGTTCTTAACTCTGAAGCTGAAATGAACGCAGCAATACAAAATCTTTTTAAGCACAGTACCTCAATCGGTACTTTTACAGTGGAAATTAATTTTAAGATGTATTTCACAATGGCCGATGGTAGCGTGTGCAATATTTTATCGAATGCGAATGCTACAAATAAATGCTATATTTGCGAATCATCTCCTAAAGAGATGAATTCTGCAAAAGTTATTGATAAAACCACCAAATAAAGAAAATTTTCGTTTTGGCTTGTCAACTCTTCATAGTTGGATAAGATGTTTTGAGTGCTTACTGCATATAGCATATAGATTGCCTCTTAAATCTTGGCAAGTTAGGGGAGAGAGTAACAAAGACGTATTCGAAGTCAGGAAAAAACGTATTCAAGCAGAATTTAAAGAAAAAATGGGATTGTTAGTTGATAAACCAAAACCAGGTTTTGGTTCAACTAACGACGGAAACACAACACGAAGATTTTTCGCTAACCCTAAATTAAGCTCGGAATTTCGATAGTATTGCGGATTTTAGCAAGTGGTAGAAAGTTTAATGTTAATATGTTTAAGGATTTATTAGATGAAACCAAGAACATGTACTTGAGTGTATATAACTGGTACTACATGCCTAGCAGTGCCCATAAATTGTTGGTACACTGTTATGACGATATTAATTCGTTTAATTTGCCTATTGGATAGCTATCTGAGGAAGCTTTAGAAGCTACACATAAAATAATTCGCCGTAATCGCTTAAGTCATACGAGAAAATCGTCTAGAGTTAATACAAACAAAGATTTAATGACAACTTTAATACTAACTTCAGATCCTATGATAGCTACAAAAAGACAGATAATTTCTAAAAAATCCCATTATGTAAATGATGACATTCAAAAGTACTTCACATGTTCTACAAATTTCGTAGATGATCCAACATGTCACAACCCAGAATTACTCGAAAATTTAGATTTTAGTGATACGGATGGGTCCGAGTCTGATTAAAATAGGGTGTTTCTTTAATTATAAGATATTTATTTCAGTTTGAAAAATTATAAATTAGTATGTGCCTGTTTATGCAGTCTTCAGTTAACCCCAAGTAGGGGATAATCATCTTGAATCCAACTGTTTAAGCAATTCTATCTACGGTGATTACTTTTTAGTTAGGAGTAAGTAACTATAGATTGTATAACTGGCCCCAAATTAAATATTTTTTAGTTTTGTATATAACTTTATGATTTAACATCAAGTTGTGGTTAATTTGTTGTATCATGGTTTATTTTGTTATTGGGTTGATTTTAATTTCTTTATTAAAATAATTTTGCAAATATATTTACAGAAAAAAATCTTGCTGTATAAATTAAACAACATCTAAGCGTAATCTACCAATTAACGTGAGAAATTGCACAGATTCTGAACAAAACGACATCATTTTTATTTTTGACCAGCTCTACCATTTAAACGACGCACTGTGCGACGTTGACGTTGAACAGCAGAAAGAAGACGCGGTACCCATCTTGCACTAATTTTATTCATACCCAAATGGTCATGAAGAATTCGGCGAACACTTGTTTCCAAAATGTCAGATATCACTGCTAACTCTTTAACTTTTAAACGGCGATCTTCTAATACCATTTCTTCAATGGTTGCAACTTTTTGAGGCGTTACCGTTTCAATTGGCTGACCGGTGCACTCATCATCATCAAAAGATTCTTGCCCCAAACGGAAACATTTGGACCACTTCTTTACAGTGGAATATGAGGAGATAAATCATCATAAACGCCGTCTAAACGTTTGATTTGATTAGGCATGTGCCCTTCTTTTGTTAAAAATTTAATGACCACATGGTACTCAATTTTCGTTAGCTGCGACATTTTCATGCACTCGTCACGATGCTTGAGTGGCTCCTAAAATCTATTACTTTTTTAGCCGTAATATATACAGTGTAGGCCTCTTACATGTTCAACTATGACTCAACCGAGTTAGAACATGTTGGCACCTGTAGAAGCCTGCCGGGCCGAGAATTTATGGCGCTTACCTCGTACATATATAGGAATATAGGTAATTAAGGAGTGTTTAAAAAAACCCTTATTTATTTAATGATTTGAAAAGATCACCAGTTGCATTCCTACAAATCTGTAATCCTAAAGTCTCCACTTTAAGAATGTTACATCAGTTCTTGACATGTTAGTTTTTCTGGAGGTTTTTATCCACGCCTTTCTATCAAACGTAGTTTATGATGATGGTACCTTGAAAGGTTTTTAACTCTTCGTTTATCATTATATTAGATTCAACTAACCCCATTATTCTTTCTTTACTTTATTTCCCGAAATCTTTGTCTTTTTTGAAAACAAGGAGCATTTTAGGGGTCCGTCGAGCTACAACCCCCACAGTAACTAAATCGAAAATAAACTATACCAGAATTATGTGTAATTTATGTGTAGGTTCAAAAATTTTTGTGTAGTAAAAATGGCTTAGATTTTTAAAAAACATTGTGGGGGTTCCGAGTCCCCGGTGAGCCAACCCCCACCCACTTAGAAACACATTATCAAATAAAAAAATTATACAGGCATTATCTGTAAATTATGTGTAATTAATGTGTAGCCACCAAAACCTTCTACGAAAAAGAATAATGTATTTATTTAAAAAAACATCGTGGGGGTGTAGCTCGGCGAGCCACAACCCACCCACTTAAAAATGCACTATTAGAAGAATCTATTTATTCAGGATTTACTGGTAAATTATGTGTAGCCACCAAAACTTTCCACAAACAAGGGTTAATTAGAATTTTAAAAAACATTGTGGGGGTTGTGAGACACAGTGAGCTACAACCCACCCACTTAAAAACACATTATTACAGAAAGTACTTGACTTGGTACTTATCTCTAAATAATGTGTATTTTATGTGTAGCTTCCAAAGTTTTCGTGCAGCAACCCCACGGATAGAATAACTGATTTTTGTGTAACCATTACTTCAGAAACCCACTAAAATTTTTTTTACTTTGTACAGTAAAAGACTCTGCAATTCATGTGTAATTGATAGGATAACTCACAGATTTTTGTGTAACAACCTTTACTTCAGAAACCCGATATTGAAGTATCGGTATATTTACAGTAAAAGACTCTGCAATTTATGTGTAATTGATAGGATAACCTACTGATTTTTGTGTAGCAACCCTTCGGAATCCAATCCTCAGTACTTAAATATCGGTATAATCACGATAAAAAAAAAGGAAAAATTATATTTATTTATACAGTAAAAGACTCTGCAATTTATGTGTAATTGATAGGATAACTCACTGATTTTTGTGTAACAACCCTTACTTCAGAAACCTACTTTGAGTATTTAAATATCGGTATAATCACAGTAAAAAAAGAAAATATTATATTTCTTTATACAGTAAAAGACTCTGCAATTAAGTGTAATTGATAGGATAACTCACTGATTTTTGTGTAACAACCCTTACTTCAGAAACCTACTCTGAGTATTTAAATTTCGAAATAATCACAGTAAAAAAAGGAAAAATTATATTTCTTTATACAGAAAAAGACTGCAATTTATGTGTAATTCATAGGATAACTCACTGATTTTTGTGTAACAACCCTTATTTCAGAAAACCATCCTCAGTACTGAAGTATCGGTTTACTCACAGTAAAAAAAGGAAAGATTCTATTTCTTTGTACAGTAAAAGACTCTGCAATTTATGTGTAATTGATAGGATGACTTACTGATTTTTGTGTAGCAACCCTTATTTCAGAAACCAATCCTCAGTACTTAAATATCGGTATAATGACGATAAAAAAAAGGAAAAATTCTATTTATTTATAAAGAAAAAAAGACTCAGAATCACAGTACAAAAAGGAAAAATTATTTCTTTATACAGTAATAGACTCTTCAATTTATGTGTAATTGATAGAATGACTCACTGATTTTTGTGTAACAACCCTTACTTCAGAAACCCACCCTCAGTACTAAAGTATCGGTATACTCAGAGTAAAAAAAGGCAAGATTCTATTTCTTTGTACACCAGAAGACTGCAATTTATATGTAATTGATAGGATGACACTGATTTTTGTGTAACAACCCTTACTTCAGAAACCTACTCTGGGTATTTAAATATTGGTATAATCACAGTAAAAAAAGGAAAAATTCTATTTCACAGTTTCACTATTTATAAAAATTAGTGAGTTATCCTATCAATTACACATAAATTGAAGTCTATTACTGTATAAAGAAATAATTTTTCCTTTTTTTCCTGTGATTATACTGATACTTAAATACTGAGAGTAGGTTTCTGAAGTAAGGGTTGTTACACAAAAATCAGTGAGTCATTCTATCAATTACACATAAATTGAAGAGTCTATTACTGTATAAAGAAATAATTCTTCCTTTTTTTACTGTGATTATACCGATATTTAAATACTGAGGGTAGGTTTCTGAAGTAAGGGTTGTTACACAGAAATCAGCGAGTCATCCTATCTATTACACATAAATTGCAGAGTCTTTTACTGTATAAATAAATAGAATTTTTCCTTTTTTTACTGTGATTATACCGATATTTAAATACTGAGGGTAGGTTTCTGAAGTAAGGGTTGTTACACAAAAATCAGTGAGTTATCCTATCTATTACACATGAATTGAAGAGTCTTTTACTGTATAAACAAATAGAATTTTTCCTTTTTTCACTGTGATTATACCAATATTTAAATACTCAGAGTAGGTTTCTGAAGTAAGGGTTGTTACACAAAAATCATTGAGTTATCCTATCAATTACCCATAAATTGAAGAGTCTTTTACTGTATAAAGAAATAGAATTTTTCCTTTTTTTACTGTGATTATACCGATATTTAAATACTGAGAGTAGGTTTCTGAAGTAAGGGTTGTTACACAAAAAGCAATGAGTCATCCTATCAATTACACAAAAATTGAAGAGTCATTTACTGTATAAAGAAATAGAATCTTGCCTTTTTTTACTGTAAGTATACCGATACTTCAGTACTGAGGGTGGGTTTCTGAAGTAAGGGTTGTTACACAAAAATCAGTGAGTCAACGTATCAATTATACATAAATTGCAGTCTTTTACTGTATAAAGAAATAGAATTTTTTCTTTTTTCACTGTGATTATACCGATATTTCATTACTGACGGTGGGTTTCTGCAATAAGGGTTGTTACACAAAAATCAGTAGGTTATCCTATCAATTACACATAAATTGCAGAGTCTTTTACTGTGATTATACCGATATTTAAATACTGAGAGTAGGTTTCTGAAGTAAGGGTTGTTACACAAAAATCAATGAGTCATCCTATCAATTACACATAAATTGCAGTCTTTTACTGTTTAAAGAAATAGAATTTTTCCTTTTTTTACTGTTATTATACCGATATTTAAATACTGAGAGTAGGTTTCTGAAGTAAGGGTTGTTACACAAAAATCAGTGAATTATCCTATCAATTACACATAAATTGCAGAGTCTTTTACTGTATAAAGAAATAGAATTTTTCCTTTTGTTACTGTGATTATACCGATATTTAAATACTGAGAGTAGGTTTCTGAAGTAAGGGTTGTTACACAAAAATCAGTGAGTTATCCTATCAATTACACATAAATTGCAGAGTCTTTTACTGTATAGAGAAATAGAATTTTTTCTTTTTTTACTGTGATTATACCGATATTTAAATACTGAGGGTAGGTTTCTGAAGTAAGGGTTGTTACACAAAAATCAGTGTGTTATCCCATCTATTACACATAAATTCAGAGTCTTTTACTATAAAGAAATAGAATTTTTCCTTTTTTCACTGTGATTATACCAATATTTAAATACTGATAGTAGGTTTCTGAAGTAAGGGTTGTTACACAAAAATCAATGAGTCATCTTATCAATTACACATAAATTGCAGAGTCTTTTACTCTATAAAGAATTAGAATTTTTCCGTTTTTTACTGTGATTATACCGTTATTTAAATACTGAGGGTAGGTTTCTGAAGTAAGGGTTGTTACACAAAAATCAGTGAGTCATCCTATCAATTACACATAAATTGCAGAGGCTTTTACTAGATAAAGAAATAGAATTTTTCCTTTTTTTACTGTGATTATACCGATATTTAAATACTGATGGTAGGTTTCTGAAGTAAGGGTTGTTACACAAAAATCAGTGAATTATCCTATCTATTACACATAAATTGCAGAGTCTTTTACTATATAAAGAAATATGATTTTTCCTTTTTTTACTGTGATTATACCGATATTTAAATACTGAGAGTAAGTTTCTGAAGTAAGGGTTGTTACACAAAAATTAGTGAGTCATCCTATCAATTACACATAAATTGCAGAGTCTATTACTGTATAAAGAAATAGAATTTTTCCTTTTTTTACTGTGATTATACCGATATTTAAATATTCAGACTAGGTTTCTGAAGTAAGGGTTGTTACTAGGGCTGTGCGATTATCGAAATCAATAATCGAAAATCGATTAAAGAAAATAATTGATTAAATCGATTAAAGAAAATAATCGATTGATCGATTTAATTGATTGATCGATTAATCAATTTATTCGATTAATCGATTTAATCGATTGATTGATTAATCGATTATTTAAAAAAATTAAACGAAGGTCTGATTAATCGATTATTATGCACAGCCCTAGCTGGTGACTTATGACTTTATGAGTAACTAGTACCTATTGATTTTGAAATTCACTAGCTTAGTATTTTTCCTTACAAGAAAAGTGATAATGAAAGTATGTTTGCATAACGCAGTAATTATCTTAAAAGGAAACTTTTCTAATGCGAATATTTTACCTAAAAATTATTGATTCAATTACTTTTCAATGTTTTGTATTTAGGTATTACATTACTTAATTTTTTCTATAAATAATGTATTTGTGAGTTGTGACCAGGGATTGAAGCGAGAAATAATAACGGTCCGGGCCACTTAATGACATAACGGTTTTAAAAGCGAGATAATTAATTGTAGTTAAGAGTTATAAAGGACCTTTATCCACAATTGAAGAAAAAGGTTTCTAGCTTAATAACTGTTTCGACGGGCAGGAAGAGGAAAACAGGAAAAGATATCATAAGAGTTATTGTTTGAACAACCGATATTTAAAAATCTATAAAAGGAATGAATGTATGCATTCATATGAACAACATTTAATAGATGAATTAAATGTATATCCTTTCAGAGCTTGCTAAATAGACGAAGATAATATTTTTCTTATATCTTTATTAAAATTAGAAGCACTATTTATTATTATAAAAATCCAACCTTATATTCTGCGGGGCCGCGATCACGCCGAGGATGACATCCGAGACGTGGCCACGTGGCCCGTATAATGACATTAATGGCACAATGTTCAGATTTGCTGTAATTTATTGCATAAATGCATTTTTTACACAGGTTCAGCTTTGGGATAATTTGTATGATAAAAATATACGTATTATATTTCTTTAAAACGTGTTTATCAAAATGAAAGAAATTATTATTGAATTCACAATCAAATGTCTACTGAAATCTCTTCAATTTTTCTTAGAAGTATTTATTATTATGAAGTCAGTAATGTCTTTCATTTTGATATACACGTTTTAAAGCAATACAATACTTAGTTATTAATGTTATTAATTATTAAACAATCTCGAAATCTAACTTGTTTATGCAATAAATTACCTAAATTTGAATACTGCGTCGTTATCCGGACTACGTCGGGATGACATCTGTTATTACTACTATTATAGGATGACATCCGCGTCTACATCGCGAACCATAGTGTATGTTTAATTAACTTATGTTGGGGTTAGGATTTTAATAAAGATTAAACCTTCTTGGCAAATAGTTTATAGCATTGTTTAAAAAAATAATTTTTGTTTATATGATTTTTGCTTATTTATATGATACAAAAATAGACTCCTTCTTGAAATATGTAATGAATAACGAGAGCTGCTCTGAAACTATTTTAATAGTCTTATTAATTGCAGTTTTACATATAGCACTTGTAAGTTGTAAAACTTCAAATCTCAACTTCTTCTAATCCTATTACAGACTTTCAATATCGTTCCTTTTTGGGTTCTCAATCTCAAACCATAATAACATTAATAAGTAATAACTGTTATTATAAATCTTCCTTTTTTGAAAAAGTTATGAAAGAAGAGAAATTTGGTTTTTCGGTTCTTTAATTTAAGAGTTATTTTAGAGAACAGTTGTGCAGATTTTAAATATAAATATTGGGCCTTTAGAAGTGTTTTATAAATGGCTGATAAATAACTATTTCAAACAGTTATTTTCGTTGCAGTTTCAATCCCTGCTTGTGATCGTCCATCGGAAAAAACCTCATCTTCACGAAACAATATTTTAAGGAGAGCAAAAGACGAGAATAAATAGAAACGCCAGGCATGGCGTTTTTGTTTTAAATTACTGTTCTTCATTCTTTTCTGTATATGGAAAACCATACTATTTCATTTCTTATTGTCCAAAATAGAAGAATTTCATAATAAATCAAACAACAATAACATCACTGTAATAGTATTTGGCAGTCTTTAAATTCTGTTTCTGAAAAACGAGTGTTTTTAAAATGTAATTTTCAAAATCCTGTAACTTATTAACGTATAATGATAGAAAGAAAACGATAACACCATTTTTTCGGCCTTAAATTTTCTACAAGAAAACAAGATCCCAAATTCCCAATTATGTCCTTGGTGAAGATAAGGTCACACTCACATTTGCCTAAATTGAGAACTAAACATAATATTTATTAACATAGTTTTATTTGAAAATCGTAATTTATTACAAATAAAATATATAAAATTGCTTAAGAAGTAAGAACTAAGAACTAAAAAACAAATGTGTTTGCTCAGTTTTATAAAAATTTAAGAAAAGTATAATTATTTATAAAAACTTATAATGTAGGTACTTAACATATTTTCAAGATTGGCATCTAAATATTATATAGGTACAAATATTTTATTCATTGATAAAAATATTAGTTCACCTGCATGTTGATTTGTTAAAGACGCACGCGTGTCTGTGATAATGTTACCACCTTTACTAAAAACTCTTTCGGACGGTACGCTTGTAGCTGGAATTGATAAATACTTTACTGCAAGTTGAGCCAATCTTGGGTAAGCATTATTGTTAGCTTTCCACCACTGCAGTGGATCGTCTTCTATATCTAGATCTGGAATTCTTTTATACCGTTCTACTTCTGTTACTGCGCTTGTACCTGTTTTTGAGCTTTCTGAAACTGATGGTTTCAAAATCGCTGCGAGACCGCTTTTTTTCTTTTTGGCAGCAACAGTCGTAGTTATATGTTCTAAAGCTACATTCTCACATTCTTCAACTACTGTTTGAAACACGTACTCCGTGTCACTGTCGTTGTTTACAAAGTAACTCTTAAAGCGGGGATCCAAAAAAGTACATAGCATTAATGTTTTTTTTGTTTCCTTGTTACTAAAATATCTATCTTTAAGCACCGACAAAATTGAATCGAAGATATGATTTTTAACAGTGGATAATGTTTCATTGATTTGAGTTTCCTCAGCAATATTTTCAATTTTTTCTGTGAAATTTCTGTATATTGGCAAAATAGCACTAGCTGTTACATACTTTTCACCTGCTAAATGCTCTGAAACTTCTTGTATGGGTGTCAGTAGTTGAACAATTTCTTTTAGCAAATTAATTTCAGCATCACCTAAAATATAACTTTTGTAAATTCCGTTCTTATATTTTGTTAATAAAGAAAACAAAGCAAGTTCTTGTTCAGCTACTACTGCCATAAGCTTCAAAAGGAACCACCACCTGGTTTTAGAAAAAGAAGGGATTTTCTTCTTTGGCAAATTTAAATTGTTTTGTAAATTTTCTAATTCCCGATTTGAAACAACAATTACCGATATTTAAATACTGAGGGTAGGTTTCTGAAGTAAGGGTTGTTACACAAAAATCAGTGAATTATCCTATCAATTACACATAAATTGCAGAGTCTTTTAAATTATTTAAAATATACTATTATAATTTATAATCATACCACACTCACCGTCTACGATTTTCCTCAACAATAGTTGCATCTTCGTCGTTTGACTCTTGCAATTCACGTTTCTTTTGTCTTTCCATATCGGCGTAGACGAATGGATGTCGACTTTTAATGTGATTTTTCAAATTTATAGTATTTCCTCTATTCGAAACTTCTTTGTTACATGATTTACACAGCGCGACATGTTCAGATATTTTTTTGAAATAATTCCATACTATGCTTCGATTTGAAGACATTGTGAACTCGTACACCTTACCAACACTTACGTTTTTTATTGAACAATGAATGAGTAGCATGCATTTTGCACCTCTTTATACGGGTGTTGTGGGTTGTGGCCAGTTAACTACCTGTTTAGATATAATCCCAAAATCGGGCATAGGGATTAAAATTTCTGGAAATTGAGGATTACTGTTGAACAAATAAATGGAAAAATTTTCCTTTAAAATATTCTTTTTGTATGGTTATTTCGAAAACAGGATATGATATGTGGGGGACGAACACGAAAGTGCATTCTTTAGTTTATGTATAAATAAATACATTTTAAAGTGAAACAGTAGTGGCCTGATTGAAGTACTTATGTATTTAAAAATGTGTTCACTTTTCATTCACATTTTAGGTGATTTTATGAATATGTTGTTCTATAACTAGATTAAAATCGCGTATATAATATTCCTAGATTTTTGTAAACAATAAACCTTTTTCTATTTTTACTTTGTAGAAATGCATAAACAGATTATAGTTGGTAACAGAATGAAGTTATTACAGTTAAAATCTTGTTGTGTCGACAATTCGACACCAATCTTTTTGTTCGTACATTCATTCATTCATTCTGCCTGTACATTCATGTATTTTGCTTTAAAATCTCTATTGTTATCACTTTCACGAAATATAGCGGTAAATGATTGAAGGTTGACCAAACAAAAGTTTAGATTTATGATCTATTAGAAAAGAATTGATGGTCTGTAGAAAAGTATGGTACGACAAAGTCTTGAATTTAATAAACAAAGAAATTTTTACTGTACAGAAACGCATAAACAGGTTGTAGTTTCTGATTTTTTGAAGTTATTATATAGAGTCGTGCATTTTAGTAAAGCATTAAACCACTATGTCAACGGAGCGAAACAATTTAATCTGCAATAGTACACATGTACTATTGCACATGTACATGTACTGTTACATAACAGAAGCGGACGCTTGAAAATGGTGGGTTTATAGCGACGGCGGTCATGAAAGATCTAAGAGCTTTTTAAGGGTTTTTTAAGCGAGGTCACCCCTAAAATGTATGTCTCTACTCTCTAGGCTATTATTAATAATAACTATTATAATAACTTATTATGAAATCATTATTGAGTGCATAATACTAAATATTTCTAATTAAACAAAGAGATTTCAGTAGACATTTTATTGTAAACGTCCCCGACGTGTTCCACAATGTGGTCGAGGACGTCGTCGCGGATGACCGTGTGTGCTTGACATATAAAATGAAGCAACCAAAAGACTACTCGCAATTCGATAGTGCATGTTATTATTATAGGTCAACATTGCAGCAGAAATGTAATATTTCATAAATATAAAATTACTAACTGCTCTGCTCATAGAAATTAAAGAAATACTCGTACTTATGTATCTTTATTAAAGGATTTTCACGAGTCGCGTTCTAAGTAATTAGATGTATCTAAATAAATAAGCAATAATCTCCTCATTATTAGGCCGAAGAAAAGAAACGCTGGTCCTACTTTTTGTTAATTTTTAAAAGCTCCTGTCAGTCCTGTCCCTGTCGTTTAGAACCAAAGTAATTAATAAAGGTAGAATTACCGTTTTAGAATTTCCGAACTAACCTTTAAGAAATTTTCTTTTGTAATAAAATGTTGGGGTTTGAAATGCTATGTTTGCTCGATCCTCTGACCAAATACCATTATGCAAGGATGCAAGCATATGTTTGAAATTTTTTCAGGCTTGTGTTACACGTGTGCTTGTTATCCCTAGCAAATTTCCCCTATGCTAACAGTCTGCACTCGTTTTTGTTTCGATGACCACTTTTATGAGTTAAGTTTTGATTTTTGTTTAAGTTTGATCAATCGCTTAATCGAACGTGCGATTATTTTTTAAATTAATCGATCAATCGATTAATCGGACCTTCGATTATTTGTTTAAAATAATCGATTAATCGATTAATTCGATTGATCGATCGATTAATCGATTATTTTAAAAAATATTTGAAGGTCCGATTAATCGATTATTATGCACAGCCCTATCGATTTGATCGATTAATCGATTGATCGATTAATCGATTGATCGATTAATCGATTGATCGATTTAATCGACTGATCGATTAATCGATTATTTAAAAAAATTAATCGAAGGTCCGATTAATCGATTATTAATCGATTATTATGCACAGCCCTAGTTGTTACACAAAAATCAGTGAGTTATCCTATCAATTACACATAAATTGCAGAGTCTTACTGTATAAAGAAATAGAATTTTTCCTTTTTTCACTGTGATTATACCGATATTTAAATACTGAGAGTAGGTTTCTGAAGTAAGGGTTGTTACACAAAAATCAGTGAGTCATTCTATCAATTACACATAAATTGAAGAGTCTATTACTGTATAAAGAAATATAATTTTTCCTTTTTTTTACTGTGATTATACCGATATTTAAATACTGAGGGTAGGTTTCTGAAGTAAGGGTTGTTACACAAAAATCAGTGAATTATCCTATCAATTACACATAAATTGCAGAGTCTTTTACTGTATAACGAAATAGAATTTTTCCTTTTTTTACTGTAATTATACCGATATTTAAATACTGAGAGTAGGTTTCTGAAGTAAGGGTTGTTACACAAAAATCAATGAGTCATCTTATCAATTACACATAAATTGCAGTCTTTTACTCTATAAAGAAATAGAATTTTTTCATTTTTTACTTTGATTATACCGATATTTAAATACTGAGGGTAGGTTTCTGAAGTAAGGGTTGTTACACAAAAATCAGTGAATTATCCTATCAATTACACATAAATTGCAGAGTCTTTTACTGTATAAAGAAATAGAATTTTTTCGTTTTTTACTTTGATTATACCGATATTTAAATACTGATAGTAGGTTTCTGAAGTAAGGGTTGTTACACAAAAATCAATGAGTCATCTTATCAATTACACATAAATTGCAGAGTCTGTTACTGTATAAAGAAATATAATTTTTCCTTTTTTTTTACTGTGATTATACCGATATTTAAATACTGAGGGTAGGTTTCTGAAGTAAGGGTTGTTACACAAAAATCAGTGAATTATCCTATCAATTACACATAAATTGCAGAGTCTTTTACTGTATAACGAAATAGAATTTTTCCTTTTTTTACTGTAATTATACCGATATTTAAATAGTGAGAGTAGGTTTCTGAAGTAAGGGTTGTTACACAAAAATCAATGAGTCATCTTATCAATTACACATAAATTGCAGTCTTTTACTCTATAAAGAAATAAAATTTTTGTTTTTTTACTGTGATTATACCGATATTTAAATACTGTGGGTAGGTTTCTGAAGTAAGGGTTGTTACACAAAAATCAGTGAGTCGTCCTATCAATTACACATAAATTGCAGAGTCTGTTACTGTATAAAGAAATATAATTTTTCCTTTTTTTTTACTGTGATTATACCAATATTTAAATACTGAGGGTAGGTTTCTGAAGTAAGGGTTGTTACACAAAAATCAGTGAATTATCCTATCAATTACACATAAATTGCAGAGTCTTTTACTGTATAACGAAATAGAATTTTTCCTTTTTTTACTGTAATTATACCGATATTTAAATAGTGAGAGTAGGTTTCTGAAGTAAGGGTTGTTACACAAAAATCAATGAGTCATCTTATCAATTACACATAAATTGCAGTCTTTTAGTCTATAAAGAAATAGAATTTTTTCGTTTTTTACTTTGATTATACCGATATTTAAATACTGAGGGTAGGTTTCTGAAGTAAGGGTTGTTACACAAAAATCAGTGAGTCATCCTATCAATTACACATACATTGCAGAGTCTTTTACTGTATAAAGAAATAAAACTTTTTCTTTTTTTACTGTAATTATACCGATATTTAAATACTGAGAGTAGGTTTCTGAAGTAAGGGTTGTTACACAAAAATCCATGAGTCATCTTATCAATTACACATAAATTGCAGTCTTTTACTCTATAAAGAAATAGAATTTTTTCGTTTTTTACTTTGATTATACCGATATTTAAATACTGAGGGTAGGTTTCTGAAGTAAGGGTTGTTACACAAAAATCAGTGAATTATCCTATCAATTACACATAAATTGCAGAGTCTTTTACTGTATAACGAAATAGAATTTTTCCTTTTTTCACTGTTATTATACCGATATTTAAATACTGATAGTAGGTTTCTGAAGTAAGGGTTGTTACACAAAAATCAATGAGTCATCTTATCAATTACACATAAATTGCAGACTCTTTTACTCTATAAAGAAATAAAATTTTTGGTTTTTTACTGTGATTATACCGATATTTAAATACTGAGGGTAGGTTTCTGAAGTAAGGGTTGTTACACAAAAATCAGTGAGTCATCCTATCAATTACACATACATTGCAGAGTCTTTTACTGTATAAAGAAATAGAATTTTTCCTTTTTTCACTGTGATTATACCAATATTTAAATACTCAGAGTAGGTTTCTGAAGTAAGGGTTGTTACACAAAAATCAGTGAGTCATTCTATCAATTACACATAAATTGAAGAGTCTATTACTGTATAAAGAAATATAATTTTTCCTTTTTTTACTGTGATTATTATACCGATATTTAAATACTGAGGGTAGGTTTCTGAAGTAAGGATTGTTACACAAAAATCAGTGAGTCATCCTATCTATTACACATAAATTGCAGAGTCTTTTACTGTATAAAGAAATAGAATTTTTGCTTTTTTTACTGTAATTATACCGATATGTAAATACTGAGAGTAGGTTTCTGAAGTAAGGGTTGTTACACAAAAATCAGTGAGTTATGCTATCAATTAGACATAAATTGCAGAGTCTTTTACTGTATAAAGAAATAGAATTTTTTCTTTTTTTATCGTGATTATACCGATATTTAAGTACTGAGGATTAGTTTCGGAAGTAAGGGTTGCTACACAAAAATCAGTAAGTCATCCTATCAGTTACACATGAATTGCAGAGTCTTTTAATGCACAAAGAAATAGAATTCTTTCCTTTTTTTACTGTGAGTATACCGATACTTCAGTACTGAGGGTTGGTTTCTGAAGTAAGAGTTGTTACACAAAAATCAGTGAGTCATCCTATCAATTATTTGTACATAAATTGCAGTCTATATACCGATATTTCATTACTGACAGTGGGTTTCTGCAATAAGGGTTGTTACACAAAAATCAGTAGGTTATCCTATCAATTACACATAATTTGCAGAGTCTTTTACTGTGAATATACCGATACTTTAGTATCGGATTTCTGAAGTAAAGGTTGTTACACAAAAATCTGTGAGTTATCCTATCAATTACACATAAATTGCAGAGTCTTTTACTGTACAAAGAAATATAAATTTTAGTGGGTTTCTGAAATAATGGTTGTTACACAAAAATCATTATTCATCATCGTTATTCTATCCGTGGTAAGGGTTGCTGCATGAAACCTTTGGAAGCTACACATTAAATACACATTATATAGAGATAAGTACCAGGTCAAGTACTTTCTGTAATAATGTGTTTTTAAGTGGGTGGGTTGTAGCTCACTGTGTCTCACAACCCCCACAATGTTTTTTAAAATACTAATTAACCCTTGTTTGTGGAAAGTTTTGGTGGCTACACATAATTTACCAATAAATCCTGAATAAATAGATTCTTCTAATAGTGCATTTTTAAGTGGGTGGGTTGTGGCTCGCCGGTGAGCTATAACCCCCACGATGTTTTTTTAAATAAATACGTTATTCTTTTTCGTAGAAGGTTTTGGTGGCTACACATTAATTACACATAATGCCTGTATAATTCTTTATTTGATAATGTGTTTCTAAGTGGGTGGGGGTTGTGGCTCACCAGGGACTCAGAACCCCCCACGACGTTTTTTTTTAAATCTTAAGCCATTTTTATTACACAAAAACTTTTGAACCTACACATAATTTACACTTAATTCTGGTATAGTTTATTTTCGATTTAGTTACTGTGGGGGTTGTAGCTCGACGGACCCGCATTTTAGTACTGGGTAAGCATATAATGAATAAATGATCCATTGCATCAGCGTTTATATTCTGGCAAATTCTAAATTTGTTGTTTCTTGAACTGTAGCAGGTTTTTTCATTCATATCTGCACTTTCTCTAAACATTTTTTGAAGCATTCCATAGCGTTTTGTTATCCAAAGTACTAACAATAAAGTTGGTGCATTTACCATGTCACCCAGATGCACGTCTTTGCATGCGCATACATATGGATGGTACTCTTGAAGGTCGCTCGAATTGTCAAACCAGTGTGAGTGATAGAAATGGCAATATATAAAAATCTGTATTTAAAATAAAGGTGGATATACTTTATACTTCAAAGTTTCTCATAGGCATGTCTCACAATGCCTAGGCGTTGTAACACTCCCGAGAAGCATCGATAACTTTATGCGTTATAACCCACCACTATCTGGGCTTCTTATTAGGCCAGTTCAAATGGTGTTTTATTTCTTGTCAGTGCTTTAGGGATCAAATTTATTAAATACGTGGCAGTTAGGATTGCTTAAAAATGTTTATTGTGCATCTTGTTTAGCCCGCTGTGTTATTCGTAAATTGAACAAATGTTTTTGTAATTTTAATTTCTAGCACATGTCTATTGGGCTATGTGAATAAAATGTAGCAAATGCTTTTACTACTATTAATAAAAGATAATAGATGATGATTAATGAGAATAAGATAGATGTATAGTAGTTTTTACCACATTTTATTTACATGACCCGATATTATAACAATATAAATTTACGATTTTAGAATTAAAGTGTGTTCCACTTTTAGCAGCGAAGTCTTGAAAAACTTTGAATAATAAGACTTAACTTTGGCTTTAGCAAACAGGAGTCGTGCTTGTTTACCGTAATCGGAGTACTTGATGACGTAAGTCCCCTCGTCTCTCACGAATCAGGGTGCTTGATTTACCTGAGTCCCCTCGTTCACGAATCCTGGTGCTTGATTAATGGGAGTCCCCTCGCCTTTCACAAATCGGGGTGCTTGATTAATGGGAGTACCCTCGCCTTTCACGGATCAGGGTACTTCATTAATGTGAATCTCTTTGCCTATCACATTTACAGATCGATAGATATTGCACATAGTGTAATGGATGTGTTAACCTTTCTTTCTTATCCCCAAAATAAACGTTGGACATCTTTAATTTTCTGA
The DNA here is from genome assembly GCA_929113105.1 of Agrypnus murinus. Classification (NCBI taxonomy): domain Eukaryota; kingdom Metazoa; phylum Arthropoda; class Insecta; order Coleoptera; family Elateridae; genus Agrypnus; species Agrypnus murinus. The sequence continues at coordinate 22,189,600 of OV816023.1, forward strand.
CTTATTTATTTAACTGAATTACATTTAACTACCATTTGTAAACAGATAAGTAATTTTAACAAGGTAAGTATTTAAGCTAAATAAGTCTTTCACATACACCGCGAAACATCCATTCCCGTTCGTTGATTTCTAAATACTGCATGCAGACTACCATCCATTCGGCTGTCTCGTCGCACATCGTAGTCCCTCGTTCGTGTGCGCGCGTGTGTCGTTTAACCCGGCGTGGTATTCGTGAATCGAACAATAATGTAATTTAAATTTCTAAGAGGTGTTTTACAGTAACTGCTCGAGCTGCGTACGTTGTTTGATCTGGCAATGACCTATTGAGTTGATATACTAGTATTTCGGACTCTACGGAAAAACTTTTGTTATGATGTATTTAACTTAAATAAAATTTATGTTACAATAACAAAAAAAACGACGTTTAGCAAAAAGGTTATTATTTGACCGAACTACGCATTTCTGTCCGTGTAAGTAGCCTAAATCCGAAACAAAAAATCACATGTACGTCGCTTATTTTTACGAAAAACTACGTTAACGTTGTTCTTCCTGGGAGCGCTAAAAGTAATTAAATCTCTTTTCATACCTGGAGTCAAAATTAGGTTTGCGTTTAAAAAAATCAAATTGAACTTTAAATAAATGACCTTTGGGATTAATTTAAATTAATGCACAAAAATAAGGGTTTTTATTAAAAGAAAACGAGACTGATCTAATTTTCGTCGATTACAGTCCCATCTATCGTACTTAGAAAAAAAAATAAAAATTACTTGGATTGTTAAGGTTGAAATCACACTGGTCGACCGACTTTGAACGGTTTTTTCATCATAACCTCACTTTTATTCTATGTTTCTGTTCAGTAACTAGTGGTTGTGGAGTTTTTGAAAAAAAAATTCAAAATGTGCAGCAGTGGTAGTAAGTAGCAAGTAGAATTATTTTGTATTGTATCCCCTACCCATCAATGATGAAGAAAAATTCCAAAATTATTAGAGGATGTCTAAATTCTTTTTATAAATATTTTTAAACATAACGCCCACTCAACAACCTTTGAACATAAATAGGTTATGATACATTATGATATTATATTGCATTGTTTGGAATTGCAAAGTTAAAGCGCATGCGATCATCGGCCACAGTGGCCCAAATTCCACCCTGTCTTAATTTCAAACTGGACGATTGTGCATGGTTTACGATGGACTGCCGATGGTCTAACAGCAGTTATATATTCTAAATTTTGGTCAGTCACAGAGATTGCCGTGGTCAAGCAGTGTGAGTCCTACCTAATGTGTAATAAAAAATGCTTCTTCTCATTTGACATAGAGTTGCCCCGCCCCATTCACAAGGGCGTTGGGGGGGATTAGTTTTAGCATAAATGGTTTTTTCTTTAAATAGTTCAATAAGCAGACTATTAAAAATACTTAACAATCTTAAAATACATATACAAAAAAATTTTGGCATTGCAAGTAAGTTTGTCTGCGAGTGTTTTGCAAGACGAGTAAACAATGTTATAAATTTTAACTTGAAAAACGAGCAAGGTCTTGCAATACAAGTGGTATGTATATGCTTTGGCTGCCGAGTGTCACCTGATATTTGTGATTGTGGTTGTGCCACCGTATACTGTTTACTATAGTATTGTGACCACGTTGTGTGTGTAACGATTTTTGTATCATTTTTATATGAATACTAAATAGTGGAATGAATCATATGAGTTTCCATTATTTGTTATGGGAAAATTCGCTTTGATGTACGAGTACTTTGGATTACGAGAACATGTCCGGTGCTTTGGATTATGAGAACATGTTCGATGCTTTGGATTACGAGAACATATCCGGAATGAATTATGCTAACAAACCAAGGCACCACTGTATGTATCTTTAAGGTTTAAATGTAACTTGTTTATTGCAGTAGGTTAACTGCCGGCTCTCCTTATAAGAGGATAATAAGCACAATTAGCCTAGCCTATTAGCTCAGCAGGTATGGAGTTTGACTATCAATCTTACGGTTCTGAGTTTGTTCTCAAAGAAAGTACCATAACATTGATGTATTTTTAAAATGATGTAGGACTTCCAGGTCGATTCAGCTAGTAAAAGTATCATATTGAGGTAATAATAGGCAGCTGAGGTGTAGTGTCAGCACACTACCTTCTTTGTATGCAAACCAGCTCTAAGAAAAAGTAGCCTACTTTGCTATACGCCTAAGCTAAAATTTAGTATACACATTGGAAGCGTATATGCTTGGTATAGAGAAATAAATGCGTCCATAAAAAACTGGTAGTGGATGCGGTAAAGTAATGCTCGTTGTACGTTAATAGGGACGTCTATATTAGTTAGTTTACTCTCGTCTGTCTGATGGAAATTAAGTTTATTTATTTATTTTACAGTCTATTTAAATTTGTATTCTCAACATAAAAATAATTTACTGATATTGCATGTTTAACCCTTGGATGGTGGAAAACAGCTCTCAAGTGACCCACACTTTCATTTTTTTAAATAATTCGACTGTTTTCCAAAATATTGGTTTAGGTGCTTGTGTATACCTTAAAAGTTCTATGAAGATGTTTTAGAATATTTTGTGAATTAATGTTTTACATTAAATTATATTTAGAATCCAAATTCCTAGAGAAAAATGTATGATCCCGGCTGGGAATTGAACCCAGGGCCTTTTGCTATCTAGAGGGCATCTCTACCTCTGAGCTACCTTAGGCAACTATAGGCAGAGTGGCAACTTTTCCATTTGAATTAGATATTTAGCAAAAGTATTTTACTAATTCGCATTTAAAGGGTGTTTCAGGTAAAGTGTCGCTATTTTGAAACAACTATGATTAGTGTGCCTTGAATGCACAGTCACGTGACGTTTATGTTATTTGACACATTCAGTGTAGAAATAAAACTGGTGCTTAGTGTTGAAAATAGCTGTAAAATGAAAAGAAGTGAAGCCGAATTTCGCAAAGCGGTCATCATAAGATATTTCCAATAACATAATTACCATCGACAGCTTACTCTTAATTATTTCCAGTCCCACAATGTACCTGCTAGAGATGTACAACGAGCTTCAAAACGATTCAATAAGACTGGTACTAACCAAGTGGAACCATTGCGTTGACGTCGACCAACAGTAAATTCCTTCAGGTTACATACAAAGTTGTACTATAAATTTCAGACAGATCCTTTGTCATCCGTGCGCAATCTAGCAGAAATGACTGGGGTATCAGCTGCCACAGTTTAGAGGGCGAAAACCAAACTCGGTATAAAAACAAGTAGGAAGCAGATAAAGCTGTAATACACAGCGAACTAGCTTTAATGCATTCAAAAGGGGGGGGTGATAAGGAAGGTGATATAAAAATGAACTTGCCATATGGAGGCAGCTTCGTCTTTGTAATTGTTGGTGAAACCTATGTGCTTGCTGGTACATCTCAGATATCCGGTGTGGAATTTTACTGCTCTGTGCCAAATCAGGGTATCCCTGAAGACGCTCAAGAACAATAGAAGACAAAATTTGCTTCCAAGTATTTAGTCTGGTAGATCATTGCAGAAGACATCGATGTTTCAGAGCCATTCATTACCTCGGCACTATTCATGAGGAAATCTACCTGGAAGATTACCTTAAACGGCTTTTGCCATTTCTAAAGAGAAAGCAAAGCAACAAGCTTGTTTTATTTTGGTCTGATCTTCCACCTGCGCATTATTCGAAGAAAGTGATGAGAGAATGAGTTTCTTAATGAATCAGTGCAAGGTTTCCCAGGTTTCAAGGCAAAGGTGGATTCCACTTAGGGAAGAATCTCAAACCAAGTGATAACGGAATCGGGAAATAATATATTTAAGAAGTTTCGAAAAAACTTGCTGATTGTGTCCAAAAAAGGACCATTTTCAGTAGGTATAATTTAAATATTTATAAAAAGTCTTTTTGTTGAATTTTTTAATAAACTTTTTGTTATTGATCTAGTTCTAAAATTTGTTTAATTATTTGTGGCCAAAGATAGCGACACTTTACCTGACACACCCTTTAGATATCCGACAATGTAAAGACTATTACAACCAAACTATTTTTGTTTTAAAAGTAAAACGTCGATTTTAGCCAAAATGTAGAATTAATGTCTTTGTTTTTATTTAAGAACTAGTACGCCTTTTTTATCATAAACTTAATTTTCAGTTTCTCCACAAACATCTTTAATTGTATTGCTTACAGTAGAAACACTGGAGAAATACCTTTGTACTTTTCAGTTTAGCAGTTACTAGCATTGTTGTGCATCAAACACTATCTGTTGTACTTGTATGTTGCTAAATACTTAGTTAATAATAGGTATGTTGATGGTAGGGAGTTGATGGAATAGTCGAGACTTCTCCTTTATCGCAAACATTTCATTATTCCACTCTTGTTTTTTATGAACGCTTTTATATTCCTATACCAAGTCCACGTGTTCCCAACCTGTATATGGGAGAACTATTACAATAAGTGCAATTAACATTCAGTAAGGTCTGTAAAACCATAGAAGCTTGCTATTGATTCTAAATATTATAACATGACATTCTCGAAAATAAGACCTCGAGACTTATTCCATAAGAGGATAGTGATTTATTTTTAAAATTTGAAGTAAGTAAACATAGCCGTTGTTAGGGCCTATCCTCACAACATATACACGATATGCAAGTGACATGTTGCCACTATATATTTTAATAGGAGAATGCATATGATGCAGCACTACAAGGAGACGGAAGCTGCATGTTGTCAACATTTTTAATCAGTCGCTGTGCTACATTTGTACCGTGGTTTAATGATCTATTCCTAGTTGTTACTGCATTTGTGCAAAAATGCCAATGCAAGAACGCGACATCAAATTAAAAATTGCACTGGAGAATGAAAAATACCAATGTCTGTTTAATTTAAAAATAGCAGAATATACCGGGAAAAATTTAACAGAGAAGGCGTGGAATGAAGTTGCAAAATAACAAATTTGACAGATATGGATACACCCAATACCTTTGTGTTTTCCGTTGATTTTGTAAATACACGTACATTACAAAATCTTCTTCCTCTTCACTGGAAAAAGATCTTCTTCACTAGACATTTTCAGTATCACATGTACGCGTGTCGCGTCGTGTGAACCTGTAGGTGTTGAATACATTTGTTTTTGTAGTATCGTCTGCATATTGTGTTGATGTCATGTAGCGTCATGAGGATAGCGCGTTATTAATCACTGCAGTAATATAAATATGGCATAGGGATTGCATAGATTTTTATTTTTAAAAAATATATTTCATATTGGTAATTTGGTAAGAAAACAACCTTAAGATATTATTATTTTAGAACATTACAACTTTTATTTATTAATAGAAGTACCTAAATAGAATTCATAAATTGGTGGTGGTATGCTTAATAATATGTATTTAGAAGAAATAAAAAACATTTATTTTTAAAATTTCTTTTTTATATAGCTATCATGTTAAGGAATTTGGATGCCCTTACAACAGAAGATTCAGTAATGCAAGTTTTAAATACTCTTATTCCGGAAATAGCAAAGAAAGTATCAGGAGTATGCATCGGAAGAGATCCTCTCACATCAACATCACGAGGAATTTGTTACTTAGGAACGGATAGCACCGTTGATGCATTATCTTTATATGGTACGCTTACAACATTAACACCACCATTAAATATAGATGGGAAAACTGGTATGTATTACATCCAAGCAAAGATTGTATACTGACTCACTTAAATATTCCATTTTTGTAGTAATTATGTCTTACTGTAAATACAATATGGGTGATACTAAAAAAGCCCACGAACAAGCAATAAATGCAGCATTTCCAAATGCCAGCCAACCTAGCATGTATACATTAAGTGATGTTGATAGTTTAGCCGAATACTCAGCTAGTCGTTATGCTAAAACAGTTCTTGAATATCAACAGTATTTTGAATATTACAAAAATTACTTCACACAACAAATTACAGCGGGTAATTCTATTACTCTTCATCAAGACAATCAGATGGATGCAGCAAATGCTGCTGCTGCAGTTGCACAATCAGCTATTCAGCAAATGCATGCTAACAAGACTTTCTATGATACAACTCATTTGGTTGTACCCAATGGAACAGATGGAAAGCGTTATCGTAAGTATTAATCAAATATACACAATTAAATTTATTAAAACAAAATTATTTAACAGCTATTCCTGATCCTTCCAAGTTCACATATGAAAAAAGTAGTGGTTATCACTACGATTCTTCCACAGGTTTATACTACGATTCCAATTCTAGTTATTACTGGAATAGTGTAATTCAAAAATTTTTATACTATGATCATGAAAAATTAACTTACCTTCTTGCTCCTGTTTCTTATGAATATGCTAACATGCAACAACAAGTTGATGTAACAATTACTGAAACTACTGAAACAAAAAAGCCCAAACCTGAAAAACAAGACAAAGTTAAAGTAGCAAAGAAGATTGCCAAAGACATGGAGCGATGGGCAAAAACACTAAATCAGAAAAAAGAAACTTCGTCATCACGTTTAAGTAATGAATCTATTGCCAATATTACGGGTTCTGCTGGTTCAGCTGATATAGGTTATTCAGTGTTAGAAAAGAAAACTAGTACTAGTACATCATTAATCAATTCTACTCCAGTGTACAAATCGGAAACACCACCTCATGGAATTGTACATTCTGCACCGCTTGTGGCTGCTTATGGTGAAAGTGAATCATCAGAAGAAGAATCACAAGCTGACGAAATGGAATATTTAGATTTTAATAAATTAATATGTAATTTATGTAAACGTCAATTACCTTCAGCTGAAGCTCTTGCCAAACATGCTAAACTGTCAGACTTGCATAGAAAAAACTTAGAAGCAAGAAAAGCAAACAAGAAAAATGAAGGAAGTAATGGAAAAATTGTATATCGTGATAGAGCAAAAGAACGTAGGATGAAATATGGAGATACTGATGAACCACAACCAAGTAAATTAAAAGAAAAGTATTTGAAATCGAGAGAATTAGCAGAAGTTCCTGTTGCTTCCTCGGTAGCAGAACCTATAGGCTCTGAAAATGTTGGAAATAGGCTTTTACAAAAGATGGGATGGACAGAAGGTCAAGGGTTAGGAAAATCAAACCAAGGTCGTACTACAATTATTCAGGTATTATAATGATTAAATAATTTATTGAAACAGTCTTAATTATTATTTTTAATTTAGGCTGAACAAAGAAGTAGCACCGTTGGATTGGGAAACAAAGCAGCTTACACAGCTGTTGCTGGTGAATCCTATAAAGATTGTGTTAAAAAGATGATGTATGCTCGATATCAAGAGCTCACTGATAAACTATAATATTTTTTATATTTTGTATATAAAGACAATTTTTTTTTGTTTCATACTTAATTTACTTTTGTTCTTCCCCAAGATTGTTTTTGTTCTTCCTTCAATACAAGTAAATTTAGTGCCAAATGTTTACTTTGTAACCACACTTAAATTATCAGTGTTTTTTGGTTTTTTTTGCATTGTATTTATGTTAAATATTTTTACATTTTGTTTTGTTTAAGTGGTGAATATTCTGTCCGGTGTTATATATGTATTATAGTAGTCGTAAGTAGAGCTATATTTATTTGTTCACCACAAAGAATATTAAATTAGTTTAGCATCTACATCAATATTTAGAAAAAAAACAGAATTTTACTAATAAACATCAAGTATAAAAATTATCTATGAGTTTTATGTCTATTTTTTCTAGTAGCTTCTTCTATACCATTTCTTGTAATAAGATTGAAATCAATAATGGACAGACTGGGTTCGGGTACAACAACAAACGTTGAAGGTGGTGGTGAGCCAAATCTTCCACATTTTGCAATTATTCCACCACCACCAACTTTCTTTATATAATGTTCATCTTTATCATTGTATTTTTCAGGTAAATTTCTAGGTGGGCTGAACTTTTCATAGAAATGTCTTGATGGACTGTATGGATTTCTACAACTATGTTGTAATTCGTCACCTGATGTTTCACTGTCATAATTAATGTTTAAGTCGGTAAAGTGTAGTAATGCTTGACTTCTTGTTGTTTTAGGTCTTTCTCTTGTTGAATTACGTGTTGTGGGGCGTGTACGATGTGTTTTTGGTCGTTTCTTTGTAGACAATTCTGTTGTTAAACTGACTGGAATTGTTCCAGTTACTTGATAGTATTCTAATAATGCTCGAACTAAATTTCTACCGCATCTCATATCTTTGACAAATTAAGAAAATGTACAACATTACATGTATTACGTATTTAAAAATTAATTCTTAAAGGATACAGCTATCTTCAGTGTATGGAATGGTAGTGTCAGATCCTTTAGGCCGGTATCCAAAAATTGATACTTCAAATGTATAACTATTGACCTTACTACTTAATGTTGAGCATAGATATCTTCTAGCTGTTCCAGCTTTATTTACATCTGCATTGAACATCGTATTTGATGGAACATAATCATCAGCAGTTGATGCTAATAGCTTCGGAAATACAATGTGTCTTTCATATCTGTAATCAAAATGAACCGTAATTATAATAACAATGGAACAAATATCTTTTTAAATAAGAAGCACCATATAATTTCCTTTATCTACGACCACCATACATTCCGCACAATTTAGTAACCGTGAAAATGAGTAATTGCACACAATCTCTAAACTGAATGGTAATGACCGTGAGATATGATTTCTCACGATCAGCAGTTTTATTAAAACGCCATAGATGTCAGCACTTCCAATATTATATTATTAATTATTTGAAATATAAAATCTTATAAATTTTAGATAAAAGTTAATTTATTTTGTTTAATTATTGTTTTACATTAAATTATATTTTGAATGCAAATCCATCTAAAAAAATTATTGCTTCCATGGGGAATCGAGCGCTGGACTGGCTGTTTGCTAAGTCAGACCTCTACCGTTCAGCTATGTAGGCGTCTTGACATGATTTGGTTATTCTCATTATATGAAATTATTAAAAATTGTTAGTTCAATTAATGTAAAATTGATTAATTTTTTGCATTATTATTTATATAATTATTTGTTAATATAATATTATTCATTATTATTGCTAAATTACAATAAGTTTTTATAATTTGCTACATATTTAACAAGTGCAAGCGCGATGAGTACACAATATTTCATCCTTGTCATCACAATACCTGGAATGCGAGAATTTGTTGACATTTCGCTGCAAAGGGGTTAATAACCTTTACAATTGAATTGTGATTGTTTATATAAAATTACTGTTTGAAAACGAGTACATATTGCAGTGATATTCTCATAAAAAGAAAATTCCAAGTTCTGGGCACCAATTATAATTGAGGTGAAATTCAATAAAACAATAGTATAAATATATCACTACAATATTTTTTTAAATAACAATTCTGCCCTGTCACTAGCTCAGATTTAATCTCGGTTAAGCAATCGACAAATATCTCTTTTATCTGAAATAAATCAACCTTACCTTGCCAAATTTTGTATCAATGGGTCCACCGGTAATGATGACACCTGGGCTGGTAAAATTGTAACAAGCTGCTAAACAAATTATTTCCACACAAGAAAAAAAATAAACAACAAACAAAATCCACAATTATAAATATAAACACAATTTTATTTAATCATAAATAAACAAAACAAAAAAATAATGGGAGAGAGACTAATTACTCTACTAACTACCAATTAGCCTTTTTTTTTATTGTTGGGGATTTCTCCCTACTTTTTTTATTTTATCTAATCTACAAATCCAAAATTAAATATTTTTTTTATAAAAAAAAAACTATCTCGATTTAGTAAATTTTCTTTTTCATGAAATTAGGTTAACCTTTCTCAAAAATTTTTAATTATACAGTTATATTCTTTAATGGTTTCAATGTAAAATAGTTCGATATCTCTTTAATAAAATGTTTGTCCGAAATTATTTTTGACTGGCCAGTATCATGAATTTTAAATCGCTTATGATTTTCCACACACTAGATACATCCTTTAACCGATCCCGGGAACAACAGACTGCTTTAATAACCACTGCCAACCTCTTCACTGGTGGAAGTGTAAAATTGCTTGATTGCAATAAATTAAATCTTCTTAAAATTTTTTTATCAGATTAAACTTGATCTGATATGAAGCCATCCAAATCGATTCTATAATTTATATTCTTCTTGAAATTATGACGATAGCGTAAGTTATATATATTTTTCTTGCACGAAATCTTATTTTGTTTTATATCCATAACCTCCCATTATTTTTTTCAATTATGAAAATGCATGTTTTTAAAGATTAATCAACATAGAAACAACACAACCTCCTCTCACTGCATTCTGCAGATTACTGATTGTTTTTCTCATTGTAATTTACATTAAAAACATATAGAAACAAAAACAATATAATACTATCAAGTAATCCATGGATTGAACTGTCATTTAACATTTTTCAATAATATATAAATTTCTTTAAATTTTTCATTTGATTACATAAAAAGAAACCCCAACAATCCCTTAAAATAACAATATAACATTTCTATCTAAAAAACCCAACAATAACTTACAATTTGAGTCGAACAAACCAAATTCACACTGTCGACTAAAATTGTATAAATTTCCATTTAAATAGGTCCACATACCAATTTTACCCGTTAATCTGTACACAATATGTTTCACTTTTCCCATTAGTTTGACATCAAAAAACAAATACTTAAGATACAAAATTAACTAAAAATGAAATTTTACTATCGGCACAGGTCTGTGGACATTTTTAAATTGAATTGGCTAAAAAAACACTCATTGAACTACAAAAACTTTATACTGCTTACACAGCCAAGATGTTAACCAACAAAACTCCAACAATAACTTCATAAACCTACATAAATTAAATTAGAACTGTGGCTCGACAAACCAACACTAGGAACCGTAAAAAGAAAAATCACCCATTCTTGAAAATTAGATAAGGTAAGTAACTTTTATATATGCAAATCTACTCATAAAAGCCCGTTTTATTTAATTATAGGTGCATTTTATCAAATCTGAGCTATTGACGGAAGATTAAGAAAATATTTCAACGTACCAGTCTTATTAAAAATTACAATTATAAAGTTATATACACACTTAACTAGTATCCTATTGTTGAAATATAAAACTTTTTATGCATGTTAACATAATATGAATAAATTATTCCACTAAAGAAACCCATTTTTAAAATTATTTTCAAAATTTGAGGTTATGTAATGAATATATCGGAACGTTGCATGAAATGTAACTTTAACAAGAAAATATCGCAAATAGGATGTATTTATCTAAATTCCTGTATTTAGCTGGCTTCAACCGTACTTTTGAAACTATAAAATGAACCTTTTAACATGGATTAGTTTATGAACGCCTGAAAGATAGGCAACCCAAATTACCTATATAAAATTTTTAACTGCATATAACACAACAATATTCATGATTATTTAGGTGTAAGTACTAAATAGTAGATTGACTGAAATTATACAGATTGTAAACGTATTATTACTATTGTCTTTAAAAATTCAATATTTACTTTTGTCGTTTTCGAAATTCTAGATGTGTCATGAGTGAATCTGAAGATGGAAAAATGGGGTGTACACTTGTACACCTCCAAACATCGTGGAAGCGCCTCACATTACATCTCTTAATTTATTGCCAGAGATTTCTCATAAAAAATATGAATGCGAGTATAAATTCTAGGTTAAATATTTTTCTTAGCTTTTGGTAATTTATTATTACTTTTTTGTTGTTGTAGATAAAGTATAGTGTGTAACACATGCAAAAACGCCAATTTCACACTCGTGAGAAATAGGCACTTTTCTGCACTTGTAACACAATATGCTATTACACATTCAGTAAGCATTTAATAATAAATTCTTCAAAATCTTTGACAAATTTTACACATAATTCAATTTGAATTGAGAGCGTGCCTTGCAAAGAAAGTTGTATGCTGTCGTTTTTGTTGTAGGGAGGTGATGAACTTGTATTGTACAGAAAACTAATTTTGATAAATAAATGTTGGAAAGTCAGTATAGGCTCACGAGTAATTTTTAAGGTTTGCCTCATACTTTAATCATATACTATATTAGTACAAGCCTTGGTAGTGTAGTGGCTAGCATGCTAGTCTCACCCAAGAGGGCCGGGATCAAATCCCGGTGTCGGCAGATCTGACTAAGGTTTGCTGCAGTTTTTCTTAGCTGTAACACATATGTACGGTTTGTGCTATAACATCTGTAAGTTGACTGCAGTTGCACAATAGGCCTGCGTAATAATAATAAAGTGTGATTCTCCTTCATGATAATGTCTAGTCATATACTGCTCAATTGACTCAGAAATTAACAAAAATGCATTTGGAAATCCTTGACCCACTACATATAACCCCGACTTGTCGCCTAGCGATTTCCATCTCTTTGGGCCACTGAAAGAGACTAGTTAAAGTTAAAAATTTTGTGCAAAGCTGGCTGTGCACGTAGTCAAAAACTTGGTTCTGAAGGCATTCTTCACCTTCCAAGAAGATGGCAAAAGTGAGGAGTGGAGGGGAGTACGTCGAAAATTAGTGTTTTAACACTACTTAAATACAGTAAAACCTTGGATTGCGAGTAGCTTGGTCTGCGAGTGTTTTACTAGAGCAGCAAAAGACTAGCAAAAATTTCTATAAATATTAAATTGATAAACGAGCAACGTATGAAATATGAGTAGTACGTATACATTTTATCTGCCAAGCGTTGTATGATCCATGAAATCACGTCGGTGCATACTGCTATAATATTGTGACCATGTCTGTGTGTAAATCATTTTTATATTTTGTGTCCAAGTCTAGTGACTGTTCTTTATAATTAAGTGTAATGAAACTACTGCATTTTGTATTTTTGTACCATTTTTATATAAATGCTGAATAGTTGTGGAATGAATCATCTGAGTTTCCAAAGAAACTATGTGTATATGTAGCCTTTCACACTCAAGACAACTTCACATTAACAGGTACATACCAGGATTCTGCTGAAGTGGAATTAAACGAAGTGCTGACAAGGATACATCAGGCCAACAACAACTAGTTAGACCAGAGTGGCATAACTTACAAACCCAAGTCAGGATTTGGCGGGTAGTAAAGTCCCACTGGCGTGGGAATAGTCCGCATGCTGGACTACCATCTCTTTGGAGAAGGAACCCAACGGGTGAGCACTCTTATAGCTCCGGTACTAGTCTGGACAGTAGTGGTGGATTATAATGCATCAAGTTATCGATGCTTCTCGGAGTGTTACAACGCTTAGACATTGTGAGACATGCTTATGAGAAGCATTAAAATATGAAGTATATCCATCTTTATTTTAAATACAGATTTTTATATATTGCCGTTCTATCACACCCATTGGTTTGACAATTCGAACGACCTTCTAGAGCACGTGCATCTGGATGACATGGTAAATGCACCAACTTTATTGTAAGTACTTCTGATAACAAAGTCTTATGATGCTATTGGTTAGCTTGACGTCTCAAGAAGTATTAGACACCTTTTTATTTTCCGACGCTTGGGTGTTGGGTGTTATGAGAAGCGTTAAAACGCACCACTACTGGACAGCTAGTAGAGGGTGGATAGGCAACCTTGCTTCCACTAGTGTGAACTGGTAGCACATGCAATAGCAACTGCTATAAAACATATGCTTTATCAAAACTTAACAACATAACGATCAGATCTAATGTAGTAATGTATGTGAAAGAAGTGGTTTATCTTGGGCAAACTTGATTGTTCAACAACAATATGGAAAAATAAATTAATAGATGTATTAGTTCAGGTTGGAAATGTTTCTGGAGCCTAAAAATATTTTTAAACCTGTCACCAGTGCAGGTTAAATGAAAAATGTTTAACGTTTGTGCTATTCCAAGTCTGACTTATGGTGCTCAAACGTGATCTTTAAACAATAAATTAAGAGTGAACCAAACGAAGATGGAACATTCTATGTTTAATATAAGACTTCTCAATAAAATTCCACTTGAGAAAATCAGAAGACTGTCAGGTATAAGAGATATTTTGCAGACTATTAAAATGAAATTGGATCGGACATATGAGGTTACAGGATGACAGGTGGACAAAAAATGAGAAGCGAAGAAAATATTACTTTAGATTTATCACCAAACGTTATAGTATCGCCGGCCAAATAGTATCTCTCGTATGTCGCTAAATACTTGCAAGTTAATAATAGGTGTGTTAATGATATGGAGAATAGTCAAGACTCCTTTACCGCAAACATTTCATTATCCCAACTCTTGTTTGTTATAAATGCTTTTATGTCTTTATACAAAGCCCATGTGTTTCCAACTTGTATAGAGCGATCGAGAAAAACAGGCCATAATTGCCATTCTATAGAACATGCTGTGTATTTTATTTCGTATTGTATTTCAAATAAGCTTTCATTTGATGTATTACATGTCGACCTTATTATTATACGAGTAGTTTATGTGCTATTAATAAATGTCAAAGACCTTCAGATTCCCTGATTTTACTTTTTTATTGCAATTTTCAGAGATTAAACAGGTTCTAACTGAAAACTGCATTTTTCAAGGAATGTTCAAGAGATGAACGGCAACTAAACTAAATTCCGCATTGAATTTACAAATACAACCAAAGAATAATTAATTGAGGGCAGGGGCATCCTCGAAGGTGTGCACAGAACACGGGCAGCCGAATTTTAGGGCAGCCAAATAAATTTAAAATAATTATACTATATGGCGACAAAGAATGGCAACAAATTCAAATTCGTTATAACTGATAATGCCCTGTTTGTTGTGGACTTGTTTATATAGTTCATATCACAGGTATAAGCAACTAATAACACGCAAGTGAAAAGTAAAAATTTGAAAAAAAACTACTTTCTTGATTTAGATATTATTTTTGTAAGTATAATATAGTATGTACAGTCTTTAGCAAATGTCTTGTCCCGAGTAAGGGCGCTGCTACTTTAAGAATCGAAATACCCCTTACACTGTGTACGAAAGAGACCGAATTAAACAGAGATGGACAACTACCTGGGCAAGATATTTAAATTCTTTAAAGCTTTTTTGAAAACATGCTTGTAAAAACTCTTGTTACTCATTCTATTCAAAATTTCTTTGGCACACTTTATAAAATAGTCCTTTTAAATGGAAGCATCTACTAGTTAAACAAAGTTATATAGCGTGTTTATGTTTCATTCTTTACCTTTAATAAAAAATAACTAAACGAAAATAATAATGAAAACAATCATCAAAAAATAGAGGTTTAGGAGTATTTTAGATAATTAAATAACCGCAGAAATTAATGTAAGGGATAAAAAAAATAAAGTAATAATATAGGCATTTATTTATGTAAATACGTTAGAATTTTAAAAAGTTATTAAATATTCAGTTGTTTTAATAAGAATACTACAAACTAAGAAAAAGATAGATATAGTAACTACTAAAAACAAAAATTAAGAAACACCCTTGGCAAAGCATAGAATATTAATATCTGTTTACCTAAAATTTTTAGAAAATATTTGTGAAAGATTACAGATTTTTTAAATCCCGCCTTCTTTTAAGTAGATTAGTCAATAGGTTTAATTTTTCTCTCTAACACATTACTCTCTCAATTACCCATCTCTCTCTTGCATGTATTACCTGAGTGCAAAAGTTGGACCCTTTCTCATAAACATTCCAGTAACTATTTCAAGATATAATCCTGTGAATATACCCAAACTGTGTACTTAATTTATTTGACCGGCAACTACTGCGAATTTTACCTGAAGGTGAATAAACCGGCCCTTAATGTTTAAATATGCCTCGTTTGTATGCCCAATCTGATTCTACTTTGGAAACTCGAGGAGTGATTATTTGTTTTGATTATTTATTATTTTTAGTGTTTACAAAATAATTAAACTTTGTAAATAAACAAATCAAACTCGTAAATAAATTAATAGAGTTTATAATAATGTAACAAGAGAGAAAAGGAGCGAGCCTCTTTTCGAGCGACGGGTGGTGCGTTCTGCCGCCTTCGAGAGAATGACGCATCGCACAAGCATGTGAACCAAACGCGGTTTATTCTGGTGTATTCTAGAAATACATGGTATGTTCGGGCGATTTCTGGAACGTTTATAGGATGGTATAAAGTCGACGTCGCGGAGAAAAGGAGCAGTAAACAGCAAGTCATTAACTGTGTATTACAAAATAAATAGTGAATATAAATGTTGTATTAGAAATTCATAGTCTGTAAATAATAGTTTTTAATGGTTTATAATCATAGCGTTAATTTATAGTGTATTCATTAGTGTATAGAAATAAATATTTGTTTGTGAATAGACGATTTAAACAGCACTTGTATTATTATTTTTAGAAAGAACGTTACAGTGGTGTTACAGGTGTGAGGTTTTTTTAAAATAAATAAAATCGCGTAATAATTAAATAAAGTGCTGTGAGATTAAATTTTTAGTGTTAAAAATAATTTCAACAAACAATTAAGATGGCGATGAAATTGTTGAAAGATCTGAAGGTAATAGACTTAAAACGCGAACTGGAAGAACGGGACTTGGAAACAACGGGCCTTAAAAGCGTGTTAATAAATCTGCTAAGAGAATGGCTTTTGGAACAGAAGGAAGACCCCGAAAATTACCTCTTCGAAATACCTGGACCCGCAATTGATACTAACGTATTGTTAAGTAAAATGGAAGAGAATTCTAGAAAGTCTGAAGAGAATTCTAGAATTTTAAAAGAGGAATTATTGGAAAAGTCTGAAGAGAATTCTAGAATTTTAAAAGAAGAATTACTTGAAAATACTAAAGCGCTGGAAGAAAAAGTATTGGAAAAACACGAAGAGAATTCTAGAAAGTCCGAAGAAAATGTTAGAATGCTTAAAGAAGAATTACTAGAAAAGGCCGAAGAAACTGTTAGAATGCTAAAGGAAGAAATACTGGAGAATTCCAGAAAATCTGAAGAAAGTTCTAGAAGGCTTAAAGGAGAATTGTTGGAAAATGTCAAAGCGTTGGAAGATAAAGTTTTCGAAGAATTTTTGGAGAATGCCAGCGCGTTAGGACTATTGGAAGGTAGACTGGCGGAACAAGATAGGGTAATAAAGATGGTAGAAGAGAAAATAGCCCAAATGCAATTACCACCAACAACTAAGAAAGACGATATGGCCGAAATGCTGGAAGATAGAATGAGGCAACTACGGTTTCCCTCAACTTCTGAGAGGCCGTTTAATGAAGTAAAGAAACAATTTAAAGAAGAAAAGGATCCTGCCGTAGGGATAAAATTAAAACCACCCACGTTCGATGGAAAGATACCTTGGTCCACCTACTACAAACAATTTGAGGCGGCCGCTGGGGCCAACGGATGGACACGCAAGGAAAAGGCCGTTTCTCTAACTGTGGCTTTGCGTGGAGACGCGTTGAACGTCCTGCAAACAATCCCAGCAGGACAGGAAAATGATTACCAATTGTTAGTGTCTAGATTGGAAATGAGATATGGAGACGCGCATCTTCAACAAGTGTATCACGCGCAAGTGAAGAATCGTATCCAGAAGAATGGAGAAAGCCTGCAGGAGTTTGAAGCCGATGTTGCGCGGCTTGTCCGATTGGCGTACCCTACGGCACCCGATTCATTTCTGGGACAACTGGCTGTGCAGACCTTCATTGATGGGTTAAGAGACGGAGAAACACAACAATCATTGAGGCTGGCACGACCAAGAACAACTGATGATGCGCTTGCTCACGCCTTAGAATTTGAAGCTGCAAAACAAGCGTCCCGAGGTCACGGACGTGTTCGGACCGTTTTGGAAGAAGATGAAGGTTCTAAAGATCGCCTAGAAGAATTATTAATGAGAGTTCTTCGGAAGGAAGAAAGCCGTAAGAAGAATCATCAAGAAGTTCGAGGGCCTCGTTGTTGGAATTGCGGCGAACAAGGACATGTAGAACGCCGTTGTCCCAAAATAAGAAAAGTACAACCGTCGGAAAAGTTAAAAGGGGTTGGCAAGAGGGGGCGAACGTTGACTGCGAGTGAAGATGCCCCGGAGATCACGATCCATGCCGTAACATCGAAGAACAGTACCAGCAGTTTGTTCGTAGATGGGAAGATTGCTAACCGAACTGTTCCACTACTTATTGATACGGGGGCGACAAAATCCATCGTACGCCCTGATGTTCTACGATCAAGTATTAAGCTGTTACACCCACAACTACTCAACTCCGTACAGCAACAGGTGAAGTGATACCAACACGCGGAGTGGTGAAGACGAAGATTGGTATTGGAAGTGAAGAACGTGATCATGAGGTGCTGGTAGCCGACATCATTGACGAATTCATCTTGGGAATGGACCTCCTGAGAAAATTTGGTTTTACATTGGACTTGAAGGAGGGTGTTTTGAAGGTCGGTAACGAAGAACTTCCGTTGCACCCACGAGAAGATCCGATTGTAAGGGTTTTGCTGACTGAAGATGTGATATTGCCGGGTCAAAGCGAGATGGTTGTCGAGGCGGGTTTGGATGGAGATCTTCGGGTAGGATGTGTGCGAATGATGGAGCCTGTTTGTGATAAGAAGATCCATAGTGGCATACTGGTGGGAAAAGCGCTGATCAAGGTTGGAAAGAGAGTACCGGTGAGAATTATGAACGTTAATGTGGATCCGGTGACATTGAAGAAGAGTACCCTTGTGGGACAGTGTGTGCCAGTATTCCGAGTAGCCAGGTGTATGGCTGATGTTCCAAAACCAGTGCCCAAAGACCATGGTGGAAAATTAGTGGGTATGGTTACTAGTTCGTGCGAAGACCTTAACAGAACGGAAGTGAAGGAGGTACAGGGTTTGGTTCACCGATACCAAGATATCTTCGCTCTTGACGATAGCCAGAAGGGACGAACAAATATAGTAAAACATAAAATCAATACAGGCAACTCTATGCCTGTCCGTCAGCAGCCGAGGCGTCTACCTCTAGCAAGGCGAGCAGAAGCCGAAAAGATTATTACTGATATGGAAGAACAAGGGGTCATCGAGCCATCCAGCAGTCCATGGGCATCACCGGTGGTCCTGGTCAGTAAGAAGGACGGGTCAACGAGATTTTGTGTGGACTATCGGCAGCTTAATGACGTGACCAAGAAAGACAGCTATCCCTTACCACGCATCGATGACACGTTAGATACCCTGTCTGGTTCACGATGGTTTTCGACTTTGGACTTGAAGAGCGGTTATTGGCAAGTTGAAATGGAACCTGAAGACCGGGAGAAGACCGCGTTCACTATTGGTTCCGGACTATGGCAGTTTACAGTTATGCCTTTTGGTCTATGTA
The DNA here is from genome assembly GCA_929113105.1 of Agrypnus murinus. NCBI lineage: Eukaryota > Metazoa > Arthropoda > Insecta > Coleoptera > Elateridae > Agrypnus > Agrypnus murinus. The sequence continues at coordinate 22,208,873 of OV816023.1, forward strand.
ACGCTCCGGCCACCTTTGAGCGTCTAATGGAGACCATCCTGAGAGGGTTGTCGTGGAAGACCTGCCTTTTATACCTAGATGATGTGATTGTAGTCGGAAAATCATTCAACGAACATTTGAACAATCTAGAGGAAGTGTTCCGAAGACTACGTGGAGCCAATCTGAAACTGAGTCCGAAAAAGTGCCACATATTCAGAAAGGAAGTGAAATATCTCGGGCACGTCGTATCACAAAATGGAGTGGCAGCCGACCCCGATAAGATTCGTGCAGTTCAAGAGTGGCCAACACCGAAAGATAAACACCAAGTTCGTAGTTTTCTTGGGTTATGTACCTACTACAGGCGTTTCGTTCCTGGGTTTGCCAATATAGCGAAACCTCTGACAAGGTTAACTGAAGATGGGCGCGAGTATGTTTGGAGCGGAGAGTGTGAAACAGCTTTCCAACAGCTGAAGCGTGCCCTGACAACAGCACCAATATTGAGCTATCCACGGACAGAAGGGAAATTCATACTTGACACAGATGCAAGTAATCTGGCCATTGGGGGGGTACTTTCTCAGATACAGGATGGACAAGAAAAGGTCATCGGCTATTTTAGTAAGGTTTTGTCGAAAGCCGAAAGGAATTATTGTGTGACCAGAAAAGAACTATTGGCCGTCGTGAAGTCCGTTGAGCACTTCTACAAATACTTGTACGGACGGAAGTTTTTATTGAGGACGGACCATGCAGCGTTGAAATGGCTTCTACAATTCCGTAATCCTGAAGGCCAGGTCGCAAGGTGGTTCGAACGATTACAAGGATATGACTTTGACACCGAACATCGAGCGGGCACTAGTCATCGAAATGCCGATGCTCTTTCAAGAAGACCCTGTCCAACGGATTGCCGTCATTGCTCTCGTTTGGAGGAGAGGGTTTGCCAAGTATTAAGGACTACCATCGTCAACGACAATTGGTTGCCGGAAGAATTGCAACGACAGCAGGAGGCTGATCCCGAACTAAAAATGGTACTGGAATGGAAGCGCGTGGGAGAAAGGCCTGCCTGGGAGGCCGTCAGCCCTTTCAACAGAACGCTCAAAGCATATTGGGCCCAATGGGAGTCCTTGAAGGTGGAAGACGATCTCCTGAAGCGAGTACTGGAGAGTGAAGATGGCACCACCATTAGGTCTCAGTTCGTGGTTCCAAGAAGCCGAGTGGCTACAGTATTGCGACATCTCCATGACGGTGCCTCAGGAGGACACTTCGGTGTGAAAAAGACTTTGGAGAAAGTTAGGGAGCGTTTTTATTGGGTCAACTGTAAAGAAGACGTGAAGGAGTGGTGCCGGAAATGTGAACTATGTGCCACTGGTAACGGACCCTTGGGGAAACGAAGAGCACCTATGAGGCAGTACAATGTGGGTAGTCCTCTGGAAAGAATAGCCATAGATATTGCCGGACCATTTCCCGAAACCGACGATGGGAATAAATACATATTAGTGGCAATGGACTATTTTACCAAATGGCCAGAAGCATATGCCCTACCAAACCAGGAAGCTGCGACTGTTGCTGACGTACTAGTCAAAGAGTTTTTCAGTCGCTTCGGAGTGCCCATGGAGCTGCATTCGGATCAAGGCCGCAATTTCGAGTCTGTACTCTTTGGAGAAGTCTGTCGATTGTTGGGCATTCGCAAGACTCGGACCACACCGTTACATCCGCAGTCCGATGGAATGGTAGAACGCATGAATCGGACAATGGGCAAATATTTGGCCAAGGTCATCTCCGATCATCAACGAGACTGGGACCAATACCTGCATCTGTTCCTGATGGCTTATCGTGCATCGGTCCACGAAACAACCGGTCAGTCACCAGCGTCTGTGATGTTTGGACGCGAGTTACGGTTACCGTGTGATCTAGAATTTGGGTCTCCACCTATAGAGCAGGAGGTAGCCGGGAATGATTATGTCATCAACTTAAAGAAGAAGTTGGAGGATATTCACGACCGAACCCGAAATAATAGTCGAATCGCGAGTGACCGGATGAAGGCTACGTACGATGTGAGAGCCCAAGAAGGAGGGTTTCAACCTGGAGAGCTTGTCTGGTTATACAACCCGCAAAGACGTCGTGGCTATTCTCCAAAGTTACAGCGAAATTGGGAGGGTCCATACCAGGTGAAGAAACGAATAAATGACTTGATTTATCGCATCCAGAAATTGCCAAGGGGGAAACCAAAAGTGGTACACTCCAATCGTCTGGCGCACTATGAGGGAAATAATGACGCAGTCCCGGATCGGAAAGATGAGGCTGAGGTGGCTATCAATACCGTAAGGCCTGAAGATGATCAGCCAACCTTTAGAGAATTTATGGCTGCGTTCTCTGGAACTAGAAAAGCGCGATTCGGAGTCACGACTGAGATGCAACAAGATCTCTTCCAGGTCCCTGGTGATTATTCCATTGCCCACTGTGTCTCCGAGGATCTCCGTATGTCCAGGGGGATCGCAGTGGTGTTTAGAAATAAATTTGGACGGCTGAATGAACTTCGAGAACAAAATCCCTCTGTTGGTAAATCCTTACGCTTGCCTGATCATGACCGATCCATTTACTACTTGGTAACCAAGCAGTTTTACTACCAGAAACCGAGTTACGCCGACTTGTGGAGGGTACTATGGAATTTGAGAATCGAGTTGCTTACCAGGGGAATTAACAAATTGACAGTTCCCAAACTCGGCTGTGGGCGGGACCAGCTGGATTGGAGAATCGTTAGAAACATGCTGGAAGTTGTCTTTAGAGGTACGGACGTCAAGATCTTCGTCTGCAATTTTGACCCACAACCCGCATTAAGGCCAACGAAGAGTGTAGACTGTTATTTCTACCGTAATGGAACGTGTAGTCGAGGTGAAGACTGTCGATATCGTCATGACCCGTTCTACAGGAACCAGAGCATAAAACCTGTTCTGGGACAGAACAGACTTGAAGAGGGGGGCAGTGTAACAAGAGAGAAAAGGAGCGAGCCTCTTTTCGAGCGACGGGTGGTGCGTTCTGCCGCCTTCGAGAGAATGACGCATCGCACAAGCATGTGAACCAAACGCGGTTTATTCTGGTGTATTCTAGAAATACATGGTATGTTCGGGCGATTTCTGGAACGTTTATAGGATGGTATAAAGTCGACGTCGCGGAGAAAAGGAGCAGTAAACAGCAAGTCATTAACTGTGTATTACAAAATAAATAGTGAATATAAATGTTGTATTAGAAATTCATAGTCTGTAAATAATAGTTTTTAATGGTTTATAATCATAGCGTTAATTTATAGTGTATTCATTAGTGTATAGAAATAAATATTTGTTTGTGAATAGACGATTTAAACAGCACTTGTATTATTATTTTTAGAAAGAACGTTACAATAAAGTAGAAAAAAGCATACGATATTTATTTCTTAAAATAGAAGAAACGATAGTAGAAGTGGAACGGCTGTTTTGTATTTCAGTAAAATAAGGAACTCACTTGAAAATTGCAGTTTTTATTACTCTATTGTTGTTATACAAAGCCACTCTAGGTAGGGTAGTAACCTTTAAAACTGGTTCTATTTTTGTGTTGTTTGTAAACAAAAGAAACTATGCTCCGAGACGTACGTCGTTTCTTTTACCAGAATTGTTAAATGTGTTCCCTGCTCGGGACAAGACATTTTCTAAAGACTGTATTATGTATATTGTAAGTGGGTTATTCCAAAAATTCGTATTAATTCTTTAACTCTAAAACCTTCACGTGACACTCGCTGGGATAGCCGTGTTGAGGTTTAAGACCATTACTAAATGAATTGTCTGATCTTTTTTATAATCTATGACTATGAGTATGATCAATCAAAGGGGGGGGAGGGTCAACATATATAATAATTGGAGGCAGCAGTAGTAATCTTTATACAAGGGCAGCCAAGTGTGTAGGAACGCCCCTGATTGAGGGCAGAAATATACAAGCTTTATACCAGGTGTTCGGTATCGTTATGTTCAAACTTCGGGAGTGTAAACTAGGTTCAATTTATCAATCAATCAAACTAGGTGTAAAAAACACAAAAGTGGTAGGTCTATTTTTATTTGTTTCAGAAATAAAGGGCTAATTATTTTTTGACGGGTAAGAAAAACCTGCCTGGAACTGCAAGTTACATCCAGGGACGAACCCATGGGGGGGGGGATGGGAGGGGACGCTCCCCCCTCAAAGTTGATAATTTTGAGCGAGAGTTGGCAATTTCACAATTTGAGAAAAATGAGAAGATAAGAAAATGTGTCCAAAACAATTTATTTTTTAAATTTAATCTAATTGCCATGCATACACGTTGGAGAGTTTTAAATAAAAATAAGATTTGTGTAAAATACTAATTTTGCTTCATGTAATGTTAGGTACAAATACAAATATTTTCTTACTAGTAGTTGGTATTTTCATCGTAATAAGTTGGCAATTTTAAGGCAACCCCCCCCAAAAAAACTCTTTAGGTTCGTCCCTGGTTACATCTTGCCCAATCAAACAAACAAACTCATAGGCACCTATTTAGAACATGTAACGTTAATAATACGAATGGACATGTCGCCGTTAATGCATACTGGCGTAACAATCTTTTAGCAACTTTACAGGAGCGCGGTTTAAATGCTTGTAAAGACTTTATTACAGATGATATGATGAATTCTCTGAAATGTTGTAACTAACAATATTGCTAGTTGGAGCATTTCAAAGAATTAGGTTCATATCTGTAATAAAGTTTTTGTAAGCATTTAAACTACGCCTGTAAAATTGCTAAAAAATAGATACGCCAGTATACAGTAATGGCGACGATGTGGCTTCAAATAGATTGTGCACCACGACCAAGAAGACTATACAGATATAGAAAAACAAGTTGGAAGTATCTACGAAACCATATGTATGATAAAGAACGCGCTAGTAAAATAAAGAAGGGTTTATATCGGGTCACGCCTTTGCTCTTCTTAGTTTGTGTTAGTGGAGGAATATTCGAGCATTAAAGTGGTTTAGTAAACTACAAACCAAGCATTGGTGTAGTCGTGTAGTTGTTTGTAATTGAAAGAGAATTTAATGATATTAAATTTTCTCAGAATTAAAAATATTATTTGGCAAATTAGGACCAAATAATCACTTGCTTTTTAATAAGTAGCTTACAATTTTTAGCACTAACACAAACTAAAAAGAGCAAAGGCGTGGCCCGATATAAACCCTTCTTTATTTTACTAGCGCGTTCCTTATCATACACACATATCGTTTTGCAGATACTTCCAACTTGTTTTTCTATATCTGTATACAGGAGGTCAAACTCAAGCAGAGAGGGCAGGATTTCTGTACACAAAATCCGCCGTAGACGCTCCCGAGAAAGCCAGAGCATTGGCGACATCAAGCGGCGGTTAGTGAAATATCAAAGATTGTTCCAAAATGTTCCTCAAAAGCAGGCAAACCTACTCTTATTAGATAAATTCATCGCCCGGGAGCTAGTGAGGCACCGCAACGAGCTACCTTATTTTAAGCACTTTTTTATTTACTGGGGGCCGCACTCGATGTTGGTGGCCGGCGCTTCAAAATCCAAAGGGCGGCGCTGGACATTGGAATTGTTTATTATTCAATGCTTGATGGAATGTACAGTCAAAGAAATAAGTAGTGTGTTGCCTCTTATGTACGCCTGTTCAGTATGCAACACACCTTATACATTTAAATAAAATAAACATAACTCTCTATTAAAAATAATTAATTTATAATACATAAATAATATGAAATTTATGTATAAAAAATAATAACATCGAAAACAAATGTAAAATCCGAGGCGGCGCATTACTTACTTCCAGCAGCGTGCAGTGCATACGAAACAGTGGAAGCAGTCACGATACGACGTATGCGCTATTACGCTCATACGCAATGTGTACGAGCGTAATAGCGCATACGTCATATCGGGACTGCTTCCACTATCCCGTATGCACGGCACGCTGCTGCTTACTTCTGTGACTGTACTACAATATTCAATGTAAGTCAAACACATAACCTTGTACGTACTTCAAGTAGAGTATAATAACGCAACGGTGTTCTTGCTCAACTTTTGTACGTTGTTTTCAGACACTTCCCTTATAAACAACAACTGAAATTTATGAAAAGAGCTAACCTGTTACAATTCAAGCTTTGTATTAGCGTTACAATACATTTGCACACTACTTTCTCACTGACGTAGAAAAAACACCACTAAAAACTAATAAATTGCACTTATTTTAAAGGTTGTGGTAATGAAAACTACCATATGGTATTGTGTCACTGTTAGCAGTAGCTGCTCTCTCCATGAAATTGTTCACATCTTGGCTTGACTTACTTTGAAATGTAATCGTATCCCCACTCCAATTCCAAAGAAACCTCGAAAATTTTAAAATAAAGGTCGAATGGGCACTATTTTCAGGAAATTATATGCAAAGGTGTGTTGCGCCACATAACCGCTTACGTACCGAGCTGGAGGAGTATACCTGCGACTACTAATCGTTACTAGTCTAGAGTAAAGTTTAGGTCAGGTGTCGGCAACCTATGACCCGCGGGTCACCAAGTGACCCATTTGATAATTCTAAGTGACCCAGTGCAGAAACGAACATGGGTGGAATATAGCTACATTGTCCGATATGAAAATACCCATTGACCCGAAACGTATTGGGTGTTCGTGAGACCACACGACGTTTACTCATAAAACTGGCTGTCTTCTACCCTATCCTGCTAGATGGGCAACGGATGAAGCTGTCAGATTAAGTGTGTGGTAGAGAAATTCGTGAGAATTCTCGACGGTAACTCATACCGATCAGGGGGAGGCCTGGTAGATGAGACCGGTGTGGGCGAATTCGAATCTCGCCTGGGATAAGGTCATTTATGGTCACCAACGGAACCCGCTGTTTGACCGAGGTCATTTATGGTCACCAACGAACCCGCTGCATGACCGAGGTCATGTATGGTCGCCAAGGAACTCGCTGCTTGACCGAGGTCATTTATGGTCACCAAAGGAACCCGCTGTTTGACTGAATCTTAAGTGCGGAGAATAGAAGTGAGGTTATCCCACTTTTGGGTATATGGAAAACTGCAGGCGGCCAGGTAAATGTGCTTAGGAGCTATCCCGACCACCCTATGATCCGGACTGCAGCCGGGTACAGTGATTGGGAGAAGCTCTGAAAGCCATTACACTTAAGGATAGTTGAAGCGAATACATAGCGTCTCACTATCAAGACAACTTCACCAAATACGGGTACGCACCGGGAGTCTATATAACGTGTAGACTTAAACGAAGCTCTGTCGAGGGCCCACCAAGCCTAAAATTGGTAGATCGGGATGGCAAAACCATTAAAAAATCAAGTCCCGCCACAATTGAGGTGGATTCGATCGGGCACTGGTCCCACTTAATAACAGCGTTAAGTTGGGGAATAATCCTATTGCTGGACGAGGTACCTTAGGCCCGTATGAAAGAGGATGGGGGGTGCCGGCGGGTAAGCAACGCGCAATGAGCAATTGCTCCGGCACTATGCCCGAGTTAGCTAGTAGAGGGTGGATAGGCAACCTAGCTCCGACCAGTGAGCTGAACTGGTAGCAATTGCTGTACTGCCGGTTATGCAACTTGCGCGCTGATTGGGCGTATCCCAATCACTTCCTTCTGGAAGGGAACGTAGGGGTATGTTTATACGGGTACCCCACGTAAAACAATCTTGACCCGAAACGTATTCTTAATAGTCACATTTTGGTTGATGTTGACTCGCAGCCAAAAAAGGTTGCCGACGCCTGCTTTAGGTAATTGATTTCTTCCTTTGTTTTGGGAAAACACCAATCTTTATTTACAACATTTGTATTTTACGTACCTGTAAACATCCTCATACGTATTTCCATAAATAAAACACCCTTTAAGGCTAGAATGAGCATGAATATCCAATACAAAATCTAACTGAAACTCCTAAAACAATGATTATTTAGCATACATCCTTTAGTATATGGTAAATGAGTGATTACCTTATTTTTATCTAATGCTATTAACATATCAATTGTAGCTCTCAGAGCTGGATGAGCCCAAGGAGACGCCATATGCCATGAGCGATTTAGATCAAAACCCATTAAAGTACTTCTATAATTTCCTAGGAACACTCCATCCGGATTTAACATTGGCACAATTTTAAATATCACATGTTCCCTAAGTATACAAGCCACTGGATGAGAACTTACTAACAATTCCATTATACCTGCAATAAACCATAGCTACACTTTTTATTGATTCTGCTAATTGATTAATGATGATTAAGTCAGAAATTTCATAATACATATTAGCAAAAAAAGCAGACATTGATATTAACAATGTCATGTAAGCAGTATATGTATAGTAATTTATTTTGATTCTCATTGCAAATAATAATAATTTATAGAAATTTAGTCTCTACATAAGCAAAATGGCATACATGCATTTGTGAAATGGTTTGAAGAAACCTGCCATATCCCAAGTAGCTACATTACAAGAAAATTACGTAAATTCTGCATGCCACATATTATATCCTCAAAATTTCAAGAGAAAACGGCACGTGAAAAGAATAGTAATTTTTGTATGCCCTACGTACTGTACAAAGATGATCAGAAAAGAACGTATTTATTACATACCACTTAGTATTTGAAATTCAAATGCCGACGGCATCTGGCCGGCATTATGTGAATTTTGAAATTAAAACCAGAGCATAGTGCCGCTTATATGCACCATATATCTATCCTTGAAGATTTAATCATGGATTCCAATAGTTCTTTGATGCTGAATCCAAATTGATTTACCAAAGTGTTCAATCTCATCAATTTTTTAAATATAGCAACTAAGAATGACTTTTTAGCAATTACAAACGAATATATCTCAGTAGCAGTATGGAGTAAAAATTCTAATATAGTGGAAAATCAGGTTTATGCCTTCTAAATAACTACAATTAATTAATTTTGATAGACAATAATATTAAATACCAGACACTGTTTAATTTTTCGACGACCGAATGCGTGGCATATTGACGCATGGGGTATATTTTGAATGCTTAATACCGACTTACATATCTCTTTTCAATAATAATAAAATAAGTTCTATAAAGTGTTTGTTACAAATCTTTTATAATTTTACTAGTATTTGTAAACATTTGCAATGCAACAGCAATATGCAGCCGCCCAGCAACTAAATAGCTTCTGAGATTTTATATTATAATGTCCTTCACGATTAATGATTTGTGTGTTTTTCGCTTTCTCGATGAGATTGTTCATTTTGATAAACAAATTCGGGAGCTTAAAAAAACTATAATAATCAACACGTACATAGATCTTCAAAGGCAGATATATGGTTCATTTTTGTTTTAAATGAACTAAGTGATTTAGAATTTTCAAATAATGTGCAAATATTAGCTCAAATTAGTTTATTTAACAAAAACGTATTTACAATACTGAAATATTGATTTAACGAATATACTTAATTATTAATATTTTATTAATTAAGTATATTATTATTATCATACAGTAATGAACTTTTAATTTTATAATTTCATAATAAGTAATGGGGGAGTTGGTACGGGGATCGGTGAATTTGCTTTTGAAATATATCTTGAATTGCGTATAATTTAATTTAATCCACTTCTATTTTTTTATAACATGTGTAATTGTGTATGTATACTTATATCTGTTACTGTTATAAGTTTCAGTTAATAAATATTCTTTAAATCAATTCATCAATTCCGTTTTTAAATACGGTTTTGTTAAATTAAATTATTAATACTTTATTAAATAATTCAAAGAAAAAATGATTAATATAATTCTCTTATAATATTATCTTAATATAAATACTTAATTAATAATAAACGCAGACGACAAAGTGTAGCAATACTAACAGTAAGTAAGTGGACGTTCTAGAATCCGGCACTAGAATTTATCAAATGTTAAATTCTTAAAAGTATTTTTTTTAATTCGTGCTAAATGATGGAAGTATACGTTTTTCTACTTTTTTCCATTGCACTAAAAATGAGACTAAACTAGATACTTTGTTTAGGGATTTTATAAATTAAATGTGTTGTTCATTTAACATACTCATCAAAAGCATGTGAATGTTATGGTAATGAAGACATGAAAAGGATGTATTTTTCACGTATTAATTTTAACGTCCAAACGTACCGCGTATACGCGGAGTACGTAATTATTACATGCCATTGATCATCACTTTGAAATATTAATTGTGGCATGTAAAAAGAATCAGAGGCACGTAATTTTCATATACATACATGTCTATTCAAGCGCTACTAGGAATCTGACACTGAGGGATGCTCAGCACACTGACATCATAATGTCGCCGTTTTTCGGCAGTAACGACGTATTAAAATGATGTCGTATTATTGTAGTAAGACTGACAAGCATTATCTCACAGCCCAAGGACGTCAATATAAGACGTCATTAAAGTTCAACAACGTCATTAAAACGTTGTTTAATGACGCCATTAAATCGTCCTGTATACTAGGACAGGAATTATAAATAAATCGTTGAATATTGGAAATAACATTTATTATATATTATTTCGTACATAATTATTAAACAAAAGTAAACATCCAGCAACTGAAAAGCTGCTAAAACAATATGCAAATTAATTGATGATACTAAAATAAAAAATAATATTAGTAAGTAATATGCAGTACTGTAAAGGCTTTACATTAGTATTAATTCTAAATTCTAATCTTACAAAATCGCCGAACGGGTAAAACTGTATAGGTTATGTAGTAGTGTGACGGAACAAGTAATTATTATACTCATTCTTTGTGACAAACCACGCAATTATTATATGCAGTGGTTGCACACATAGACTAGAAATGTACGTCAACAACTTTAATAATAAGTAGGAACGTTATTAAGTACAGAGCAAAACAATGTGTTGTACGTCTAAAAGACTTCTAAGTACGTCCCATAATATGACGTCTTATGGACATCATTTGTTAGTCGGCCAATACTTAGAGTAACGTCATTATGACGTCAGTGTGCTAGCTGGGATGTTACTATAAAGTTCTTAAATATGTTAAAAACACAAAAAATGGATTTTTTTGGGCGTTATTTGTAAAATAAAGTGTGATATAGATTGAATCTTCACAAATAAATACCTGCCTACCTTGGCAAACAAGACTAGCAGGTGATTCCCCTGGATGAACTCTAGCCATTATTACAATTACTCTTCTCTTTTCCTTTGATTGTGGTGTTCCTTTTGATCCAATAGTGATTAGATCGACACGCCTCTTTTGCTAAAATAAGTATATATTAATTGCTATATATGTATCTTCTGTCATTGACAATGTACAATACTACTTCCTAATAATTCTCTTGTAAACTGATCACTTAAATGAGTAGCTTTAGATTCAAGACTAGAAAGATATGATTGAAGCTTTGAGTAACTGTAAGGAGGAGCTAAAGCAAATTGAAAAACTTCATCTTCTCTATCAAATCCAAATGCGAAGCTGAGCACATAATGTCCTTGATGAACTAGAGAACGCTGATAAAAAACATGATGCTTTGGAATTCTCTGCCTAGACGCAAATAAGAATTTATTATTGCCTGTTAGATATGTAGAAATGTTTCTTGTATTCATACCATTTTGGTCTGGTAGATGATTTTACAACAGGCGTCATATTATCGTTAAAAATGTTTCTATATTTACTAATATTAACTATATTAAATATCACTCTCTACAAAATATACAATTCAGAATAATTCCGTTACTGTTTTTAATTGAATAAATAATTAATACTTACTTGATCTTGTTTAACATTATCAACAGTAAAATTAAACCAAAACCTAAATCGTGGACTGCAAGTATCCGGTCTGATAAATAGATCATATTCATATTCATTTATCAAATCAACCCTTCCTAGATTTCCTGCTTCAAAAGAGGCGTCGAAACAAAGATGACCACGTTTTGCTTTGCCACTATGTCCTGGAGGACGCATTATCAGCCTGTTTACATTTCCCAAACCTCCTTCTCCATCACTGTCTTCACTATCTGTAAAGAGATTAATACTAATTTAATCCTAGACCTACGTAAATACAAGACAAATGTTAACAGAATATTGTGAAAAAACTATTTAGAATGTAATTTTAATTTTCCATAAAAAATAGTCTATGGTAGGGGAGAGTGTTGTACCTTAGACCAATTTTACCTTATGGTCCAGTTGCCATATTTCCTATATTATATAGGAATTACATATTTCTACTATAATTGCTTGACAATGCTTAGAATAGATATCGCTATGGACAATTTAAGATAAAATAGTTCAAATCGTTTTCAATCTGCAGCTTTTTTAGTGTTTTCTAGCAGAAGAGTAACTATTTGTTGTTTGTTTTAAGTGTTCAACGTTTATTTCTCATTATAAAATTTCTTTTTTTTCCTCTTTAAAACGACATAATTTTTTAAACCAAATATTTAACCTAAAAAATCCAAAGATTGTTGTCTAACGAATCTACCTAACGTGTACGTTGGACTAATGAAATGTTTGTACCTTGGACCGTAGTAGAGTGGCAAAACTAGTAGATACAGATATAATTTAAAAAAAAGCCGTAGAAGATATTCTTTTTCGACAGTATTCTATATGTCTGGCTGAGTAGATTAATCAAATTTCAAAAACAACCTTGCTTAGGCATTTGAAGATCCAAAGGAGAACATCCTCATACATCCCACAAACTGCAGCCGCTCGACCGAACTTTATTCGGACCCTAAGATTAACGACTTATCGGAAATAGTTGGAGTAGCATACTTAAAGGCCTTTACTATGGGTAATATTGTAAAAGGTTTTTCGATTACCGGAATTTGGCCGGTTAACATAAATATCGAAAATAAATTTCTCTTCTCTTATGTGACCGACCGCATGAGGGAAATGGACCTCTAAATGATGTTACTATTGGTAATCTTTCAATCAGCAATATTAGGGAGTGTGAGCAAATGTTGCCAGAACCATCTACAAGTGGAAAAAACTATAAAAAAACTTAAAAAACTATTTTAACCGATTCGCCTGTAAAAGATGAAATAGAAAAATATAAGTCAGCGGGAAATAAAATAAAAATTGAAAACTCTGCAGAAAAAATTAAGATAAAAGCTTTTTTTTGTATAAATGTTAATTGCCAAACCACTGAAGTAAATACATACTTGTGCGTTGTGCAGGGCGGTTATTTTTAACGACAATCACAGAAAGATGTTTATGTGATTGTCGAGACAGACTGCTTAATGTGCCCATCTGACAGCACGGTGAAGTGTACTGAGGCCTTATTGACAAGAAAAATCCCCTTGCCGGTTCCGGGTATCGAACCGGCCCGCCTGAGTAACAGTTGAACTCTTTACCGCGTGACCATCCACTTCCACAATTTAATGAGCATGATTGTGAAGAATCTAAACGAAAATTAGTCAAGAAAGAAAGGAGAAAGTAGTAAAGAAGAAAGTGTTGAAAATTAAAAATTTCATGATTTTTCATCAGAAGACTATCCAGAACAGTTTTTTGAAAGCATAAAAGAGGAAGCCGAGAACGAAAAAACGGATGAACGATTAATTAAAGGAGACTTTGGTTTTAGTAAACCTAATATTAATAGAAATCTAAAAAATTATTTCATGTTTAATTATTTTCCATATTGGACCAAGGTACAACACATGGTTGACCAAATTCCTGTTTTCTTTCTTTATTTTTTTCGGCAATTAGGCAAACTTATTTAAATCTACTGGCTGCAAATATTAAAAGAAAAGATTGTCTAGAAAATGTTCATGCATAAGTCTATCATATAGAAGTAACCACTTTGCAAATATAGATTGACAAAAAAATATTCCAAGGTACAATACTCTCCCCTACCCATGCCACCGGTACAACTTTAGTGGAATCCACTAAACAGACATATTTAGAATGGGGGTTTGTATAGTGGCAGATTTAACACTTAAGGAGCCTGAAGCGTTACAAGTTTCTGGGGCCCCATAGTATAAATCAATTACTACAATTTATATACCTTTTATTTTTTTATCAAAAATTAAGTACATATAATTATTAATATCAGGCGCGAAAATTCACAGAAGGGGGGGAGGAAATTGCCTCCTCAAGATTTTTAAGTAATCCGACTTCGTCTCATGCCGCAGTCCCACGAGTGTGAAATTGGCGTTTTTGTAAGTGTTGCACACTATACTTTATCTATGACCACAAAAACGTAATAAAACACCAAAAGCTTTGTTGGTGTCTTCAATTTTTTAAATGTCATAGACACATTTTTACATATTTTGGACGTCGTGTTGTTCCGCCGCTGCTTTTTTGTTAATGTAAGTAAATCATAACCTCAATTTTACAAATACATTGAATGCTTCATTTGAATGTAATTTGAAATAATAAATTCCCAAAACATTTTTAGATTTCCATGTAATAGACCGGTTGTTCTAAATGTATGACTAAAGCCATCAGAAGGATATATCGTTAAATCAATTTTACGTTAATTCAATAACAATTTTTGTGTAACTTTATATAGTAATAATAACTTTATATGCTGGTAGTCGACACAGTAGCTCAGAGGTAGGGACGTCGCTCAGAAAGTGAAAAGCCCAGGGTTCGATTTCCAGAGGGGGTGATAATTTTTTCTATATGGATCTGCATTCAAAATATAATTTAAAGTAAAACATTAATTAAACAGAATAAATTAACATAAATAAAATACAAAATGAACACAAACTTGTTTTAATAAAGTGAGTTTTGTTGATGAACGATTATTATACTAACAATTTTATAGTGATATGTGTATAAATCACAGACGAGCTGCCCCTAACTGAGGAGAACCAAACGCTCGAAACAACTGTCTTAGGATGCCGTCTGTGATTTATACACATATCACTATAAAATTTTGAGTATAATAGCCGTCCATTAACAATTTTTAACTTTTAGAAATAAATTAATCTTTATCTAAAAGTTGTAGTTGTAACTATGTATATTTCAAATAATTAGAAATATTGCATGTGCTGACAGCTATGGCATTTTAATAGAACCACTGATAATGCGAACTCATTTCCCACGGCCATTTCCGTACAGTTTAAAGATTATGAACAATGAGTCATTTTCATCATTACTAAACAGTGTGAAATGTGTAATTTTCTATAGTGGTCATAGATAAATTAGTTATTTGTATACCAAATAAAGTTGTACTTTTTTATCAGCTTTAGTGCTGAGGTGTACATTACGTTTTTTCTGAAATCGTGAAATTTTGAAATATGTCAAATACATATGCAACAATGCAAATAAAAATGACAGATGAGTCCGTAAAAGTTCTACTTTATGTGCTATTTCAGAAAAACATTTTATTCCATAATCAGTTCATTTATAATGAAACTTTTCTGCTTTTAGAAGCATCAAATTTATCAATATTTTCAAAACACTCAAAACATAAATTTTGCATGTCATTTTCAATAAACATTACTGATAAATTTTTTAAATGACTTTGTCCAAGATTATTTCTTAAATAATTTTTTACACGTTTAAGAACGAAGATTCTGCATACCATATCGGTAATGTTAAGATTTTTTTAAAATTGTTTCATCATTTGAAAATGTTGACAATTGACAAATGACGTTAAGGAATTTCACCCATTCGAAGACATGGTACAATTCGCCTTGCCCGAATTAAGTCGGACGACCGCACAGAGTTTGCCAAAAGGCATTGAAGGGAAGCCATTCGGAGCGACAGAGATGATACATTCCTTGCAGGTCTGCTGCGAAACTGTATATTCCATTATAAAATTTTACCTATCACCCTGAATGCTTGCCTTTTCGCACAAAACTCTATATTGCGTCGACCGTACACCTTTTTTACCCCCCTGTGCACGATATGATCTGTTTCTTCTTTCACTTTTTTCGACAAAGTGAATCCCCACGCCAATAATTTTTATTTGTCGCGTGTCCAGTGCGGTCCTTGGCAGGATGCCTCTGCGGGGGCCCCTGACTTGTGGGGCCTGAAGCGGCCGCTTCCAACGCTTGTGCCTAAATCGGCCACTGGGTTTGTATATTTCTACATTAGGTCTGCGGCCATTATATTCAGCAGTGTTTATGTGCTCTCTATGATACTGTAACTATACATGATGCAGAAATGACTGTAGAAGGTTTCGTGATGATGAGTAACACAAGTTATATGCTAATCCAGAAATGTCGTGTATAAATTGAAATTGTTCAGCAAGATAAATTGACAAACAACAATTAATTTAGAGATAACTCTAAAAGTAACGTATTTATTACATACAGGACCGCAATTCATATGAATAAAGAGATAATACGCATTTAATTATTTTTAGCGGGAAAGTTAGCATGGATTTATTCTCAAAGGTGGCACTGTCGCACTAGATCACTAAGAATAATTTTTTTACAGTAGTAGATTCCTATCTTTTCAGAAGTTAAAAGCATTTGCTTTACATCTAATTTTTTTAGAGAAAGTTGACAATAGTTTTATGTTGTGTCACTGGCGTATTTAGGATTTCTTTTTGGTGGGAGGGGAGAGCTACTACTAAATTTTCGGGTTTTTGCAGGAAAACACGGTTTCTGATCATAAATGACCAACACTATTAAAAAAAATTGGGGGGCTTCAGCCCGATAGACCCCCCTAAATACACCACTATGTCATGATTTAAGTTTTTATACAAAAGACACTGACAAAAAATATATAAAAAACTCTGTATCTTGGAGAGAACTATGGTTGGTTTAAATTAAATTTATAAGGGAATGGAGATCAGTAACATACATATAATATCTTGGAGAATGATAGTTTATTCACTTTCTTTACACGGAATAAATCTCCTACATTATTTTATGTATTTTTTTACTGGCATTGTATTTTAGAAAACATACGTCACTACTATCCAATTTCTTTTCTAGAGTCCACTGACTTTGAAAGCGTATTGTTTGTAAACTACTGAACCAAATTAAATATTTTAAAAACGAGCGAATAGTAAATTTATTTCTACATATAACAGTAAAATATTATATTTCTAAATTCTATACTTTTGTTTTTATCGGACGATACGTAATCAAAGATACCCATTTATAGGGGCAATTTCATTAATTGTAAGTTAAATAATTATTTCTCAGAAAGCATATGCCATATATCTACGAGATTTTTGTAGGGGTTAGAAGGAAACCTTGCAGTCCTTATGCTCTTAATTTTCAGACAAAAAAGTGTTTTATTTAAAATCTATATGAAAAAAATAGCGAACTATGTTTTCTTGTTTATTAATATGGATACCGTCAATATTTTTTCGCTAAATTAACACTTTTCATATGTAGACATTATTTTCTTCAAAAAAATGTTCCTAATTTTAGCAATAAAAGCGCAATAACAAAAAAAAACATTTTTTGTCCAATCCGCTTGTCACTAAAAATCGTTTTTTTTTGTTACTGCATTTTTTGGGTTAAAATTAAGAACATTTTTTTGAAGAAAATAATGTCTACATATGAAAAGTGTTAACATACATAAACATACGAAATACGTAAATCTGCAGCCGAGAAATATTAACCTAGTGGAAGTAATGCACTAAGAAGTCACATTCGTGACGCCGGTGATAAACGAAAGTCATATCGGAGTAGAAATCAAATCCGGAGCGAGCATAAGCCTAATTACAGAAAGTGCGAAAAGGTTTAACGTGGAGACCGCGACCGACGCTACGTCCGTGGGGCACATAGAGACACCTACGTATTGAAATAAAGTTCGAACAATTAAATACAAGTGAAAATATCCCAGCAGTTTACGTGGAAAAGCTGTCAGTGCTTCGCCCAAAATCTAAGTAAACTTGGGTGTACAGACTTGTTAAAAATGAACATAGTGGACACTAGAGGGCCAGTGAGGAGTAAACCATACAAGGTCACGATGAATGACAGACAAACCATCGCGAATATTGTGCAGTGGAAGGAACATGGTATCGTGACGGAGACGACATCACCGTACGCATCTCCAGTGTTACTAGTGGCAAAGAAAACGGGGAACCCAGACTTGTAGTGGATTTTCGGAAGTTAAATCAGCCGACAGTGAAGGACCACTATCCGCTACCAAATCTAGACGACCAATATGAGCATTTGGCGAGTTGTAAGATTTTTACGATATTGGATCTAGCACACGCTTATTTCCAAGTGACGCTAACGGAAGAGGCGAAACCAGACAGCATTCATCACACCTGATGAAACCAGACAGATTGAGAGAATTTATTTCGGGCTATCGAAATGTGCCAGTTTTTTGCACGCTTAATATAAAAGTTCTAGTTCTTTTACGAAACAAAGTGGCAATGGCGTTCTTAGACGATAGTTTAGTGCCCGTGAGGAACTGGAAGGAGATGCTAGAATGGTTGAGGTTAACTTAACTTTTTTAATGAAATTACGAAAGTGTTACTTCGGTACAAACACCGTGGAGTACTTAGGGTCGAACTTGTCAGCGGACGGTATAAGACCAGATGAAAACAAGGTGCAGGTGATTAAAGACTTTCTGGTACCGAGAGGAACGCGCGAACTAAAACGTTTTTTGGGACTAACCTTGTTTTTCAGACGATTTGTGAAGGGTATGCAACGATCATAAGACCAATCAGCGACCTAACTCAGAAGGTAACCACGTTCCGGTGGACAGATAGGGAGAACGAAGCCTTCGAGAAGATGAAGGAGTTACTGATCATGGCGTATGAACCTTATTCGTTATACCGAATTTCATGAGGAAAAGTATAGTTATCAAGTTCCTCGACCAAATGGGTCATTTTGGGGTGGATAAAACAATCGAACTCATTTTGCAGAAGTTTTAGTTTCCGGGCGTGCGACCTTAAGTGAAGAAACACCTGAGATCATGTGTGGAGTGTTTATTACTGAAATTCCCAGGTGGAAGACAACTGGGTCGTCTACATCCGATACCTATGACGGAAAGACCTTTCTACAGGGTCCATGCAGACCCCTTGGGGTCCTTCATCAGAAACTCCAAGGGAAACACTCACATACTGGCATTTATAGACAGTTATACGTGATACATAACACTTTATGCAGTGAGAAACACAAGGAGCAGTGTAACAGTACGGTGCTTACGTGACGGAGTACGGATTACCGGCGGTTTTAGTGACGGACATAGGTATGAGTTTTACGGAAAAACAATTTAAAAATTGTTGTGTCGAGAACGGAATTAAGTACGTTTTAAATAGCTTAAGACATCATATTGCGAACGGGTTATCTATAACTCCAGTTATTTTAACTAAAATGAAAAACGAAAAAGGGTGGACACGAATTTGAAAGAGGTTTAATGCGATATGAATAACGTAGTGAATAAAACGACTGGGAAAACACCGTTTCAACGATGGTTTGCTACAGCGGGTGGCTGCACAATGCTCGCTGCCACTGGCTGGGAGAAGTACGAAAACCCAGAGGAAATACGACTAGAAGTACGTGAGAACGTCGCCAAGGAACAGAAGAAGCAACGATACTGTCGTGATAGATACGAACACGGAGGGTTTAACCAGCGTATAGTAATAAGAAGTACGGACAGTTATTCGTTTTTCATGTACCCAATTTCAATAGCCTTCAAACGCTTTGGCGTGTAGGTTCAGCTAGCAGTAAAAAATGTCGCTGTAATCATTCGTAAAAGCAGAGCAAAATTTTACTTTTAGCTTTAAATAATGACAAATTATAAAAAAGTATTTAATTAATTTAATGATTTAAAAATTATAAATCGCGAAAAAAACATTTCTACGTGCTGAAAATTTAAATTTGCTGAAAACTAAATTGATAGAAAAAAGTAGCGAGAAAAAAGTTACAGCGACATCTTTTACTGCTAGCTGAACCTACACGCCAAAGCCTTTGAAGGCCATTGAAATTGGGTACATGAACATCAAAGACGCCGGTAGCAACTGTCCGTACTTCTTATTACTATACGCTGGTTTAACCCTGGAGATATTGTATACGTGAAGGCGCCCCCAACATCTACAGGAGAACCTTTGAAAACCAAAATAAAGTACAAGGGACCGTTTGTAGTCGTGAAGGACGTGGAAAGGACACCTACACGATTAGTTCGATCGATGGAGCAGGCAGAAAAAATATACAACGAATGTCCACGTATCAACAATAAAAATCTACCGACAATCAGAAAATGAAAACGAAAACAGCAAAGGGAGCGACCAAGAAAACCGAGATGAGGACGCCACTGGTGAAAAGGAACGAGGAAACACCTTGAAAGGAACGCGGGTGGCCTTGAAAACAACTGCCGTTGGCGGAACTCAGCCACACCAGAACGATCCAGATTAACGACCCCGGCGCCTACGAACGAAACCGGTTCGCATCGGGCACTACATGTAGTGCGGTTATATTTACAAACACATTTGTTCAGTTTACGAGTAACATGACTGGCTACACAACACGCGCGCGCACGGACGAGGGACCACGATACTAGCCGACTAGACTAGAACTAGACCAGAAAGCCGAACTGGAAGTGCTATGCAAGTAGTATTAAGTGAACAACGAATTGGAATAGATGTTGTTTAATGTGGTGACAAGCTGGCGTGCATTAGAAGACTTGTTTTTTGTTTTAAATATTTGCCTTTACCTTAAAATTATTCTTCTGGTGCTTACAAATGGTTGATTATTTGCTAAATATATATATATATATATATATATATATATATATATATATATATATATATATATATATATATATATATATATATATATATATATATATATATATATATATATATATATATATATATATATATATATATATATATATATATATATATATATATATATATATATATATATATATATATATATATATATATATATATATATATATATATATATATATATATATATATATATATATATATATATATATATATATATATATATATATATATATATATATATATATATATATATATATATATATATATATATATATATATATATATTGTTTCTTGTTAGTCAGTTCAGCAGAAGGTGCTATTCGCGAAAGCGATCACACATGTTAAATGTTAATTAATAACGTTTGAGACTGCCCCTAGCACTGTGTAAAAAAGAGTTTACAGAGTTATATTTTAATTATCACTTTAATCACTGGAACTGGTACTTTCTAAGAGAAGACAGTCTTGTGGTAGCCTCAGTTTTAGACGTGGGTGAATAGTTTTTTGATCGAGATTGTAATAGACCGCACCACAACACTGTGGTAGGTTAGCAAAATAATTCTTTGCTACTATACGGATAAACTGTTCTATTGTTGGAAGCTGCAATTCGTAGGGGAGTTGTTGATTACGAACAAACCATGGGGTACTACAAATTATTCTGCAGATTTTATTCTGCAATCCTTGGACTTTGTTGATGTTAGTCTTTGATGTTGGACCCCAAATTGTACTACAATAGATGACAATTGGTTGAATGATACTTTTATAGATCATCAATCCGCATTCGAATTTTAGATGAGATTTCTTGTTAAGAATGGGGTACAGCATTGCCAATCTGACATAAGCTTCGTTCAACTTGTTATTAACGTGTGCGCTCCGCGTCAGTTTGCTGTCTAATAGTATACCTAGGTATTTTACAGGCGCATGTTGTGACAACCATTGTACAGGTTCTTGGCCTTGGTTTGAACGTTTGGAGGCTGCATATCTGCGCAGTGCAAAAATCTTTGCTTGCGATTTCGTAGTGTTTATTTCTATGCATCACGTTGTACACCAGTCTTCGAATGTTGTTAAATGTTTGCAGTTTCTGTGTGGCTTCTGTGAGAAGGCTGTGTTGTGAAAGTAAAGCAACGTCGTCTGCGAATGTGGCTACATCAACAAGTTAGAAAATTATAGGCGTCCAACGTTTATTTGGGGATTAGAAAGAAAGATTAACAAGTTTCAATAATTCTTGCCAATTGCCATTCTAATGGCTTAATATTGCTTTCCTTAAGTAAAACTAAATCATTAACCTGTAAATCTCGGTACAGTTTAAACCATTTTGGTCTATTTAGCTAATTGTTGAGGTACTTTTTAGAACCATCTTTTGCAGAAACTTTGTCGAACTTGAGCACATGTGGCCCAACGAGATAGTTTGTTTTGAGAAATATGAGTAACATCTTTTTCTGGAAAAGATGACATACTATCGCCTATGAGAAAATGTCCTGGTGTTAAAACTGTCAAATCGCTGTGGTCTGAAAAAGAATTAGAAAGAGACGGCCGGAATTCAATATACCCTTAATTTGAGCAAAAATTGTGCTAAGTTCTTCAGATGTAGAATGCGACTGTCCAACAATTCGACATAAATGACTTTTGACATTTTTAATTGCAGCTTCCCAAATACCTCCTCAGTGAGGGCTTTTTGGTGGAATAAATTTCCACTGCGTTTCTTTAGCTGTTAAAAAGTTTTCAATGTTTTCAGTATTCTTATTATTCATAAAAAATCATGTAGTTTTCTAATTAATTTCTCGAACCCTGAAAATTTGTAGCGTTGAGTAGTAACAATATTTTTGGAGGATAATAAGAGATGGTGTCTCTGTTTAAATCGCATTAAACAAGCCTGCCTCCTACTCTAAGAAAACCAGCTTCATCAGGGGCTGAGTTACAAAATTGGCTTGTTTGTTAAAATTTTATTTTGAATTAAATCTGAAATTTCCTGGAAATAACTTTTCTAACTCTTTAACAATGAGGGGGTCGTTTATTTTTTCGGAACTGAGTCTAGTAATATGAATCTAAGATAAACAGCAACGGTTTTTTGTAACCTAGAAAAAGAAGAAACGTTTGAGAAAATTAAGTTTCAAAAATGTTCTGTAAGAGCATGAAGTATTTTGTGAGATGTTCGTTCTTCGAGAGGTGTATTAACTATTATATCGAATTCGAATTTATTCAAACTAAATTTAAGTTATGTAAAAATAATGAACCACGCCACCCACCATAAGGTGCCGCTTTTCTAAAGTAGGAGTAGATTTTGGAGGACCTTTATAAAATCGTCTAATTTCAAACGAGCTCCCTGGATCAAAAATTACACAGCCCCACAAGAAAAATGTTCTGTTCTGGGATCGAGACATATTCGGATGCAGTTTTCGACGCTGAATCCGAATCCGACCTCAAAAAAGCAAATACACCCTCAAAATCTTGCGCTAGAGCCAAAAACAACCCCCAAATGGAGTAAAACACTACTGACATATGATGACAATAAATACATGCAAAAAATGGTTGAAAACCGCAAATGTCTTGTATTTGGAAATAAACTTCTGGTATATGGCCAAGAACCCCCATCCGTGAGGGGGTTAAACCACCCCGAAATGGGTCAAAACCACCCCTTAGATCAAAATACAATAAATACATGCAAAAAATGATTGAAAATCGCAAATGTTTTGTATTTGGAAATAGACTTCTGGTATATGGCCAAGAACCCTTCTCCCTGAGAGGGTTAAACCACCCCAAAATGGGTCAAAACCACCCCTTAGATCAAAATACAATAAATACATGCAAAAGATGATTGAAAACCGCAAATGTGTTGTTTTTGGAAATAGACCTCTGGTATATGACCAACAGCCCCCTTGAAAGGGTAAAATCACCCCAATGGGGTATAACCACCCCTTACATCAGAGTTACAATAAATAAACGCACGCAAAGAATACATGCAAATAAATACATGCTAAAAAATAAATTCAATAAAACCCCGTTAATTCTCTAGTATCTCGATTTATGATATCTCTTCCTTTTATTTTTAAATGATTGGCGTACTGGCTGCCTCTTATGTACTTCATCTATTTATTGTAACCCTGATGTAAGGGGTGGTTATACCCCATTTTGGGGTGGTTTAAAGGGGTATCCTTTAAAGAGGGGTGGTGTTGGTCATATACCAGAGGTCTATTCCCAAATACAAAACATTTGCGGCTTTCAATCGTTTCTTGCATGTATTTATTGTATTTTGATCTAAGGGGTGGCTTGGACTTATTTTGGGGTGGTTTCACCCCCTCAGAAAGGAGGGTTGTTGGCCATATACCAACGATCTATTTCCAAAAACAAAACATTTGCGGTTTTCAATCATTTTTTGCACGTATTTATTGTATTTTGATCTAAGGGGTGGTTTTGCCCATTTTGGGGTGGTTTAACCCCCTCACGGATGGGGGTTCTTGGCCATATACCGGAGGTTTATTTCCAAATACAAGACATTTGCGGTTTTCAACCATTTTTTGCATGTATTTATTGTCATCATGTCAGGAGTGTTTTACTCCATTTGGGGGTTGTTTTTGGCTCTAGCGCAAGATTTTGAGGGTGTATTTGCTTTTTTGATTGATTCGGATTCGGATTCAGCGTCGAAAACTGCATCCGAATACCATAGTCTCGATCCCAGAACAGAACATTTTTTTTGTGGGGCTGTGTTATTATGCAGTTTTTGTATGTATGGCTACAAAATCTGTACATATTGAGTTGGTGTCTGATCTTTCTTCAGATGCTTTTCTTAATGCTCTAAAACGATTTATTGCTCACCGTGGTAAGTTATATACAGTGACAACGCTACAAATCTTCAGGGTTCGAGAAATTAATTAAAAATCTACATGATTTTTTATGAATAAAAATAATAGTGAAAACATTGAAAGCTTTTTAATAACTAAACAAACGCAATGGAAATTTATTGCTCCCAAAAACCCACACTGAGGAGTTATTTGGGAAGCTGCAATTAAAAGTGTCAAAAGTCATTTACGTTGAATTGTTGGAAAGTCGTATTTTACATATGAAGAATTTAGTACAATTCTTGCTCAAATTGAGGGTATATTGAATTACCGCCGTCTCTTTCCAATTCTTCTTTAGACCACAACGATTTGACAGTTTTAACACCAGGACATTTTCTCAAGGCGATAGTATGTCATCTTTTCCAGAAAAAGATGTTACTCATATTTCTCAAAACAAACTATCTCGTTGGGCCAGACGTGTTCAAGTTCAACAAAGTTTCTGGAAAAGATGGTCAAAAGAGTACCTCAACAATTTTTTAAATAGACCAAAATGGTTAAAACTTTACCGAGATTTACAGGTTAATGATTTAGTTTTACTTAAAAGTAATATTAAACCATTAGAATGGCAATTGGCAAGAATTTTGAAACTTGTTAACTTATTTACTTAACTAAATTACATTTAACAAATAATCAACTCATTTTTAAAACTAAGAAAAAAACAAGTATCCTAATACGCAACAACTTTTCACCACACTAAACAACGTCTACTCCAATTCGTTGCTCGCTTAATACTACTTGCACATTGATTCCAGTTCGCCTTTCTGGTCTAGTATCGTGTTCCCTCGTCCGTGCGCGCGCGTTTTGCGTAGCCAGTCATGTTACTCGTAAACTGAACAAATGTGTTTATAATTTAAATTTCTAACATCTCGGAATTCCTGACCATGCCTTAACATCTGGAAAAGCGTATCATTGTTCAAAAGCGTATCATTGTTCACTACACTTTTCCTTTTCACACACAAAAACCGCACTACACATAGTGCCTGAAGCGAACCGGTTTAGTTCATAGGCGCCGGGATCGTTCTCGTCCTGCTGAGTTCCGCCAACGGCAGCAGTTTTCAAGGCCGCCCGCGTTCCTTTCAAGGTGTTTCCGCGTTTCTTTTTACCAGTGGCGTTCTAATCTGGGTTTTCTTGGTCGCTCCCTTTGCTGTTTTCGTTTTCATTTTCTGATTGTAGGTAGATTTTCGTTGTTGATACGTGGACATTCGTTGTATATTTTTTTCTGCCTGCCCCTTCGATCGAACTAACCGTGTAGGTGTCCTTTCCACGTTCTTCACGACTACAAACGGTCCCTTGTACTTTCTTTTGGTTTTCAAAGGTTGCAGTACCGGCCTTTGGGGGGTGAGAGGTCGGGCGCCGCCCGAGAGCGCTAGGCTGCTTGGGACGCCGGAACTGGTAAAATCATTAAATTCATTCGATATTCAGTAACTTTTTAAAGTAAATAAGGGCGCTCTGAAGGACTCTGCCCGAGGGTGCCAAGAGGGCTAAGACCGGCTCTGAAAGGTTGTCCTGTAGCTGTTGGGGACACCTTCACGTATACAGTATCTCCAGGGTTAAACCCTCCGTATTCGTATCTACCACGATCGTATCGTTGCTTATACTTCTTCTGTCCCTTGGCGACGTTCTCACGTACTTCTAGCCGTATTTCCAGGGTTTTCGTACTTCTCCTCGTGTGTCGCCAATCGCTGTAGTAAACCATCGTTGAAACTCGGTGTTTTCCCCGTCGTTTTATTCACTACTTTATTCATATCGCGTTGAACCTCTTTCAAATTCGTGTCCCACCATTTTTCGTTTTTCATTTTAGTTAAAATAACTGTAGTTATCACTTTATTTGCGCGTTCCAATATCCCGTTCGCAATTTGATGTCTTGAGCTGTTTAAAACGTGCTTAATTCTGTTCTCGACACAATAGTTTTTAAATTGTTCTTCTGAAATTTTTTAAAGCTCGTACCTCGGTTCGTCACTAAAACCTCCGGTAATCCGTACTCCGTCACGAAAGCACAACACTGTAACACTGCTCTTTGTGTTTCTCACTGCATACAGTTTTATGTATCACGTAAAACTGTCTATAAATGCCAGCATGTAGGTGTTTCCCATGGAGCTTCTGATAAAGGGCCCCAAATAGTCTGCATGGACCCTGTAGAAAGGTCTTTCCGCCATAGGTATCGGTTGAAGACGACCCAGTTGTCTCACTAATAAACACTCCACACAAGATCTCAGGTATTTTATTAAAATATATAGTGGCAACATCGCTTCAACATCTCACTTGAATATCGTGTTGATGTCGTGTAGTGTCGTGAGGATAGGGCCATAGTGGTTTACCCATCAGACTAATCTAAGGGCTCTACTTCTTGAGAAGCCTTTTCCATTTTAGTGGCATTATGCTATTAAAAAAAATCACGATAAATACATTGAGGGCGCATACAAAGTCTGCACGATGGCGCTTATTAGGCTTGGTGCAGTCCTAGTGTCAGGTTAGTCTAAATAGTAAAATTTAAATTATGGCGTATAGCTGAGAATTAGCTGAAACGACAAAACGTATTAATTTAAAGGTCGTCTAGAAAGTACATTAATAATATACTAAAACAGTTCTAGATCCGGAAATGATGTCCCAATATCCTTATTATTTACGCGGAAAAGGTAAAGTGTACGTTAATTAATAATCAATTGCGGAAGTTCAGAAGTTTGATTTGTTATAGAACTTTATTGAAGGATTACTCTTTTTGTATGATAAGGTACTTTACGAGTTTAACCGATGTTCTGCGATAGGAAGTATAATAAAGGAACATGCTTCAGTGAGTTAGAGATCAAGCAGAAGGGAAACAATTATTATTAGTTCAATGATGCGAGGCGCAGAGACGGTAGAGCTATTTATTCTTAGAGATGTTACTGCATTGTCGATGTATTCGGTGATAATTTATTATAGTAATGCATCTGATTCCATTGGTAACTAAACTCTTACTGTTAACTCTTGAGGAAATTTCATTTTCTGAAAGACTTGTTTCAGGTGAAGGGAAAACTTTATAGAACGTGCTAAGTTTATTTAGAATGAGAATTTAAACAACTAACTTAAAACCAATTTTATAAACAAAAAAGTATTGTTCTGATTCATATCTACGGCGTACTATGTACGATGTATCTATGCACTCGTTTCTTTCACTTCTTCATCATTTTCTGGTCTAATATTAAATAAAACGAAGTACGCCGGTAATTAAGTTTTATTAACTATTGTTTTAACCACAGGTTGACTCTGTTGACTGTTCTTTGAAGTTTTGCTGTTGCTTGATATCTCCAAAAATATTACAGAGCAAATATTTTTTCTTCTAATGTCTTTTCAATCAATCACATGAGCGATTTTGTTCTTCTGGTCTATGGTTGAGGTTTATTTCTGAAGCAAAATTGATGAGTTTGTATTAGATATTTCTTTCAATTATTGGTTTGAGTAGTAACTTTTCAAAGAATTTGGATAATTTGCCGAAAGCAAAGAGATCAACCAATATGAAATCACTGAGGGATTTATTAGGTTTTGGTATCATGATCACTTTTGCTACTTTCTATAGTCTTGGTACAGTTGCAATCATTCGCTAAAGAACGCTGAATATAACATGCTGTAATTTGCCTTTTTTCCTTAATATCAGTATCAACTTATTATTTTTATAGATCACATTTACAAATCTGTCATAATCCGAAAACAACTAAATAATTTTGAAAAAATCTGCAAGAACATTGCTGGAGAATGAATTACTGTAGCAAAATGGTTTGAGATGCAAAATAGCTGCTGCAAAATATGAGCTCAGTGAGGATCGTCAAGCATGCTGACTAGAATTTGCTAACCAGTTCATAAGGTGGGAAGATGATTTCTGGGCGAATGTAATATTTTCCGATGAAAAGGTTTTTGAATCCTATAAAAATGAAAAAGTTAATGTATACCGGCCAAACAATAGCCGGTTTGTTGAGCAATATGTTGTGTTGGAGAATTGGTGAACGTTTGACGGGTGAAGCTTATGAAGAAATTTTAGAAAATGTGATGTTACCATCTGTAAATTTATTATATGGTGAGCATTCCATTTTTCAACATGATAACTGCCCAGTCCATAAAGCAAGTCGAATTACAACGTTTCTCAATGCAAATGATGTTGAAGTGTTACCATTTCCCGCGCCACGTCCAGATCTTAACCCGATTGAAAATGTCTAGGGAATTATCATAAACAATTATTATAAACAGTTTACGATTAAAACGACTTGAACGTCGTGGTGTTGAAGAATTATGGGAAGCAATAGAAAATTTGCTTTTCGTTTGAACCATTGAAGATTATTGAGCCTGTTCTTTTCTTCTGAACCCTTTTATTCTGCAACTAAATGGTAGATCTCTTTAGACTAGTTGTTTTATTGCCTTGAGGAGTCCCTTTTTTTTGTTAGGAGAGATATATAGATTTATAGAGATTTTAGCCTACATACAGGGACGTGCTATTAGTTTTTCGAGGGGACTATCATTTTACAGCGACATATTTATTAGGAAGTTTCTTGCAAAGTATCACAAATCTATAACTTTCTAAAATGTATAATTAATCTTTTACACGACCTCTCTTAAAAGCTATTAGTAATCGAATGCCCGCCCTTTCCCCATCATAATCGCAGTATTTCTTATAAGTTACTTATATAACACCAAAATACATTTAATGATCTAACAATGTGAGTAATATTTTATGATTAATACAAATATAACACGCGTTTAACATAATCCAGCAAGATCTTATTTCTAATATGAAATATCTAAGTTGCATTGGTTAGATAAAGAACGCAGTGGAACGTAATGGTTTCGGTCTAGGACAACTGGACGCGAGAAAAATGGGAGCAGGGACAACTGGACGCAGAGCCAACTTGGTACGAGACAAGTGGACTCACAGAAAAAACAAAGTTATAATAATATTCGAAGAATTAAAATAATAACATTCAAATGAATAAGTAAAAATCGCTTTCAATACATAATAAATTGTCTATTAACAACAGCCAACCCAAAATGTATTTAGAAACCGGATGTGTTTGAAATATATACGCGAAGATGCAAAACCAAATAGTTATACTATTAAATTACTTCGTTTCTAATTTAATTCGCTAAAGTATGTATACTGTATAATATGCAAGTAATACTGCACAATGTTCTCATTTCGATTCAACGAATTTAGATTTTAGATCAGAAACAATAATTTGATGAAATATTTGCCAGAAGTTTCTCAGAATGAACAAATGAACACATAAATATCACATAATGTAAATGTGTAAAATATATGTTATAACGACAAGGCTTATAATTCAAATGCCCGAGTAGAAATTTGTTAAGGCAAACCTAAGAACGGTCAAGGCTGGCTTAGGTTCTACTATGGCATGCCCTACTAAGGAATTTATAGGCCCTGGCCCTGATCAGGTTCCAATATGGACTGACCTATAAGGCTGTTCCATTAGCATTATTTTTGAAATGTTTCTAATACACCAGGAAAATTAGGTCAAAAAATGACAAAACTTCGGAAAAATTACCAACAAACCAGATTTCTGTATGCAGCTTTGTAAACTTTTTTATAGAGGGGAAGGAGGAGAAATTCAATGTTTTCAAATTATCTCGAGAACTATCAGGAACGAAAAAAGTAGCTATTATGAAAATTGTTGCTCGTAAGATGTACTACAAAATAGATCCTATGACTTTTCTTCGTATAATTAACAAGTCAATTCGTATAATTAATAGTCACAAATTTTGAATTATTGTACTACTGCAAAAAAATTGGACCCTATCCACACCACCGCTGAGGTAGACTAACTGGCGCATATTTTTTATGTGGTATCCCAGTAGGTCTAATCCACATGTTATTTGGAATGCAGAACAATTATTCTAGTTCCTTCTTAAGTTGTAGATTATTGTCGACGTCCTCATAATTTTCTTGCACCTCCTCGTCTTCTTCATCGAAATTATGTAAAGTAGTTAGTAGACATACCCGCGCTTGGCATAGCCCCTACTCCTACTACTTTTGGCCACGCCTACTGCTCTCTGATTGGCTATCCCTACTCCTGTAGCTCCTCCCCTTGCTTCTAATTGGTCGACGCCATCTTGGATGACACGCCTGCTGTTCTCTGATTGGCTGACGAGCGCCATTTTGGAACTCTGGGCGCCATTTTATCACACCCTATTAATCCATGCCGGGAAACTGTATTACCGACAACCTGTGCATCGTCAATAGATGGCATCATGAAGGAATACCGACAAACTATGTACTACTAGAGGGGGTCATGAAGAAATCTGTATTACCGATTACGGACGTTCTGCTAATTGTTAATATAGAGGGAGTCAATGTTTATCATTTTATATTAATACATTTACCGATTTCTTAAAATAATTATCGTCATTAATACTTTAATTACATATAATAATTTAAGATAATTAATTCAGCATTAAAATTTTAAATTCAGTTTTAAACGCAAATCACGGACCTGCGTGATATAAACGAACCGTCAGTTTTCTATCTTTATCTAATGTTATAAACTGTATATCTTTTAAAAATTTCTAATATTTACATCGAGAGATTACTTGATCATATAGTTGATATATTAATTACCTACATATCATTCGCGGTATCGTTTGCATATCCACCATTTAGAAGGAATTTGAATCGGGTCCTATCACTAATATGCATTATCACCTGCTGAATTAACTATTTTTAAAAAAAGAGAAAAACTGGTTCTAATACAGAAAATATATAGACTTACCATTTACACATTGTATGACTTTAAATTAAAACGAGTAACAACATCTTAACCACATCACCACACCAAGAAGGAATATTACACTAATTATCTTTTTAAAATTAAAAACGAAAACACAGCTATACTATGTAACGTATCGCGATAAACTGAACTTATTTTCAAATCTACCTTACCCTAGACGACAAAAAGGGAAACACCCTGAGGCAATATACATTCTTTTAAAAAGACACGATTTGACCTGTAAATCACTAGAAATTTGCGGTTTTATACCTGCTTCGAACCCTCCAAAACAGGTAATTTTTAATGGTTCTTTCTGTAAAAATTCTCTCCCTTTTCAATCTTCTTTAAAGGCTTTTACTGTAATCGATATCATCTTAAAACTCTTTCTCGATATTTGCCACTTTGATTTACAAAACCACTTTAGGAGTGTATAAAATTTCACATTTAAATTATTATTATTTACATGTGTTTATTACATTTATAAATGAATCGTTGCTTTGGACACCACCCCTCTGCATTATTTTACATTTATTTCTTTATCAGTCCTACATTGCCGAAATTCAAATTTAACATTATTCACTTTGCTTTCATCTGATAACCGTATACGAGGAACTTCCCACGAGAGCTTATCAATCTTGATATATCCGGGGAATCCCCGATATATCAACGCAAAACAAATTGAAACAAACGGATATGAGTCAAATATCATTTATTATCAGATTTTCTTTTGATTGCTTTGTTCTTTTAGCTTCAATAAAAGATTGTTTTATTTATTCAATTTAAAAAATAAATAACTAAGTAGTTCATTAAATCGTTAGTGGCGGCATATATCATATAAACAATTTATTTATTGGGAAAATTCTTGGTTGTCTTTGGGAAATAATAAAAGGAAGGTAATACCTGCTTGTGTCCCGAAGATAATGATGTATATACACAGTTTCGTCCTGCAGAAGGGGAAGATCCAGATTATTTTGATTAAGAAAAAGGAATAATATTTTTAATATTTTGTGTTAACTAACTATTTGCTTAAGTTATAAAAGTAAAAATAACTTTAAAAATAACATGTACTCCTAGTTTTCCTGTATAATTTAAGTGTTACATTTATAAATACATTCTATTACTAATAATGATAAGGACATCTAATGATAAAATCTGGAATAATGAGTTTTTTG
Organism: Agrypnus murinus; assembly: GCA_929113105.1. NCBI lineage: Eukaryota > Metazoa > Arthropoda > Insecta > Coleoptera > Elateridae > Agrypnus > Agrypnus murinus. The sequence goes on from OV816023.1 coordinate 22,241,273, forward strand.
CTTCCTCCAATGAAGGACGCTCTGCTGTGACTATATTTGCAGAGATTATGGCTGCATATTTATCATTTTCAATATTCAAACACGTAGGATCAACGAAGTTCTTTTCTATTACAAATAGTTATTATTTTCTTTCGCCATTCATTCGATTTTTTTTGGAAAAATTTCTTGATACAATCAACCCTTTTCACTCTTTGCAACCACTGCCGGTAAATTTTAAGATTTTTATCCTTATTTGGAAAAGAAAAATTATATTCGCCAGCCTTTTCGGTATTGTTGCACCCGAATATACAACATCGAGGCATGTTGTTTTAATGGGTAACTACACAATAGTAATAACCTAATAAATAAACTCTTTTTATTTACCTCCAAATACGTGAAATGCACTGATTTGTGGTAGGATTTCTACTACCAAAGCAGTTTAGTATGCTGTGCATATTAGGCGCGAGCACGCGTGACGTCACACGCTTTGGATCTTTCAGCTTCAAAAATTAATTACAGGATTATTTTTAAGAATTTAGAAATTTTACTTGTGAAATGGCTATCTACATTTTTGTTTTTTTATTATAATTTATTAAGCTGAAGTTGTAAATCCGCTTAACAACACCTTTAACCTTAGAAATTTGATTTCTATGATTTTTTGTTTTAATTTTGACATCTAATAAAAAACACAAAAACTCCTTCATCTTATCCTTTGGGGGGAGGGGGGCTTTCCGGTTTTCTTATTTTTCCTTACAAAGGGGGGAATGGGGGTTTAAAATCGACAAAATGATGCTTACGTAATACTTGAACGCTCCCTAGAGGACAATTTTTTCAGTACCCTTTCTATTTCATTAGTTGCTTTTAATTACTTTTTTGGATATAAATTAATTTAAAAAACATTAATTTTAATCAATTTTTTATTAACCCAAAGGCTTCAATTCATTAATAAATTATCTTTAGTAGGGAGGAAGGTTTAGCCGAAAAATATGATTACAAATTATTTTATCAGAATTAATATTTATTATTCTTGCTATAAATAATCAAATTAATTTAAATAAGACAAATAAACGCTCTTTATGATCTATACACACATGTATAAAATATTAATTTGTTATTGATTTAATCAAAATAATATTGATGTTATACAAGTTTTGAAAGTTGTTTGAAAAACATTTCACGCTTAAAATAAACATTCTCGGATGAAGTTAAACATTTCTTTTTAATAAGCGAGATCGTTTCAATGATTTGACATATTATAAATATTGATTATAGTACTTGCACACCATTAGAGTAAGATATACATATAACTGATGAATTAAAGCAAAACTAGTGAACTCATTGCCAAAATTTGAATATTTAAATTAAAACATTTTATTGTTACAGTTGTTTATAAATAATAAAAAAAATTAAAAAATAAGATAAGTAAGTACGTAGCTAGAAAAAAATGAGGATATTTCTGCAAACGAGCTGATCATCTTAAATTTAAGAAATTGAGAAAATATTGGACCAAATGATGGCGGTATGGTTGTGCAAGTGTTAGTGGTATAACTTAGCTTGTATGAGCAGAGTAGTTAAATGGCGGGCGAATCTGCGCTTGACGGTAGTTCTGCCGAAGCGCCACCTGAATAGCGCGCTGTCGCATGAAAAGTGCTTAACAGATATAGAATAAAAAGGGTAAGAAAAAACATCAATTCGACAATTACCTGCATATACACAGCATATACACAAAAAAGGTTTCCATTGCTGCAAAAATCTGTAGGTTAGACCACCAAAAATAAACATTTCGTAAAAACGCTTAGCGTTTTAAATATACAGATTTTTATTTATTTGAACTTAATCAATTATTCGTTTTTAAAGTTATATTTATCACCTGTGAAGACGATGTTATCAACTGGAACATAAGTAGGAAAATAGGAAGGCCCAGTTACACAGTACCAGTAACTCGTACGAGTTCCTAAAGCCAAGTACTAATAGCAAGTGTTTCTCAGAATAGTACAATTTCACGACATTCCATTAAATCGTTCAAGTAACTAAAACAGAGTACTAAACGCAAGTATTTTCCTGCGTTTACATGAGAACATCTTTACTAATTTTACGAACAATACAATGTACACTGTCTGCTATTACTAAAAACATCTGTTTGCCAGGGTTTAGTATTCAAGGAAGTGAGAGTGGAAGTTGCTGCTCGGCTGAGTAAATAGGATCGCTTTCTATTCACTAGACTCGTCTCGTGTACTGGTACATACACTGGATTTTAGTAGTAAAATATGTGTTTACGTTATATTTTAGTACTCCGATTTAGGAACTCGTACAAGTTACTGGCACTGTGTATTGAAGGCTCAGTGAGCTTTCAATTACAGTGGCGACTGCTCAGAGTAGGCGTTCCGTACTATTGCGCCGATCTGCTATCTGTCTCCTGGAGAAAGGTTAATTTTTAATAGAAGACTCACACATAAGAGTGTCACTTTTGACCCATGACCTCCCTATAGTGGGCAGGAAATGACCTGAGGTCAAATTTAATGATGTCGAGAAGGTCTGCAGAGTCGGTTGAATATAGTTTCGTTGTCACTTTTTAGATAGCTAGTTCTCATGATATAGCATGATGGACGAACAGACATACTTTTTGCCGGCAACTGTACATGGTAAAGGTGTAATGAAATGAGACATGAGTACATGTGCTGCAATTACTATCTGTCATACATCATTGTCGAATTTTGATTAATCAGATAGGAGTTACCAATCGTCATCGTGTTTACAGATCCAATATGAAAATTCTTTAATTTTTCAGATCAATGTAGGAATTGCCGGTCATCACAGAAGACATGGATATTAGATTGTCACAGGTAGAATCGTTATCGAGCTCTCATAGTTTTTATAGGAATATGGTAATCACCAATGTTTACGATATGTTAAGAGATCACTGAGCTTCACCTTCAAGGACGACAAGGAGTAAATATCGTTCCAACAAAAAATAACGTGGGAATTATCTCTAGAAGCCAAAGGTGTTGTTCGTTCTTGACTTCTCATAACTGATTTATCATAAGCGTACATCAAATTACCAAATTCCATCCCAGGTGTATCGATATTAAAAATCATTTTCCACTTCTAACCACTGACATAGAAATTACTGTGTGCATGATTTTTATATGTATGTAAATTATTATCGGCTATCGTAAAATTTTTAATAGTTCTTCTAACAGCGTATAAACGAATCGCTGTTCGGCCCCGAAGACGGAAATATTATTTGTCGATTTTCACTTTAAATGGCTGTAAAAGGTTTTGATAAGACTTGATAAAGGTTAGGACTTTTCTTGGCTTGGGTTATACAGGGTGGCTCATAAACATCAAACGCGGCAGGTATATAGACATCGATAAGACAAACAAAAAATCTCTATAACATTTTTGCTCAGAAGCGTAGTTTTCTAAAAATAAAGATGGGTATAACGTTTTTAACAAATACAATAGTGTTTGTTGTTTTCTTCAAACAAGATGTTTTATGGTTTGTTATGCTTACATTGCTGATTTTGCAACATGATCGTTTTTATAATACAATATTATGAGGCCAGTCACTTAAATAATAATTCCCCGATAATTAAGAAAAGGATATTGGTGTAGGTCAAGTCATTGTAAACGATGATGATTTGCAAAATCGGGAATCGCCCAATTGAATCACGGATATTATAACCTAATAAACAAGTAAATGGAGAATTTGGGTCAAAGCGTGATCAACACTTGTGTAAACAGATAAAATGAGATCAGATTTCAAACAACACTGATATTATCTAAGCTGTTAAAAGTGTCAGCGACGCACGATATGAATAAATATGGATAGGGACAATAGATGTTCATTTTTATTTTACTTCTCTTCTTAAAATTAAGTAAATTAATGTTACTGTAATTAAATTACATTTTTAAATTTTGCCCTTTTACCCTGGTAATTTTTGTGACCCAGATTTTTAATTTTCTTGTTTAGGTTAGCATCATTAATTAACACTAATTAGTAAATTTCATAGGCGATTGGAATTGGATGTGGAAGACTTTTACCCAATTTTTTACTATGAAAGGTTGAGACTAGATTTAACCAGTTTTACAGTAAAAAGATATGCGAGGTAAGAGTTAAATAAAATTAAAATCCCGTTGTAGACAAACGTCTTGTAAAAATTAAAAGCTTATTGCACAATTTTGTATATTTACATTTTGTATTACAATTAGTCATCATTTGAGACGTGCATTTTAGTAAAGTAAAACCACTATGTCCAAGAAGCGTAGCGAGTTAATTTGCAATAGTATAACGTAACACAATTGGGCGCTTGAAAATGGTGGGTTTGGACTAGAAAAATACACAGTAATATGTGATCTCATCATGTTTGTTTGGCTTTAAAATTTCAACCCTTGCACTTACATATACAATTAACTTTATTTTATATTAAAGATATCAATATCACCATGAGCGCGTTATAATTTTATACGTACTTTTATAAAAACGTCGGTCAAAATTATTAAAAATCTAAACTTTTTCTAATTACAAAACTTTATTAAGATTTGTTTGTTCCAAATGCTATCAGAAATGCGCTGGTAAAGTCTGGTACAGGGCCTATGAGACACCTTGTATAGAAATTACTAACTAAGATCTATAAGAATTAATCACTTGTTATTAGAGGTCATTGCCGACAGAAAAATATATATAAAAAATGGTTAAATTTAATTCTTTTTCAAAAATGGTGATATAGTTCCTGTTACAGCGATAACACTAAAATGTACTTGAATAACTTGAAAATAATCGTTCATTGACAAGGACTTTAGTGTAAGCCCTAGGCTTTCATGGATAATATAGAATTTACCATTCACCCCATATTAAAAATTGTTCTCGACTGCAAGTAATATACAGGGTAATCCAGAAATAAAGGTAATCCTTTAAACGGTAGGTAGAGGGGAGGCAGTACAGCTAATTTACCTTGACAAGTATAGGTAAAAAACGAATAGTTTTCCGGAAAATAAATGTTAAAGTTAATGACTTTTGGACCCAAAAGGATCCAAGGTCAGGACCGGATCCAAAAATCCAAAAAAACTTTAAAATTAATTTTCTGGAAAACTTCGTTTTTCGCCAATACTTGTCAAGGCAAATAGCTCTATTGCCTCTCCTCTACCTACCATTTAAAGGATTACCTTTATTTCTGAATCACCCTGTATAGTCATCAGATGAGGTGACATTAGTAATCGTTTTTAATTTTTGATGGCTGATATAAGAATTACTTTACGCCATTCTCTACATCTTACGTCATACGTCAGTACGTCTTCTCATCAGAGGTGATGACATTAAAAACTGTCCGTGACTTGAAGCAGGGGTGTTGCTATGGGGATGAGGGAAGCTTCCCGCCTCCTCACAGCTAAGTTGGGAAGAAGTTCTTACTTTAAGTTGGGAAACCGATCATCACATATAATGCATTTCTTTAGACTAGTAAATCGTAAACTACAAAGCACTTTTAATCTAAGGCGGTAAACGCAACCACCAAAATTACCTCTTTTATAACGAATTCTAATAACTGTAGGTGAGCATATTGGGTCAAGATTGTTTCATAAAAATCACAAGCAGATTGGTTTAACGTTGATTTGGACATCAAAGTGTTGATGCTAGTAAAAGGCTTTTTAGTGTATCTTCTCAAAAGAAAATCCTTCAATAAGGAAAATGCGTTATCAGCAGGAGGAAGAATTACTGGAGATCGACATTTCACTAAAACATCATCTGGAAGATGCAAAATCGAATTTCTGATTTGGTGTGACTATGTTATTAATTTGAAAATAACGTTCTACTAAGCTAACATAGAGTTCTACGCCTGTATTGAAGGTTGGAAAGTTGACTATTGAATTATTAGACATATTAATGACAGGTATTATACGAAAATGAAAGGAATTAAGTTTACTTAGCTTTATTTATCAGTATCGATTTGGTTTTGAGCAGGAGCTAAGCGAGTTCAAAAATGGCGACGGTATGCTTGTATAAGTAAATTTCTTGACAGATTGTTGCGTGTTCAATTAAAGTCGGCGATCACCACATGTAATGTCTTCTTCGTTTTTGTTGAAATGAAAGACTATTTGTAGTTAATAAAAGCTTTATTCTTGTCTTTTTAGGGTGAGAAGGAATGCTTGAATTGTTTGGTTTCTGAATTATTTTCTGACTCTCTTTACATTTCGTTGCCTTGGATACTCCAAATTATCCAAGGCACCACCGGTGGTCATTACAGTACCATTATCTCCACTACAGCTGCCTAGTGTACTTCATAGGGCAATGTAAACTGAAAGACAAATTAAATGAGACTCGTATAGGTACTTAGAAAATCAGCTACGCGCACAGGTGATTGTTGGGTTGCCTAAATATATCAGAACCGAACTTAAACTGAAATATTTTTAATGCAATTTATTTTCAAATTTCGTCAAATTCGCCGGTTTTATTTGAATTAGGAACAAGAATTAGTCATACAAATATTGAAATTATAAAAAAAACTGTAATGACGCTAATTATTATAGAAATAATCTATATCTAATGTTATACCTTTAGATTATTTATTTTCAAATTAAATCCGCAAAATAGCGGAATGTTTAATTGTTCTTGTTTAGTTTGCAGCTTTATAGGTGATTCTATAACAAAACATGCTTTTAATTAAATAAGATCCTAATTTTATTTATTAATATTAAAAACCAAAAAGCACAAGATGTAATCACAAGAAGAGGTAGATAAGACGATCATAAATGCAAAGCCAGTGTAGCTCAGTGGCAAAACACCGTTTCTCTGTGCAACAGGTCATTAGTTCAAATCCCGAAGTTTATTCTTTTGGATCATAATTTTTTTTAAATTAATTTACGCACAACAAAATTAATTGAAAATTTTAAAAATTAATTCGAATAAAACAAAATAATGTATATTTATATTATTTATTGAACAGGAATATAAGAGCATTAAAAGGGACCACAGGTCTAAAACCAACTGCTACCTGTGAAGCTTTTCTAAGAAACTCTAGTATTGTACTGTTAGGACCGTTATCTGTATTTTCAAAGCAAGTTTATGATGTTATTTTATTTTTAGAATATTTTTTAATACAATTTTTCAATAACATTTAAGATTCTGTTGTATGTATAGTATACTATTATTTGTTGCTTAAAGAAAATTCACCATATAGTTAGTTAAGAAAAGTTAACATTAATGAATAAAATTTATTGAAAAAAATTTATGTTGTAGTAAGTATATGAAAACAGAACTACTGTCCAATTTATAAGTTATATTCACATCATTTATTACAAATAATATAATACAAAAACAAACAGCAATAGCAATAGCAACATACAAAAACGCATATAGAGTAGTTAAGATACTGGCAAATCTCCTAAAACTCTTATAAAAATAAAGCAAGAAAGTGACAGGTTACCTGTTATCGAGCAGGAATAGTGGAATGCTGTATATGTTTATGCATTATTGTGTCTTAGTATTCTTCCAAATTTACAAATGAACTTGCTCTATACAATGGCAAATAATCTTCAAAATCTTAATCCTAAAGATAATAAGGATTTCCCGACCATTTTAAGGACGATCTGGGTAACGGTTTGTTTTGAAGCTTTCTCTTGAATTATCAGAATCTTCTTAGAGAAACTAGTTTTTCAACCTACCATCTGAAACGGTAGAAATAGAAATGAGTAATAGCTTCTTTCTTTCCTTCCTTGGTTATTTTGAAATTTCATTCATCTTCTTGCATTAGTGAAGTAATGTGTGAGTGTGATACCTACTACAATTCGAAGATTTCTATCCATTTAACATTTTTTATTAAGAAACTGGAAAGAAGAGTGCATTAGAAAGATATATGCGAACAAGAAAAAGGAAAACTGATAGCTCTTTATAAGCAAAACGTCCCTATACATCAGTTAGTTCGAGAAATAGATCTATCTGAGTAGTGCTACATTTATAATTTTTGCTAAACTTATTTCAGCTTTTAGTTGTGCCTCTTGTATTACTAAGATAATGATGGTAGACAAAAATATGAAAAACGTAGAAATGCTAATTGTAGTTTTAATTTATTTTTTGACTACTTAAGAAAATAGAACAAGTAATGCCGCTCTTTAGCTTTCGCACTCTTTTCTTCAAAAGAAAAAGGAGAAACATTGATATCCATACGTGGGTTGGTTTTTACAAATCTTTGAAAATACTGAGAACGAATAAAATCATTAGTCTTCAAGAGTAAACTACCTCGTACTACATTAACAATATTATTTTAAAGGATGATACAGGTGGGTGATACAGGAAAAATTCTTAATGAGTCATTTTTATTGTTAATAAATAATTATATCAAATTGTTTTCAATGAAACATTGATCACTTTTAATAATAAAACAAAGTCGTTATTAAAATTTAAACAAAATTCTTTATTTATTAATTAAGGTTAACTTTTATTAACTCACAATAAGGTGGATTTTCTTCAAGCAACAACAAATAATAGTATACATACAACAGAATTTTAAATGTTATTGAAAAGTTGTATATTCAAAAAAATACTCTAAAAATAAAATAACATCACAAATTAAACTTGCTTTGAAAATACAGATAACGGTCCTAACAGTACAATATTCGAGTTTCTTAGAAAAACTTCACAGGTACAGTTGGTTTCAGACGTGTGGTCCCTTTTAATGGTCTTAAATCCCTGTTCAATAAATATACATTATTTTGTTTTATTAATCCAATTAATTTTTAAAATTTTCAAAATTGGTTTTTTGTGCGTAAATTAATTTAAAAAAAAATTATGCTACAAAAGTTAAACTTCGGAATTTGAACTGATGACCTGTTGCACAGAGAAACGGTGTTTTGCCACAGAGCTACAACGGCTTTGCATTTACGATCGTCTTATCTACCTCTTCTTGTGATTACATCTTGTGCTTTTTGGTTTTTAATATTAATAAATAAAATTAGCATCTGATTTAATTAAAAGCATGTTTTGTTATAGAATCACCTATAAAGCTGCAAACTAAACAAAAAAAAATCAAACTTTCCGCTATTTTGCCGATTTCATTTGAAAAGAAATAATCTAAAGGTAAAATATTAGGTATAGATTATTTCTATAATAATTAGCGTCATTATAGTTTTTCTTTTATAATTTGAATATTTGTATGACTAATTCTTGTCCCTAATTTTTCCTAATAGTTTAAGTTTAAGTTCGGTCCTGATATATTTGGGCAACCCGACAATCACCTGTGCGCGCAGCTGATTTTCTAAGTGCCTATACGAGTCTCATTTAATTTGTCATTCAGTTTACCAAGAAACGAGAGAATAGATGCCTTCCTTAAATAACTAAATATCTATATGCTCTATATACCTACTGCGGACGACGTTACGGATCTTAATCTTTTCAAGCACTCTAATAAGTATCTTGAAATCAATTAAATAACTCTGTGCTTTTGCTTTCAATTCATCTCAAACAGTTACATGAAACGTTCTCCCATTAAGTTTAGCAGTATATAGGAATAAATATTTAATTTTGAAATACACCAACAGGTAAAATAAGTACTATCGTGGTTGGCAGAAATTATCAAGTAGGTGAAAGTAAGTCTATTATTAAAGGTTTTGTAAAGAGACTATTGTAGTAATAATTGTATAAAGTGAATTGGTATTATTAAGTAAAATCATTCCACCCATTAACTTAATTCTACCACAAAAAGTAATCAATAGAATCACTCACGAAGAAATGACTTCAATTAAATTACCACCTGTAGTATTATTGTACATCACAATCAAAACATAGGATATTTAGTCCATAGACAAATTTACTAACTGGGTGGTTCGTAACTACGTAATGAACTTATTTAAATACACGTCTTAAGGCATATACTTAGGGTGGTCCAACATAAAAGCAAAGTCAGAAATCTTATGCTATCACCCCCTAGGATTATTGTAGATCGAAAAAAAGAGTACCCCTATTTTTTTATTTTGAAATCGGTCGATGTTTAGGGGTGCCTCAAAGCCCTTAAAGTTTCCCATGTATTTTATATAGAAAAAAAACACGTTTTCGTAGATTTGGTAGAGAAATTAGATATTCAGTATCTAACCAGTTGAAAATGCGCGGAGCTAGCATTGCCATGACGAACAAAAACAACTGTATACTTAATAAACTAATTTATTTTTGAAAACTAATGTTGACGTAACACATTAGTTGTCATAAAAACTAAAATTCTAAGTCCTAAAATTTCTCGAATTTTTTTGTTGCTAAAAATGTTTATTTTTTCGTAAATTTTTAAAAAATACAAAATTTTTCATTTTTTCAAAAATTTACCGAAATTTTCGGTGGTCATCTTGACCACTTTCCCGAAGAGATACAAAAAATGTTTCAACCAAAAGTTTCTTAGAATTTGATGTACTATAAGATTCCAAAAAGAAAAATTCAAAAAAGTCAACAGGGAAAAAGGTGACAGACAGACAGACTTCACGAATTCAGAGACGAACTTTTTGTTCGTCGATAAGTCAGTATACAATAATAGGTACTGTAAAGTCAAAAACGTTTAATCAATGTAAAACTAGGTAGCACGCATTTTGGCATTATTTTTAAGAGAAAATAATAATAATAATAATAATAATAATAATAATAATAATAATAATAATAATAATAATAATAATAATAATAATAATAATAATAATAATAATAAATAGAGTAGACACAAGGAGAGCTTAGGCAGTTAGACAGAAAAACTAGAAAATTGCTTACTATGTACGGACAGCTACATCCACGGGCTGATGTTGACCGCTTGTATGTAACCAGAAACGAAGGTGGCAGAGGACTCAGACAAATAGTTGGAGCCTATCAAAATGCAATAATAGGGCTGGGCATATATATTGAGGAGAAAGAGAACGATCCCATCGTACAACTGATTAAAGAACTAGAAAAAACGTGCACAACCAATAAAACAATAACGAAAACAACAACAAAAATACTAGACCAACTGCCTATCAAACATAGCACAAAATTGCGAACAGAAAACCACACGAAAAACGTAGCTAAAACCAAGAAATTATAGGTAAAAACTGCCATACAGAGGCAACTAAAATCAAACTGGACCACAAAAGAAATGCACGGACAGTTCCTAAGGAAAATTAACAAAGCCTCTATAAATAAAGACCTCACCTTCACATGGTTAAAGTGTGGAAAACTGAAAGGACAAACAGAAGCTCTCATAATAGCCGCGCAAGACCAGTCACTAAAAACTAGGTATTATGAAAAGAAAATATTAAAGAACAACAATGATGGCAAGTGCAGAATATATGTAAGGTCAATGACGAACATATTGACCACATTATATCTGGCTGTCAAGAATTAGCAAAGAAAGAATATATTGAAAGGCACGACTCCTTATGTAAATATATTCATTGGGTTCTAACTAAACAGTTAGGTGTAGAAGTATCCGAAAGGTGGTATCAACATCAACCACATGAAGTAATAAATGCAGGCGATACGACAATATTGTACAACATGCAGATACACACAGATAGAACCATACCAGCCAACAAACCAGATATTGTGGTTAGAAATAGACAAACAAAAATATGTCACATAATAGACGTGGCAGTACCAGCAGACCACAATGTTGATACAAAAGAATCTGAGAAAATACTTAAGTATAGAGACATAGCTATAGAAGTGGCAAGAATGTGGGAAACACAAGTCGATATTATACCAATAGTAATAGGCAGTTTAGGGACTATACCGAAAACACTTCCGACTTATATCGAAAAAATAAATAAAAACATAAGAATCGAATTCCTACAAAATATGGCTTTATGCGGCACAGCCCACATCTTAAGAAAGGTGTTATCGTGAATACTGAAGATAATCTGAGGAGCCTGGTTGACTCTTGATTACCTTCTCACTATTTAAACACAAGCCGAGAACTCTCGTGAAAAATAATATTAACAATAATAATAATAATAATAATAATACGGCTAATAACCATATAAGTTGATACCGCTATGCTTAAAATAATAATAATAATAATAATAATAATAATAATAAACCAATCCTAACCTATTCATTCGGTGTCATAAAGTGGTCGAAGACTGAACTGGAAAAACTAAATACGTTAAATAGAACATCTCTCACTGCTCATCGAAAATTACACCCTAAGTCATGTATCGAAAAGATAACTATCAGCAGAAAAGAAGGTGGAAGAGGGCTACTAGACATAAGTTACATCCACGACCAACAGATCCAGAACCTCAGAAAATACTTTCACGCAAAAGAAACATCACTCATCAAAGCAATTGTAAAAGCTGATAGAAACTACACACTACTAAACTTAGCCTACATAGGAGAAACAAATGAGGAAATATCAACCACGATCTCGCACATAAGAAAAACGCATGGGCACAGAAAGCTCTTCATGGAAAACACTTCAACATAATGCAGGATCCTAACATTAACAAAATCCTATCATACAAGTGACTCCAAATTGGGGAATTATTCCCCGAAACAGAAGGGTTTGTCTTGGCAATACAAGACCAAACAATAGCTACACTGAACTACCTAAAATATATAGTCAAAGACACAAACATACAATCTGACAAATGCAGAAAGTGTCATATCCACCAAGAAACTATAAACCACATAACAGGAGGTTGCAAAATACTAGCTGCAACAGAATATACCGAACGACACAATATCGCAGCAAGAATAATACATAAAGCCCTCGCTAACAAATATAATCTCAATGATAGCACAGCGCCTTACTACACATATACTCCTGAAACCATCCTGGAGAACGCAGATTATAAAATATATTGGGATAGAACACTTCTCACAGATAGAACAGTAGCTCACAACAGACCCGATATCACATTCATAGATAAAAAACACAAACACACATATCTAATCGACATAGCAATTCCAAATGACACCAACATTACACAAAAAGAACAAGAAAAGATACAGAAATATAACGCCTTAGCAATAGAAATAAAAGACATCTGGAAGCAAGAAAGAGTAGACACTATTCCGCTAATAATGTCGGTCACTGGAATCACCCCCAAATCATACACACAGAACCTGGAAACACTTGGACTTCCTAATAAAATACACACCGCTATACAGAAAGCAGTCCTCATTAAAACATGCAATACAGTTCGCAAATTCCTAAATAAATAAATATACTTACCTGACTTTGGTCCTCAGGATCCGTCTAGTAAGAACCACCATAATAATAATAATAATAATAATAATAATTATTATTATTATTATTATTATTATTATTATTATATCCCGACATATTTCCTAATAATGCCCCGACATTATTCTTCACGATAAGAAAGAGGGTACGTGCTTATTGATAGACATCTCGATTCCGTTAGACACCAATCTTGAATCTAAAGAAGTTGAGAAAATCACTAAATACAAAGACCTGGAAATAGAAATCAATCGAATGTGGAATGTAAGATCCAAAGTAATACCAGTTATAATGGGGGCACTTGGAACAGTGAAGAAAGGTATCAATAATTACCTAAGTCAAATACCTGGCCATCCTGGTCATTGAAATACAAACAGTAGCACTTCTAGGCACCGCACATATACTCCGGAGAGTGTTGAGTTGAAGAGACATTAGCTCAGCAGATTTGTTATAAGCTGCTAATGTACTCGAGGTCACCAGTTATGTAATATACCTATATATTTGTAATGTATAAATTTATTGTATTGTATTACTTCTGTATAATGTATATTACGAACTGTGAATAAAGGAATAATAAAGGAATAATAATAATAATAATAACAATAATGTCAGGTACAAAACAAACGGAAGTAGTACCCCAGGCAGGTAGAGGCAATGCCTCAGAATCCTGTGCTGCTCCGGCAGTCTGCCCCGAAGGTTCTGGGGGGGGGGGCAATATTCTGACTAGAAGTAGATCGAGAAGAGGCAACGCCCCTAGCTATAGGAATGCGAGCCAAGAATAAGAATAAAATAACCAGCAAAAGGAAACTAACCAACCCACTCTATCAGAGCAACCAGAAGATCCCACGAGATTGTCCCAGCAGGTAGCTGCCGACCCTCAAAGGATCACACAAGGAGGTCGGAAAAAATGGAATACCGATGACAATAAAGATGTCATGCGAGCATATTTCATAGCGACAGAATGTGAAAAATTTAAATCAGGCTACCGAAAGAAGATGCTGATGGAGTGGAAGAAGATCAGACCCAATTCCAATATCACTGAACAAAGATTAGCTGACCAAGCACGTTCCATTAAAGTAAATAGACTATTGACACACGGTAAAGAGTGCTTTTGTTATCGATATTTCAATCCCGTTAGATGACAACATCAGTAAAGCCTACAGGGAAAAAATAAACAAATATCAAGATTTAGTTTATGAAATTCGGGACATATGAACTCCATCGTGTCGAGGTAATTCCATTTATCATATCAGCAGGGGGATTAGTCCACAAGAACCTTACAAGTCATCTTAAAAAATTAAATCTATCAACCAGCTTAGTTCAGCCTACACAAAAAGCGGTGATACTAGGGACAACGCGAATAGTAAGAAAAACCCTAAATCAATAGGCTAAGATGAACATACCTTGGCCTTAGGCCCGGTAATTGTCAAAAAATCTCCAAATTATATGTCTTGGATCATATCCCGACATATAATAGGTACCAGGAAACTGTGGAATTTAAAAAAAAAATAATAATAATAATAACCGTGCTCAACCTACAAACAGGAAATAAAAATATCAGTGCTGAACCCATACAAATTAAGAGAGATATATACCAAGGAGACTCTTTAAGCCCTCTTTGGTTTTGCCTTTCTCTGAATCCACTATCAAAAATGCTAAATAAGTGTAGGGGGTACAATATTAGAAATTTGGAATAAGCAAATGCAAAACACAAAGCATTTATAGAGGCAAAAGAGAAGTGGTTGATTATAAAACAGTAAGCGGGGAAACTATAACAGGCCTGCAGAATGACGATATGTATAAATACTTAGGCATGAAACAGTCGCATCTAATACAAACAGCTCAAATGAATGAAGAAATACTGTCAGAATACCTGCACCGAGTGAAAAAGCTAACAAAAACAAAGCTGTATGGGAAGAACATAATAAAAGCAATAAATACATACGCCGTGCCTATTCTAACGTACTCTTTTGGGGTATTACAATGGACTGACACAGACATCCAAGATGTGCAAAGAAAAACACGAAAACTGTTAACGTTCGCCAGATTTCACCATCCTAAGTCGGCCGTAGAGAGACTTACTTTACCACGTACCGATGACGGGAGAGGATTAATTGATATTAGCAACCTATTAAATAGGCAAAAAACACTTTTAAGGAATTATTTTCTAGAAACACAAAACTCCTCTATGCTACATCAAGCAGTAGTGGCGGTAGATGACAATTATTCGCCACTCAATCTAGCTGGCGAGGTAAGTTTCCCACAGACTACAGACGAAGAAAAACATAGGCAATGGAATGAAAAAGCCTTACACGGAAGGCACGCCTATGAATTGAATCAACCCCATATTGATAGAAGGGCCTCCAACGCATGGCTCATACATGCTAGATTGTTTCCCGAAACCGAAGGTTTTATGTGTGCCATACAGGATCAGGTAATAAACACAAAAAACTATTAAAAATATATTATCAAAGATGGCACACAAAATGATCTTTGCAGGCGGTGCAATAAGGTAACAGAAAACATCCAGCACATTATATCGGGATGTCAGGCCATAACAAAAGAGGACTACCAGACCAGACACGACAATGTAGCTAATATACTACACCAAAAGCTGACACAAAAATACTCATTTACACAAGACAATGTACCTTATTACAAATACAACCGCGAAAAGGTGCTAGAAGATCAAAACACCCGCATATATTGGGACAGGGGAATAATAACGGACCATACAGTGGCACACTAGAGGCCGGATATTACCCTAGTTAATAAGGAACAGAAAACCACTTACCTCATAGACGTAACTATACCGAATATCGGAGATCTTCAAAATGCGCATGCTGAAAAACTAAGAAAATATGCTGAATTAGTTATAGAAATCAAAAGATTATGGAATATGTGTACGTAATACCTGTGGTAATATCAGCAACTGGTGTTATACCAAAGATTCTTCACGAATCCCTTCGTAAGTTGGATCTACCACCGCAGATATATATTGCAAAGCAAAAATCAGTTATTTTAAGTACCTGCAACATGGTCAGAAGATTCTTAGGTGAAAGTTAGATTACTTGATAAGAGAAATATACAATACCTGCAATAGATATACATTTAATTCACCTTGGTCGTAAGACCGTGATTAGAAAAAATACTTACCGTGCCTTAAAAAGCGCGAGATACTGCAAATAATAATAATAATAATAATAATAATATGGGTTATAGACTACAACTTAGAGATAAAACTAGATTTAGTCACTACTGTACATGGACGACCTAAAGTTATTTGCGGAATTCAAACAGCGACTAATGGCTCTAATCAGTACAACAAAAATTTTTAGCGATGACATAAGAATGACCTTCGGATTGGATAAATGTGCAACTGTCCACATAGTTAAAGGTGTTCTTACTCACTCCGATAACCCTACTGAAAATATAGCAGTCCTCCCTATTGAGGATACTTATAAATATTTGGGGATTCAACAGAACAAGGACATTTGTCATACCACCGTTAAAAAGGAATTCAAAAACAAATATAAAGCTAGACTCATGAAGTTACTAAACACCAAACTTAATTCTAAAAATTTATTTAAAGCTATTAATGCATGGGCAATTCCGTTGCTTAGTTATACATTCGGTGTAATTAAATGGAGCGTTACCGATCTTGATGAACTGGACAGGATGACAGGCAGATTGCTAACCAGATTTAACTTCCTTCACCTCAGATCTTCGATAGACCGTTTATACCTACCGCGGAAGAAAGGTGGACTAGGACTACTGAATATAGCTTGCCTATGTAAAACACAAGTTTGTAAAATGCGCCAATATTCCCATAGTCATACTCACCCTAAGATACAAAAAATTATCGAGGCAGATATCTCACTCAGCGCGCTAAACCGCAGTAATACTCAAAGTCTAATACAACCGAAAACCAATACTGACAAGATTAATGATTGGAAAGAAAAAATTCTTCATGGGAGATACCCTGCTCAGCTCTCTAGGGATAACGTTGATAAAGCGACTTCTATATCATACTTTAAACGAGGTCAATTGTATCCTGCAACAGAAGGATTTATTATGTCAATACAAGATAAAGTAATACGGACAAAAAACTACGAAAAAAATATTTTAAAATGGAACGTTACTGACTGCTGTAGAAAATGCAATCATCCTGGTGAAACTATAGAACATATAACAGGAAGCTGCTCTGCCCTTGCCTGTAATGCTTACCTTAACCGCCACAATCAAGTCGCAAAGATCATCCATTTACAACTGGCCCTGAAATACAGGCTGATTAATAACCCAGAACCGTATTATAAATACTTACCTGTTGCAATTTTAGAATCCCCGGATATTGTTCTCTATTGGGACCGACCAATTATTACTGACAAGACGGTAGATTTTAATCGCCCATATTTAATATTAATAAAACTGAGAAAAGGGCAACAATCATAGAAGTCGGTATACCGCTATCTCACAATCTTACTAAAGTCGAACAAGAGAAAACTACAAAATACCAAAACTTAGCAATGGAATTAAAACGTCTTTGAAAACTAACTCAAGTCGACATTATTCCAGTAGTAATCTCAGTAGATGGATTGTGCACAAAACTACTAAAAGTTAATATCGAGAAACTTGGTCTACAGAACGGTCTGTCGATTGTAGTTCAAAAGGCTGTAATTCTTCAAACTTGTTACCTTGTCAGAAAATTTCTGTCGTTATAATGGTATTTCTTGGATGAAGTAAAACTTCCTCAAGTAATACGTACATACCGACTAAAAGTCGAGAAAATAATTAAAATAATAATAATATTAAAACTAGCAATTAAAGTGGCCTGTACCTAAAGTTTTTTCCTGGTCTGTTCTGAGAAGCCAGAACGCCCCTACAAGTATACCATAATATCTATCTTTTTCAGATTTATGATTATTCGCTATTTTTCCTTTGGTCACACTTTTTCCAATACTGTATACATTAATTGTTAAATAAGAAAAACTAAGCTAAAAGGTAAGCTAAAATAAAACAGAAGAACATGTATTTATTTAGTGTAATATAATAATAATATTTAAATGTTTATATAATTAAATGTTATAGTAATATTTAAATGATTCACATAACATATAATTTTACTCTAACCACTTTTTCCCAGTAGCATAAGTAGGCAAATAGTAGGAATGTGTAGGGGCACTAATAATTTGTCCTCAACCAGTTGTTCTTTTTTACTCTCATTTGAAGTAAGGAACCACATTTATGGGTAAATCAGATGAAAGCGACACACTATGTAAGATTTTCTTGATCTGGCGGGACGAAATTATTTACACCCATAAGTGTACATGTTTTGTGTTGCATTGTATTAGTTATACATTTTTTATTAGTTTAAAAGTTTGGTGCATTATTAGTCTCACTATAGTCACTATCTGCAACAGAGAATGTTTGCATTGCCGGACAGTTTAATAAATTCAGCACATCCCATCCATCGTTATAATAATATAATAATAATAATTGCTACAACCCATAACCTGGAAACCAGGCCCCAGAAGCTATAAGCTTGTGCGGGAAGGAGGGGGTGATTATTATTATTACGTAGGCCCTATGTGCGGCTGCAGCCGACTTACAGATGTAACAGCGCAAATCCCACATTTGTGTCACAGCTAAGGAAAACTGCAGAAAACCTTAACCAGATCTGCCGGCACCGGGAATCGACCCCGGGCCGCCTGGGTGAAAGTCCGGCACGCTAGACATTACACTACCAAGGCTGTAAATGTAGTAAATTTTTTGGGAAATTTTTCCTAGTAGCTGGTAATAATAGGACCGGAAGAAATTAAAAATCAGTTAACGGCATTCTATTGTTTCTTGTGAAATTATTCCGGCAAAATTTTGTGGATTCTTATTTCGAGATTTCTGAGCTTCTTCCGATAACCGTTCTATAGGAAGAACACATCTATTAATATCTTTATTTATCACATCTTTTACATGCATTAACAATATTTGCATGCTAGGTGGCATCGCATAGTAACCAAGCATAATGATTGAAATATACAGTGCGTTCATTTGAAAATTCCCCACCTCAATTATCTCTTAAATCTTAAACTATACAAAATATCAGTTTCGTCAAAAACACGCCGATTGATTATTCGAGGGGAACATTTAAATGTAATGTAAAGATTTTGCATCCCACCCTCTTATCTCGAGCAACCCCAACTAAAATGTCAAAAATATGAAAATGTCAAATGACAATTTCAACTTCGTGGTACCTTATTTAAAAAAAAATTAAATCGAGTCGCAGCCACTTTTACTTTAATTTTTAATATTTAAATTTTCCATGAAAAATTGTATTGTTTAATACCCATCAAAATAAGGTATCTCGCAAACGGGATTGTTATTTACTACTAACAGTTTTGGTACAATACAATAAATACAATAATACAATAATAAGAATAAAGACGTTGTTGTGAATAAAGACGTGAAAATAAAGAGGATAGTGTTAATATCTCAAATAGTTTAAGATATTTTATAGAAGGGTTGGTAAAGAACGTTTTCCTTTATCTCAGCAACTCACGTTTCAATTTGTTTGCACTAAAAGTTTTCTTTTTTATACCCTTTAAAATAAGCTGCTATACAAAAGTGGTGTTGTCATTTGACATTGTTAAATAATGGTTGCTGGGGGTGCGTTGCAAAATTTTAATGATAATACAAATAAACGTCCAATCGAAAAATTAATCCACGTGTTTTCGTCAAAATTGATATTTTATAGTTTAAGAGCTATTCGGAGTGGGAAGTTTTCAAATGAACAAACGGTAGTTATATCTGTTCCCTCTGAAATTTTTCTAAAATTTTTTAGTTGGTTTCAAATCCCAAAAGATTTATTGCAAGTAAATATATGGCGAGATTGCCTTTATATGAGTTTTTCCTTTTAATTTCTTTCATACATTAAAAATTTCTCTTCGAGTGACCGCGCGACTACGTATACATAAAATTCTATAACGATAGAAATAGCAATCAAATGCAGCTGAAATTAATTACATTTTGTTAAGAAACCTTTAAACTTTAATTTTATTTTACATTCAGAGAAACTACAAGTAATACATTTTAATATTACAAAGTTGAAATTTTGTTTTAAAACGCGATTTATTAAAAAGATTGAACAATAAATAGTTAACAAATTAATCTTGAACCTCTGACTGCAGAATCTATTAGGCTAAACTGTACACAATCTATTGCTAAACAAACAAATTTTTAATAAAGCATAATTAATAAATATGCACTCTAAAACACACTAGACAGTAAAAGGATAAATCTTAAAGTTGATTTTTCTTACAATATTGGCAAATTTTCATCCTTCAGCTAACGATGTGAAATCGTTACCTAAATATGCAAGAAAAAATAGTGTTGAGGCCATTTCAAGGCAAGTTTTAACCTAAAACAGACAATGTGCATGGTAGTGATGCACGCAATGTGATGTGTGCAAGCATTTGCTACCTTACCTGCTTTATTAATGTAAAGAAATTATGTTCCAAGTTAACGAAATTGTGAAATTGTTAAATTTTCTTCATTAGTTAGATTATATAGCTTGTGGCTAAAATATTTCATTGCTGTTTTGTCAAGCAGTTTCTGTTGCATAATTTTAAAGCAACTGTAAATGTTGGGGTTTCTTTTTGTAGAAGATATAATTATATCTTCTATATAATATCGTTTTGGCATAGCAATAGCATAGGTTATACAGTTCGTGGGAAATATGCTTTAATGCGGTTTTGTCAAACAGTTTCTTAAGCACAATTTTGAAACAAATTTTAATGTTGGGGTTGTTTTTTTGTAGAAGATATCATTGAAATAAAATGCAAGTTTGTACGTTTTGCCATAGGAATCTAAAATAATGTAATTTAGCTATTATTTTCATGGTTTTGATATCTAAAAAAATATGTAAATAATGTTAATTAGGATGTATAGTTGGATTTTATCAAGATAGGAAGATGTATCTAGGTAATTCTAAGTAATTAAGTTGAATTTAGTTATTTGATAGTTGAGTAGGAAATGTGTTTTGGTTGACTTTTTCTAGCGACCTTAATGTCAACTAAAGTCCTCGTTTGTTTCAAAAAGGGTATTAAAAGAGCGACCAATTTAGCAACAAACTCTCTGTTATTTTAGATCTTTCAAACAGTGCACACATGTTGAGAGCAAACATTTAAAAATTTAAGGTCATGCTGTGAGTTTGATAATTTAGTAAACAAACTAAACGTCAAGATGTTAGCTTATATTTTGTTGAAATGACAAAGTGTTTAATAATCATCGAAGATTTTTGAATTTGACTATTTGTTTTAAGAATAATTACATTTAATTAATATAACAATCAGTGCTGTGAATTTATTTGTGGAATAAAATTTAATTACAAGAAAATTTTATTTGGATTATGAAACTTTTAACCTTCGTTATAATTTGGATGTTGGAAGAGAATTATATTTCAAGCAAGCAGTTGGATTTGAATTTTATTTATTAATACCATTTATTTGGACACTATTTGAAAGAGAGGTGGTTGTGCTTCCACCATTTTAGTATTAAACCATATAGAAAACAGATAATTGCTGTGTCGTTACAATTTCAGTGGGCAAATTGTGAATGCTACACTTTGACAATGCTATATTTAAATCTCCCCCTTCCCCGAAAAATAAATTGATGTTTTTTGCTGAAATCGATATTTTTATAGTTCAGGAGATATTCTAAGTGGGAAGCTTTCAAATGAACGCACTGTAGTATATATAATTGTATAGTGTAATGACCGGGATTAACTCCTATACGCCGATAACCCTATATTCGATTCTGGCGGCGAAATGTATAACTCATCGACATGACTAATCGACAGCTGCACGTTACACAATACATCAACCAGTCTAATCTAGTGCGTTCTAGAAAGATTATATGGTATATATAAATCGCCGCCGTGCACGGAAGAGTGAGTCATTAGTCAACCGGTGAATTTGAATATGCGCGTCGTGTAATTAACACGAAATAAACGTTGTATTATAAATAAATAATCTGTAAATAATACAGCTTAAGTTTGTTAATAGTTACTTTATAATTGTGGATGTAATTAGTGTTAGTAATAATATTTCTTTTGTTAATAGACGATTAAACGGCATTTTTAGTATTATTTAAAAAGAACGATACAAAACTTACGTTTCTTTCACGCCACTTTCCCAATCCCGCTTTAAATAGCACTTTTTTCCGAACATTCGAATATCAGGAATAATTGTTCCACATCTTCTAATACTAATTCACGAATAACTTGTATGTTTATTCCACATTCACGTAAATGTTGTTTTATGTTATTTAATATACCCCACCCAAGAATCTAATAGATTCTCAAAATTTACATCAACACTTTCATTCAAGAATTCTATATTAATATTATAATTCCACCTGATGCTACTAAATCATTAGAAATAGCAGGTATTGAATGTAATTGTTAATTGTAATTACAATTATATAGTAGTTGCAGTTGTTAATTAAATTACTTTTTGCCCAACTCGGAACTACTAACGTTGTACACCGAATTGGTCTAGCGATTAATACAATTGTTATTAGTTTTTTATTATTAGATATTTTAGATGCTACAGGCGTTTACCGTTAGTTTTTGTAGGATTTCAACTATGAGAAAAGAGCATAAAGTTAATAATAACTATTAAAGTGTAATACTAATGATTAAAATGAAATTCTAAAGATAGTAAATAACAATTAGTAAGCAATACAATTTAAAAAAGTATACGTGGGTGAGATTTGAACCCGCGATTTCTGATTACGAATCTTCATACATTAACCGATAGACCAATTCGATTTGCAACTTTAAGGTTGTCCTTATAGTATCTTATTACCGAAGCCATTAAACCAACAAGCTTTTTAAGTATTTTTTGAACAGTTTCTGTTTACTGAAATTTCTACTTACATTTGCTAGGGTACTTTTCTTTGGGTTTGAGTAGATCATTTTAGTTTATTTTCTCAGCTACAATAGTGCTATAATATTTTTTAATTTAATTGTTTCGGATTAAGTAATTAACATACTATAATATACCATACAGCAGTTCAAAAAAACGTTCAAAAACATAAAATAAAAAATTATTTTCTTGGGCCTTGACAATTGGAATTTGAGGATAAAATATCATTGTAAGTAAGTTTTCTTAATACATTTGTTAGTATTTTTAAAATTAAAGGTAGCTTACTTTTGGAGCGATTTGAGTTTTTTTCACTTACCTCGTATGCCAAAATCGCGGGATCAAGTTTTTTAACATTTTCTACAGTCTTAGAAGAAGCAGAAATCGAAAATAAGAAAGTTTTCCATATGATGCATACTTTTTGCCTGGCACTGTATACTATATACAGGAATGATTCTTTAATAATGCGAAAAATTTCATAGATAGATTTCGAAGAAAAGTTCCTATGAACATCTACCCGAAAACTCTTCGTTTCAGAGATACAAGTTTTGATTATTTCAAAAGTCCTTTATCCGGTTTTATTGAAAATTGACAGGTTTATCTATTTCTAATAATAGGGGCCATTTCTTGTGTCAGTGCATTTCACTTTTTATTCTAGGGGCATTTCAGAAGTCATTTCATTTAATATTTTAATGAGAAATAAAAAATAGGATACGTCATTGCTTCTTTTAAGTCTATCTTTTCGATAAGGCAATTAAAAATACAACTTTTTTGTCCCTTGAATTATTGTCGTATCTCACTACGTTTTGGAGAAAACGATTAATAACCGTTGCTCTGCACTTATTTATTCCAGGTATTGATACACAATGAGACAATAAAATAACTTAATGAAGACCAGCGAAGGAATAAAGTTATAAAAGTTGTTCAAAATGTCCACCTCCAACTGCAATATATGCTTCGAGCCTACGAACATTAATTGGCGAACACGTTCCAAAATGCCTGGGGTGTTCCAAATTGTTTCACACGAATGCCATTCTTTAATTCCTCGATATTTTCAATTGGGGTGGTATAACCCAGCTGTTTGAGGTGGACGCAGAGAAAAAAGATCTAATGAATTTAGGTCAGGATACAGCAGAGGCCAGTCTTCAATTGTGTGTATCCTTATTAATTGCTCGGCCTTCCAAGTTGCAAGGTAACTGGGGTAACGTTGTATGTTGATGCTAAACATGTAGGTGCCAATTTTGTTGTTAATCAATAAACAAAAAATGGCTCCTATTATTAGAATTTACGATTTATTTTTTTCTCGAAAAAGGAAGCAAGATATGACAAAAATTTACAGGACAATGAAGTTGTATTTTCAATTGCCTTATTGAAAACAAGTATCAGACTTAAAAAAAGTGACGCACCCTATTTTTTCTCATTAAAATATTAAATTAAATGTCTTCTGAGATGCCCCTGGAATAAAAAATGCAATGTAATGACACAAAAAATGACTCCTATTATTAGAAATAAACTTGCCAATTTTCAATGAAATCGGATAAAAGACTTTTGAAATAATTAAAAACCAATTAAAAAAACATAACGCCCTGTATCTCGAAAACGAAGCGGTCCCGGTCACATTTTTTTCTTATTTTTGACCAAGAAATCTGCCCTGAAATGTTTCGAAATATTAAAATCATCCTGTATATTGCTGTGGAAAGTAGTTTGAAATTTCTCAAAATTCAAACATTTTATTTATAAATGTTACTTTTGAAGCAAATTTTCAACTTCTCTAGTTAAAGATCAACATAATCTTTGTGTGTCATGTATTATATAATCCATTTTTAGTTATTTAAATAAAATCTTATTAATTTTTAAATCATCTTTGAACTGTTGAAATAATTAGCTTCGGTGTCAGTGTGATAAGTTCATAACAATTATCCAATTTAAAATTTTAGAAATAACTACATATAATGTGTAACAGATATAGCGTTTACTGTCTCCAGCCTTACTTTGTGGAACTCCATAATCATGAAATATAATATAAATACAAAGATTAGTTAAAGTTTCACAAGTTTTATTAATATCTTAACCTGACAATATTGTTTCGACACTTTATGTCATTATCAAAGGTAGATATGATTGATAAACAAACACGTTGCTAAGGATAAATACATACAGAAAATAGGTAACTAGATACAATACATACAAAAACTAAATATTTAACACTTCTAATAAAGGAGAATTACTAAGCTCAGTTTGTTCATTCATTAAAGGTACTGTGCGTTTATGTCTGTATATTTCAAAAGCTTCTAAAATGTCTAATTTGTGTTTGTTGTTGCAGAAATGTAAGAATTTAATGTTGTTTTGAGGTGTCATTGGGTGGTTCTGTTCCAAAATGTGTTTGGCATAATTCGATTTTTCTGGATGTTTAAGTCTATAAGAGCGTACGTGTTCTTTGTATCTTATGTCGAAATTTCTAAGTGTTTGCCCAATATAAACCGAGTTACAAAAAGAACAATTCAAACGGTAAATGCCGGATTTCATGATATCTTGTGTTTTGTCTTTAGCATTGAATAAAAATGAAAACGTGTTGGTGTTAGTTTTATAGGTTATTTTGTAACTGGTGGTTTTTCTTAGTATAGTTGCAATTTGTTCTGATATCTTGCCAAAGTATGGTATTGATATGTAGTTTGTGTCTTGTATTTGAGTGTCAATTGGAAATATTCTTTTGATAGCTAACCTATAATCTTTTTGTTGAATTAAAGTGTCAATCATGTTATGGTTATAATGGTTTGCATGTGCTAATTGTTTGATGATTGAAATTTCTTTATCAAAATGTGATCGTTTCATCGGAGTAGTTAAAGCTCAGCGTACTAAAGATCTATAAGCCGCTAGTTTATGCATTTTATAATGACATGAATCGTTAGGTACAGGGACGTCTGTGCTTGTGGGTTTTCTGTATATGGAAAAATCTAATTCATTGTTTGTATTAATTGTAATAGTTAAATCCAAAAAATTAATAGCTCTTTTTTGTTCTGTTTCTAGTGTAAACGTGATGTTTGTGTGAAGACTGTTAATAAGAATTAAAAACTCATTGATAACCTCAAAAGAACTGTCAAAACAAGCTAAAATGTCATCAACGTAACGAAACCAAAAAATAATGTGTTTAGAAAGATCTAATTCAAATATTCGATCTTCCAAATTATCCATAAATATGTTAGCTAATAGAGGACTCAGAGAATTAACTCTAATCTTTTTACTAGTTCTACATTACTATTAACTAGGAAATTATCTAACAAAGGAATACAGTCTTGTGGTGGAATCTTTGAAGACATGTTACAAATGTCAAAGCTTACAAGTTTTGAATGTGCTGGAAGATGTATGTTCTGTAGTTTTTCTACTAATTCTAATGAATTTTTGACAGAGTATTTCGATTTGTATCCTATGATGTTAATCATATGGTTGAGTTTCTTGGACAAGGTGTGATTAGGTGCGTTGATATATGATACTACTGGTCGTATAGGCATGTTGTGTTTATGTGTTTTAATCAGTCCATATAGTCTTGGTGGTTGTGGGTTTTTATGTATGATTTGTCGTTTTTCTAATTCGTTAAAGCAGATATTGCAGTTTGCTAAAGCTTGTTTTATTTCTTTTTGAAATTTTGTGGTAGGATCTTTGTTTAAAACATCTACATTTTCTTTATTAATAAAATCATTAACCTTTTGTGTGTAAACGTCTTTCGACAGGATTACCAAAGTGTTACCCTTATCTGCTTTAACAGAAATTAAATTGTTTTCTGTAATTTTATGTTTGATAGATTGAAGTAGTGACAGGTTAGATGTTTTATTCTGTGTTTTGTCCTTTTTCAAAGATATTTCTTTCATCAGATTCAAGATTTGGAATTTTGCATAATTGTTGTGATCTTTTCTGTAAATATTATGTAAATACCTGTATATAAGTTTAAAGGACGCTTATAATGATACTCATACTCATTCTTATTTAAACCGTTATTGTTAAAAAGTAGAAATGTGTTCATTCTTGTTCATACTGTTAAATAGTTCATTCATGTCGTTGAAGAGAGCAGTGCTCTATGAAAAATGTAAGAAGATGACCAGTTGTAGAGAGCAGCTCTATTATTGTTAAAAAGTAGAAATATACGTATTCTGGCTTGTACTGTTAAAGAGCTAATTCAGGTATATGTCATAAAAGAGATCAGTCTTATATATTTAAATAATATAATATACATTACTTACTGCAAGTTAAAACAGCAAGTCATGCATAATTAACAGGAAAGGATAAAAGTTAATTAACAGTTATGAGAGTCTTTTCATGTCAGTTCAACCAAACTTGTCACCTTACCCTCTCCAATTTTCTTCATACTTTACACATGTGTTTCTTCCCTTAAGTTGTAAATAATGCACCATTTATAGATTTCAAAATCAAAAATCTGGTTACAGAGAGACAGCGTTGCCGCATTTCAAAACATGCGCGTGCCCGTTTATACAAAATACACTATAGAGCTTGGCTTATATTAGAAGCTGGGGTTGGATTTGTTTTATTCAAAAGAGAATATAAAATGTTATATTCTGGTGCAACGGATCGCAACCATAGGGTCGCGACCAAATTTTGGGTCGCGAAAGTTTAAAAATGGGTCGCATAAATATTTACTTTTATTATATCATTTAGGTTCATGTTAAAAATACATATAAGCTATAAGGTCCTGTAATTTTAAGTAACCCCCCCCCCCCCATCTACCTCTCGTATGGATCGCCTGTAATTTTATTGATATTTTTGGGTTGCTAGATAAAAAAAGGTTGTGGAACGCTGTTCTGGTGTATAAATATATCTTTTCAGATAACATTAACTTTGTGTATATGTCAATTCTTCAATAAACTTTAAAATCTCGTAAATTTGGACCCCTGCGATTTTCTTAAAAATATAAATATATATATTTTTGGCTCTACATAACCTTAACATCATACTAAAATTAAAAAGTTAAAAAATTAAAAAAAATTAAAATTTTGGGAATCCTATGGGAACGAAAGATATGACCTTGCCTTGTGTAAACAGCGAAAAAATAATATTGTGTCCGTATGGGGCTTTACTAATAAAATAGAAACATGTCGAACAATAGGTTAGCATTTCAAAAAGCTATATTCCAAATTTTATTTTAACAGATTAAATTCGTAAAATTCGTCAAAAACTGAATACTTTTTTGCTTTAATTTTTCCAATATTAATTTAGGTAAATAGCGTGTAACTTTTGGGTACCTTGAACGGTTCTGATAGTTGAAAACCGCTTTTCTAATTGTTTTTCATGCGCTTCATATTGTTCTTTGCTAACATAATATACACGTATATTATTTTAAGATTTTGGCCTTTTTGTAACCATTCAAAGAGATGGAAAGGAGTTAGTATCTGATTCATTGCCGAACTTTGTAGATTATATTTGGATCCACGTCTTTTAAGAGTACATCCTAAAGGAGGAGATTTAAACCTCCATATAAAAGTAAAAGTGTAAGTGATACAATCATTATCATATTCACATTTGAAAAAGTTTGTTTGGATAGTATAGGATAGTAGTAACTTACAAAGGCAGGTATGCTGGTATTGGAAATTGTAATGGTTCTAATAAAATTTATTGAAGTTGAGGACTACACAGCTAAATACTCTGACAAAGGTATGGAAGCAAAATGGTGAAAATTCAAATCAACTCGGAAAGGACTGGTTCTAATAAGTAATAAAGGTAGAAAAAGTTTTTCCTTCTATATTATTTGGAGTCTTGTGGAAAAGAAGAAATTTGGTCAATTGAATATAAATTAATAGTCAGTTAGTTTTAAATTTATGCTTATCACCTAACAACCTAGAGAATACAAATAGCCCTGAGATCTTCATGAATATTTTTTATTCTTTTAGTTGTTTTTTAGAAGTTATATGGTGCCAAACTTAACCGCGGAACCTTACAGTTAAATAAGGACTTACGTAATTTATCTGTATGAATCCTGCTTAATAACCTATTAAGACACATAAAAATGAAATTTAAAGTTACAAAGTATTACTAAGGATATTTTAATAAGAAAAATCTAACTGTTTATTTTAAATTTTCTAAGAATTAACTTATTTAATTTAAGTCTATTTCTAAAGAAGCAAAAACTACAGGTGTAAAAATAAAATGTACAATGTAGTCTACGCTAGACGTGGATATAATTAACTACTCTACTAGGTAAAGCGTCACCTGGGACAGACAGTTCTAGGGACCCTAGATTTTCTATCTTTCTCTAATCTAGTGACCTTTTGTCCTATCTCTCTTTTGGTGGTTAAGTATGGAACCTGTATTACCGGTTAGTTTGTGTCTCGGTTAAGGGAAAAAAATCTTCATGTTATTATTCTTAAATAAAACACACAAACATGGTTAACGCGCTTTTTTTATTTTATTTAACTATGATACATTGCAGATTTAAATATAGGAGCTCATACAGAATAGACAGAAGCTGCACAGGAGCTGCTTAAAACTATACAGAAACTCTTTAAAGCTGTACAGGGAGGACGATCTCTCTCGTCCTCCCTGTACAGCTTTAAGACTAAGACAGCTTTAGGACTAATGAGGATGGATCCTCATTTTTAGGGTGGTTTCAGAACTGCCAGATAACCCGCTTGAATGGCGGTGGCGTCCCCCTCTCGTCATCAGTTCAGCTTTAAACAGCGTCTGTACAGCTTTAAACAGCTCCCGTACAGTTTCAAACAGCTCCTATACAGCTCCTGTACTGTAAAAAAGCGCGTTAATCATGTTTGTATTTTATTTAAGAGCAATAACATGAAGAATTTTTTTCCTTAACCGAAACATAAACTAGTCGGTAATACAGATTCCATACTTAACCACCCAAAGAGAGATGAACAAAAGGTCACTAGATTAGACACATAAAAAAGGGTCGCTTATCTACTTATTCTAGTAATAATTATAACAATTTGTACGTTCTGGATTTATGGATAAATTCATTTTTATTCAATGCTAAAAATAGAACACACAATATCATAAAATCCGACTTTTAACGTTTGAATTGTTCTTTTTTTAATTCGGTTTATATTGGACAAACACTTCGAAATTTCCGAATAAAATACAAAGAAAATGTGCGCTGTTATCAAAATAAAACACTCAGAAAAATCGAATCACGCCAAACGCCTCTTGGAACAGAACCACCTGACGACACCTCAAAACAACATCAAATTCTTACATTTTTGCAACAATAAAAACAATTTAGACATTTTATTATTAGACTTTAGAAATATTAAACACAAACGCACCTTTAATGAATGAACAACTGAGTTACTAAGCTCAGTTGTTCATTCATTCTCCTTTATTAGAAGTGTTTTTTTGTGCCAATTTTATCTGGCTTTGATACTGACATATTTTATGTCGAAACAATTGTCAGGTTATAAGTTAATAAATCTTATGAAAGTTTATTAATCTTTTAATTTTATTATATTCCTCATTAATATTTGGTCTAATCTTTTCCAAATCCTGTTTAGAAGGATATGGTTTCCTTTTTAACATTCTACTTAAGGAAGAATACAGTTAATAAAGAAACCATTACAATAAAATTGGACATTTTATATCAATTTTCCATTGGTGCTCAGCTTTGAAACCTTATTTAATAATTTACTAAAGCTCTCAAGAAGCTCACTTATTCGATAAAACACATATAAAATGTTTTTCTTGTTCTTATTAGGACTGGAAGTAGTTACCATTAACCTTAGTATTTTAGACAATCGTATTGAATTACAACAAAGGTACTCTACTTTTCTTTACAATAAATGTCTTTATAGAACAGGTACATTTTTCTAATATTAATTTTCTAATTTACCTTCTAGATTGCGTTGATATATGCTGGTATGTTCCAAAGGGTCACAAGCTCCAAGACGCATTTTTCTCACAACCTCTAGTTATATTTTTAACGTAATCTATTTTTAGAAAAGGGAAAATTAAATCAGGTTAAATTATTGCGTATTAAACGTTAACTAAGCATCCAGGTGTGTTCGTGCACCAACAAAGCTTCATTGCAACTAGAACAAATGACCCAAAGAGCTTTTATGTGCACTTTAAAGAGCAATAAATGCATTCCGCGTGAAATGTTATCAGAAATAGAATCGCTGTTTAACATATCTCTGTTGAGTTAAATTGGTGTTATACTGTAACTGCAATTAAACTTTCGGATAATTGATGTAAAGTTGGAAAAATAGAGAAGTGCACGCTTGCAAACGGATAACATAAAAATAGAATTTAATTGCAATTTTATTGTAAGGTAGAATAATGTGATACGAATCGTAAAAGTGGTGTAAGTATCAATAAAATTATTATTTAAAGAGAATTTCTTTTTTAATATATAGAACTTAAAGTATTTTTACCTACAGCAGGGGAGTGGGCAACATGCGGCCCGCCGAGTGATTTTATGCGTCCGTCAAGTGACTCATTTATTACCCCACCAATCTAGTAGACCGCTGAATAAACTTTCGGACGAATGCGCAGCAACGGTATAACGGGGCGCTTAACTTAAGTCAAAACAAGATAATCAGTCTGATTTGCTCTTGCCGATGCTTGGAATCAAACAAGGCCATTTGATTGGTTGTTTTGATTTGACGCTAGAATTTTGAGTTTTTGCAGCAATTCAGCGATCCGCCGAAAAAAGTCTGAATGTTTTATTAAATAAAGACAGCCTATCGAATTGAAGAATACACATTAGACAAAGTTAGCCATACTGCATTTTCCAAAAGCTTATTTTGCCAGCGTAGTTCTAACTCCAAGTAATGCATCTCCAAACATGAGTTGCAATATTTCTAATTGGTAAGAACTTATAGTTTGTGAAATGTTGTAAACTGTCGAATTTCTAGCAAGTATTGTTGCTCTGTTTTAATGGAAACACATTGGTTTTGACTATTTCTATAATTTTTCTTTGCTTTGCTAACAAAACTAAAATGTGTAATTTATTTAGTTTTAACTAAAGATTACATTTTCCTTAAGCCTTAAGGCAAAGTAATTTCAAAAATTACATAAAGAGTTAAAAATCTGATATAACACATTCATAGTCTTGTATACTTGTATGCTCCTAAAGAGTAAAAAGTGCCTCGTTTTTCCTTGAATGGAGATTTTTTTATCAAATATCAAGGTATCAAAATAAAGGAACATGAATACTTTATAAATATTATTATTATACATGCATACACATATCATAAACAAAGGGTGTTCCATTTAAAAATTGCAAAAAATGGATTTAAAAATGGCGATATTTAAAAAATTATTATGATCACCCTGTATAGAAATGAAATGAAATAGGCTTGATATTGATCAAAAATACTTTTAAAAAAATAACTTGGCAACGTTGTATCTTAGGGTGAAAAACATCTAGGGTCAAAGATAGAACCTAAAGAGGCTTGATTTGAGATGAGAAAATGTAGGTTGTTCCATTTTAAAATATACGCTTTTATGCGTCACATGTAGACACCCTGTATATGTGCCACTAATTTTAAAATGTGCTTTTTTAACATTACCCCAATCGAATTTCTTATCTGGGTAATGATACACCTACAATAATCGAAGAACGGAGTACTAAATGGACACCCGGTATATTACACAAATCGTGGATACCCTATGAGTCAAAGTGGATCCTAGATAATATGTTTTCTACACAAGTATAGAAGGCCTAAAAAGTATTATTCCGTACTAAATAAAAAAGTATTATTTAATGTAATCTATCTTATCTAGTACCTAATCTAATATTACTTCTATGCTCAACAATGTGAGACTATCTTTAACAAAAATAATAGACTTATGCCTGGCGCAAAATATTTGAACATGAACAATTGTTGCTTTAAGTGTATAGGAGTGCGTCTGTTTGTTTTTTGTTCATTCTTCATTATTATCATTTACATTTTTTTAATATTCTATTTTATAGATAAGTTTTAGTTTTTGTTACAGTTTGTGAAATCTTGTAAACTGTGGAAGTTTTAACTAAGATTGTTGCTCTATTTTTTTTTATTTTACAGTAATAGGGTGTCCAACAGAACTACTATTAGAGTTCCTATTTAATATTTTAATAGAAACCATTAATTTTCACTATTTCTACAATTTTTCTTTGCTTGTTAACAAAAGTAAGATTGAATTTACTTAGTTTTAACTGAAGATTACATTTTCCTTAAGCTTTAAGGCAAAGCTTACTATAACAAAATCGTAATCTATCTTTCTAAAGAGTAAAAAGTGCATCGATTTTTTTTAATGGAGATTTTTTATCAAATTTCAAGGTACAATATAATAATATAAATATAAAAATAAAGGAACATAAAGACTCTATTGACACATATCCTAAAATAAAGGGCGTTCCATTTAAAAAAATTGCTAAAAATGGATTTAAAAAATTATTTTGATCACCCTGTATAAGAAACAACGGATGGCGTAGATGCTAAGATTTAAATGAAGGGTTGATATTGACCAAAAATACTTTACAAAATCATAACTTGGCAACGTTATATTTAAGTGCGAAAAACTTCTAGGGTTAAAAATAGAACCTAAAGAGGCTTCATTTGAGATGAGAAAATGTAGGTTGTTTCATTTTACAAAAATACGCTTTTATGTGCCACATTTTTTTGAGACACCCTGTATATGTGCCACTAATTTAAAAAAGTGCCTTGAGATGACTTAGGACTCATCACTTTCTTAAACACTATGTATTCGTGAACATCTATGTCAATTTTCAGTTTCCTACTTGTTTTTTTCTTTATTCTCTTAATTCTGGCCTAATCTTACTGTAGGGTAATTCCACATCAAGTGATCAAGTTTTTTCCAAGTTTGGCACAACTGTGATACTCCTAAAGCTAAGTAAAAATCTAAAATATTATATTTTTAACTCAAGTGGTTCTTGAGTTGTGCCCTTCTGAAGGATACAAAAATGAGTGATTTTGAGCATGTTGGCGTTTACGTTTTCCTTTATAACTTTTGATAGAAATAAGATAAAGAAATGAAACAAAAATTGTTTTAAAGTCCATCGTTTGGGCTTTAAAATGATGGACTTGCAATTGGACTTGAAAATTGGACTTGCATGGCATACTTTAATATATTTTTTTTATATTGGGCCCCTGAAGTCTTTGATCTTGAATTTTTCAGAAAACATATGATTAAAAATTCTGTAAAACATTGGACAGAGAGTTGCATATTTTTTAAATATGTGTACCAAATTTCAACTTGGAATCTCAATGGGATCATTACTACATTATTTTAGGAAAATAGCAATGTTCAACATTTTAACATAAATATATTTTTCAATATTGGAAACATTAGAGTTTTGTTTTATGAATGATTTATCCTTTGTTCTTATTCTCTCCGAGTAAAAATCTGGGTTAGATAAAACGTTAATTAACAAATTTTTGGATGATTGTTTAAAACTTTGCATATTATTTAAATCCCTATGTCTGCCAAATTTCAACTTGAGATTTCAATGGGATCATTACTTATTACTTTTTTTTTAAAACGTACCACTGTTCGGTACCTAGTGACAGTATGTACTATTGATTTCATAATGACCTAGGACAACAACGCTAATATGATGCTATTTTATTCTTTTTTTTATGTAAAGTGCCATAGTATGTATCATACTGAATACCTGTAAATTAATTTCCCATGAACGGTTTGATAAAGCAAAAACATTTGTCTGGACATAGAAATTTCACTGTTTTATACCTATCTCAAAAAATAAAATATTAACAAAATTCTAC
Source organism: Agrypnus murinus (assembly GCA_929113105.1). NCBI lineage: Eukaryota > Metazoa > Arthropoda > Insecta > Coleoptera > Elateridae > Agrypnus > Agrypnus murinus. The sequence goes on from OV816023.1 coordinate 22,276,094, forward strand.
TCTGCTAGTGATGAGAAATTTATACATCTACATTTGATGAACTAATTAGACCTACATTAGAAGTATATGAAATTACAGGTATTGTTACATATGAATATAACTGCAAGTGGTGGTTAGCCGATATGATGTCTTCAGGTGGTTTGAAGACTAACTTGGTTTTGCATTAAAGACAAATTTTAGCGGGTTAAAATGTACTTTATTTTTCTACGCCATCTTCCCTAAATTAAATACATTTATCCCAACGTTTCTCTAATTTTGCAATTCCTCCCAGAAAGTTGTTCACAACATTTATTACTCTTCCAGTTGATAATTAACAGCTAGAAAATTTTTAAGTTTGGGAGCAAATGGAAGTCAAAAGGAGTTAGATCAGGCGAATAAAGAGAAGGAAAAACTGGTTCATATTTTAATTGGCCAATTTTTGTCGAGCAACAGTGCGTTATCATGGCGATCAGCACTTTTTGCCATTCAAAAACGCTTTCCAATATTGCTACATCTAACCTCTCCAAAAGTGCGGCGCATATATTCCGGTAACAGTTTTTCTTTTCTTAAGATAGTCAATCAAAAGAATTCCCATTGCACTTTCCCAGTAGAAGATACGAATTTCGTTTTTCTTGTGCTGTTTCGCTTCGTTCAACTCATTGTTTTGATTGAAGTAAATGCTTTATTTTGTTTCCCATGTGTTACTTTCTGAAGACCGTGGTTAAAAATTTAGAAGGAAACAGTAAGAGATCTGATACATTTAAGTGAAACAATCAAACAACACAAAACTCATATATAAATTCATATCAGCAATAAAATACGATTCGTTTTTTGGCAAAATAAACGGGCAAAACAAAACATAAACATTTTGAGGGATGCATCACACCCAAAAATATTTGGTACGGACCGCCACTGAATACTTATACATATACGCAGGCTGTATTTGATAACGTTGGCACACAACTGCCAGCCCTTGCTTATGCTTATTATAGTTGATAACAATTTGCACGTGTTTTGATAATACTGAAAAATTTTCCTGACAAGTGTACCCAGGATATTTAATTTAGATAACGTTTCAGAAGTAATTTTTAGAATTTTTAAAAACTCTTACGGGAATATGTTAATTAATGTTTTACCTAACCCAGATTATTTGTAAGTACAGTCAAACTTCCATATTACGAACTTCTATATAGCGAATTTCTCTATATAACGAATTTTTGTGCTGTACACTGCCTTTTTAGAAAAAATACATATAAAAGTGTCTCTAAATAACGAAGTAAAATTTCTATTTAACGAATTTTTTAGGTCAAACTAAAATAAATTTTTGTACTAAATGTATATATTATGCACCAATCTTTCTTAGCAGCAGTAAAAGATTATAAATTTACCCATCTTCCAAGAAGCCTGCACACATTTTTAAAAACCTGTAATCCTTACAAAGGGATTTTGTAAATTTGTTTAAATGGAAATTCTAAGAAGGATTAAAATTGCCATTAAAATGTTTACAACTGGTTTATCTTTACATTCTTACTTTTTTAGGGGATTTCCGAAAATTTACCTGAATGAGAGTTCTAGGAAAGATTAGACTTCGATGCATTATATACCTTGTTACTTGTCTAAATGGAGATTTCACCCCTCTAAGAAAGATTAAAATGCAATTAGCATTTACGTAAAGTTAGAAACTTGCATTGCAAATTTTTATTTTAACTTTAGTTTTGTGAGTGAACAGCTCTACACTAAAGTACAAAAAAATCAAAGCGAACGTGTTTAACCATTATTGAGAAAATCAACGTGTTGCGGGAAATTGATAACTGTATACAAAAAAGACAAACATCGCGGCAAAGTTTGGAATTCCTGCAAGAAGTTTATCGACTATAATAAAAAATCTCGAATCAATTTTAAAATCAGTTGGTGAACTTACAGCAAAACGTGTTAGAATTTATGTTTACGACGCCGTAGATTAAGCAGTTTTAAAGTGGGTGCATTTAATTGGCGACAAAAATGCGCCATTATCACTGCAATTAATGAAACACAAGGCATTACAGTTTGCGGAATTACTCGGAATACTTGAATTACAACGAAAGCATTAAAATAATATTTACAAAAGGTGATATTTCTTTATAACGAAATTTCCCTATAGCGAATTTATTTTTCAGGATTTACCGACTTCGTGATATAGAAGTTCGACTGTAATTAGCCAGAACCAAAAATAATCATTTATAAAACAAAACTGTAATGTTCCCAATATTGAAGAAATTATTTATGTTAAAATTTTGAACATTGCTCTTTTGTTAAAATAATTTAGTCATGATCCCTTTGAGATCCAAGTTGAAATTTAGCAGACATATTTAAAAAATATGCAACTCTATGTCCAATGTTTCTCGGAATTTCTAATCATATGTTTTCTGAAAAATTCAAGGTCAAAGATTTCAGGGACCTAATATAAAGTTTTTTCATATTGAAGTATGCCATGCAACCCATCGTTTCTTAGCCCAAATGATGGACTTTAAAACAGTTTTTGTTGCATTTCTTTATCGTATTTCTATCAAAAGTTATAAAGGAACACGTAAACGCTAACATGCTCAAAATCCAGCAGCGTGCAGTGCATACGAGATACTAGAAGCAGTCCCGATATGACGTATGCGCTATCACGCTTGCACACATAGCGTACGAGCGATGCACTGCACGCTGCTGTCAAAATCACTCATTTTTGTACACTTTAGAAGGGCACAACTCAAGAACCACTTGATTTAAAAATATAATATTTTAGATTTTTACTTATCTTTAGGAGTATAACAATTGTGCAAAATTTGAAATAAATCAAAAAGGGTAAGTTACAATTCATTGGATCACTTGGCATGGAATTACTCTGTACTGATAAACAATATATTTAGCTTTTAAAGATAATAAAGTATCGTGTAATGAAACAGTGGATAGTTCACTTTGTTAGTATTCTATCCGTGTATTAAAGTGATATATGTAGATATCTTTTTCCAAAAAACTTCTGTGGAAAAATTCTTAAAAGCACAAGAATATTCCCTTCGGGTTTTTTCTTGTTTCAATAAACTGTTTATTAAAATATGGGTATTTGTCTCTGTTATTACATATTTTTGGAATGTATAGGTATGTCGTGCTCTTCGCATAACAATTCGAATTACGGTTCGAGATACCGCTTCGAGATTTTTATTGATATTGGAAGCTCGGCTGGCAAGCAACTCAAAACCAAAGAGTAATTGCAATAATGCAAAATAACTACTTAGGTATAGAATTGGCTACGTACAGGTAGTTGTTATATATATGTTCAAAGCAGACGAATTCCATGATTCTTACCGAGGTGGAAGTTTTCTTAATATTATGATGCTATAGCACAAATCAGTTCAAGTATCTGAAAGATTTCCAGAACCTTAATAGTTTACAACCCTAAACATTTAAAGTTATAAAGTTTAGAATCATGAAATTATGGAACTATGAAACATTAAACAAGAAATATTTTTGAAGTATAAAATGAGTAATTTTAACAGCTCCAAGATTCGAATCTAAAACCTATAGAGTTGACATATTAAAGAAATCTTGGTGCGTTGAAAATGTAAAATATCTAAATATCCAAAACTGCATTTTTCAGAAATTCGTAATAACGCCACACAATTGGTTAGATATTGGTCTATGTATTTAACGTAGTGAGATTACAAGCGATTCTTTGATTTTTACTATGATTTAGCGATGTTTATAATATGATGCTATAACATATATAAATTCAAAAAGAGCCTATACTGTGCAGGAGCATTTATCGTTTTAGACATAACCTCGAAATAATCTTCTGTTATGTGGGTGGATTAGTTTGCTAAAATTACACGCTCATATTGGTTAGTAAGAATCATGTATCTTTTTACTCCAATTGATAAGTAAGTGTACTGTGATTAATAATGTTATAAAAATTATTAAAAAGTAATTAAGGTAGAAAGTCATTTGGCGTAAAACCAAAGTAAGGTTAGAGTTTGGTAATTTCAACTCTATTTGCTCTATTGCTACAGTTACAATTATTTACAACAATGGATACCATAGAAACTGAGCTCTTCGAGTAAACAGATCTGAAATACCGAACGCAGCTAAGGTAAACAACTTTAGTCATGTATCCGGTTACAGCTGGAATACAATTTTATAATCGACTTATTTTAATAACTAAGAGGTAAACTGCAGTTTTTTCAACGTCAATATAAAGTTCAATTTTTGAACTATTGTTACATAGTTTTTCGTGTACATGGTGAGTTGTTTAAATATAAAACTTTCAAGCTGTTCTTGGACATACTGTGTTAACCCGTATACATCAGTGAATTTGAGTGCAACTTTGTTAATCGTTTTCTCGGTACATACGTGGCCGTATCCAAATGCCTTTTTTAGGGTATCAATCGAAAGAACAACATTGAATTTATCAAATCATACTTAAATTATGTAATTCTTGAGTTGTCAGGTTAGGCTGGCTTTCTACCTTAATAATAAAAAATCAATCAAAATTGTATAATAAATGGATATTCATTAAAGAAGAAATGTATGACAATAGCTCCATAGTTGAATGCAGGGCGTGCAAGATTTCGAATTCAAAAACCCCAGTCCTAATCCCAGCTTGGGTATATTTCTTTATGAATATTTAATAAATTTTATAAATCTAATATTTACAAAAAGATTATATTATATCTTACAGCTGTGACACAAATGTGGGATTTGCGCTGTTCCATCTGTACGTCGCCTGCAGCCTCACGTTGTACCTGCGTAATGATAATCATCACCTCCTCCCTCCCGCACTGGAGCCTGGTTCAAAGGTGATAGGTTGTAACAATTATTATTATTATTATTATAATTACATAAAATTATCCTTTAATCTTATGGTCATTGATTGCTTAAGAACGGTTGAAATTCGTGAAACTCTGGTAAAATGTTTTTGAACACAAATGCAAATTTGTGACGTTTTTTATTTTGACATTACTAGGTAAAATTTTGATAAAATTGATTTTGAAAATTCAATTTTTACGAAATTCAACATAGGCTCTTATATGAGTTTTGAATAATGCTAATGCTAATAATAAAATAATATAATAATAATAATAATTCCTACTACCCATTACTTCGCGGACCAGGCCCCAGTATTTATAATTTAATAAATGCCGTGAAACTTGTTATTAATTTTTATTTATTTAATTATTGAGTTCCACAAAGTAAGGCTAGAAACAATAAACAATGCTATAAAAATGTGAAAGATCTTTATCTAAATTTTTGCACAAAGATTAATCAAGTAATAACAATAAATGTAATTCCGTTGGGAAATGTGACACTACCAGGTAATATTTTTATTAGCTAGAAATTAAAATTGACATACTTGACAACATCGCTTATAACATAGCTGTATAGGGGTCGTCTGTAAATTACGTAACTAATATTTAGAAGGAATTTGGTATCCCCTCGCCCTTGTAACGCCTCGTAACGCTATTCTAAATCCTCCTTCGATAGTTACGTAACGCTGCTATCCCCCCTCCAATAATTCGAAATATTATTTTACGAAATGATGAAATAACAGCAATAATCAGGGTTAGGATTTGAGTGCAGAATTTGCATTAACGTAGTAACCATAGCTTGGCCCTCCCACCTGTTCTATTAAACATCTAATAGATAAAAAAATGTGAAGTTTTATAAAAATCGACATTCTACATATTTATTTTAAAGTTTGTTCAAATTAACGTAATATAATAAATGTCATAAAATTATCTTTTAATTGTCAAGTGGTTTTGATTATTAATTTATTAATTACTTCGTAAAATACTATAGATTTTTGCGGCATTTTAAATTTGCATTTAATTAACTGTTTTTATTTTGATCATTTCGTTACATACATTTATTTACAAAGTATCATACAGTTCCTCATTATCGAAGAAAAATTTCTATCAAAATTTGTTTTGTCAGAACAAATGTATTAAGTCTATTTTATTTTACTGGCTTGAAAACGAGGTTTTTTAAATTCAAAGATTACATACAATACTTAAATAATTTTATAGAAACATATTGATAACGCCTTCTTTAAAATAAACAAGGTCTTTTATCAACTATTAAATTTTAATAAGACGATGCATTGCCGAAAGTTTGTATCAAACTGCGTGTGTGATTTCCCCTTCTTAAGGAAATGGTTTAAAAGGTGTCGCCAGTACACTCAGATTGCAAAATTTTCTAATATTTAGCCACTCCTCCATACCGAAATCGCAAGCCTAGCAATAATATACAGTGTGTTTTTTGTAAACGATAATATAGGAAATCCAATGGAATTTTATCATTTTCCTCGTAAGTTTGTACCCTTGCAAATGTAAGTAGAAATTTTGGTATCAATCGAAAGAAGAATTCATTTTACGTCAAAAAAATATTAAACTTTATGAAGAAAACCAAAATCGATTTAGAAAAAGACTTAAAAAGCTTATTGATTTACTGCTTTTGATAATAAGCTATTAAAAAAAGCTGGAAGCTAAACGCCGATTGGTGTAGCGGTTAACGCTTCAGATTCCAATCAAAAATCGCGAGTTCAAACCCCATCACCCACCGTATACTTTTTTTTTTAATTGTATTGCTTACTAATTATTATTTTGAGAACTTTATTACAACGATTATTAATTTTTTTTATTGTTAGATATTTTTGCTACGGGGGTTTACCGTTATTTTGTGTACAATTTTAACTACCCATCAAAAAGGCAAATGAAAAAAGGGCATAAAACTAATAATCGTTGTAATAAAGTTCTAAAAATAATAATTAGTAAGCAATACAATTAAAAAAAAAGTATACGATGATGGGGTTTGAACTCGCGATTTTTGATTAGAAATCTGAAGCGTTAACCGCTACACCAATCGGCGTTCAGCTTTCAGCTTTTTTTAATAGCTTATTACAAAAAGCAATAAATCCATAAGCTATTTAAGTCTTTTTCTAAATCGATTTTGGTTTTTTTCCTAAAGTTTAATATTTTTTTGACGTAAAATGAATTCTTCTTTTGATTGATACCAGAATTTCTACTTACATTTGCAAGGGTACAAACTTAGGAGGAAAATGATAAAATTCCATTGGATTTCCTATATTATCGTTTACAAAAAACATACTGTATAAGATGGAAAAATACTTAATTTGTTAAAATAATATTCATACTATCGTTTTAAATCAATTTACAATTTAATAATTGTGAAAAACGATTTTTTGAAAAAATTTAAGAGTTACGTAAAGCTAAGCTTAATACGATAGTAGTGATAGATACAGTGACGTATCACATTTGTATAAAGAGGAGGGCCCGAATACATCAAATTTTTAAAATGTACATTTTAATTCGTTCTGCATTAAACATTTCGTTTGAAGGCTGTTAATCTCCATTTTCTTTAGCAGGTCTGCTAACTTTTTAAAGCTAGCAGAAACCGAAAACAAAAAATTAATAGAGCATAAAAATTAATTTTTGGGTATTTAAAGCCTTTAATTACGAATACAGTTAGAACCGTTTCTGCTGTAATGGGTCTGCTAGCTTTACAGGCGTAATTGTGTAACTTGGTGGTAGTCGAACTTACTACACCCACAACTTTAAAACCTTATTTATTAATTTATTTATAATTTATTGACCTTTAATAATTATTTATTAATTATCTTCGTACGGTCACATGTGCCCGTGAGCTGCAGGTTGCCCAGATCTGATGTAGTGGGTATAACTGTTTATAAACGCTTTCTACCAGTATCGCCCCCCCTACTGAATTAATCTTTTTAACTTTATTTTAATTATTTATGTTTTTAGAATAAATAAATTTCATTATATTTAAATATTGGGTTTATATAATTTTGGGAGTTTTTGCTCATTATCAAGTTCAACTTTGCAGAGCACAAAAAGTGCATGCGATTTTGTTTGTTTCGTTCAGAAAGGCTAAAACTGATAGAATTTAAAACTTTAAAACTTGCGGAAAAATCGCGAATTTTAGACAAAAAAGGGTTTTTTTCAGTTTTTTTACTTTGGGGGTAAATCGTATTTTAGACTTCTATACAAGAGGAAAGAATTTGTCGAGGAGGAAAAAACACATCAATTTCTGTGCCGGAGAACTTATTTTTCATCGAATTTGACCGAATTTGAAAATAGCTAAAAATCGACTAAAATAAACAATAATTATGGCATAAAATTTGTTTTGCATGAAAAAATACTATTTGTTCAATTAACTTAAGCAACTTGTATTTTATAAGCAAAATAGTTAAAAAATAAGTAAGGGGAAAAATTAAAAAATTAACCCACATACTGGGGTCTAGATGGTTTGCTGCAAAAATCAAATTTCAAGAATATGCTATTTTACACATTTTTTATTGTATAAAAAGTATTATAGAGAAGGTGTATGCAATTTGACTTCCCGCTCCCTCCTTTTTCTAATGGGGCTTATCAAGAAATTCATTTTCTTAACGATTTAATGTTTAATTTAATTGTAATTGACCTTATTGCCATTTATGAACTAGCAAAAAGTCATTGACGATGCTTCTGATGAAGAACATGAAGTACTTTAAACCTAATGTACATAATTTGTAATAACTTGCAATTTTATATTTATCTAAATTACTCTAATAAATTGTTTATTATACACCCTTTATATCTACAGGGGTAATGATTCGATAGGTAAAACTCTCCAGTACGGTATTCTACGATGAAAACTGATTTTAATACTCTGAGATGATTTATTTATGTGGAAGCAGTTACAGTATCGCCCAAGATTTCGGTATCTTTAATATATTACTTTAAGTAGTATAGGCTTGGATTAAGTTAACAATAGTAAACCATAAATAAACCCTTTTAACAATCTTCGAAGCTTTCGAACTACTTTAAACCAGAAGAATTCTATGCGTAAGAATACAAGTCATCGTACTTTTTAAAAATATTACAACAGCTTAGTGTTTCATCGTGGATCATCGGTTTTAAAATTGCTTTTAAGTCTTAGCAGACATTTACTATATCGCTTAGTTAATCATTATGCAAATCAACACCTACTCGACCGAGGTCAAATAGCATCGAAGAACTTACACTGTTGCCAGTTTTAAAAATCTAAAACTGCTTATATCTCTTGAAGAAGTGATCGGAGAAGAAATCTTTTCTCATAGAATACCGTACTGCACAGTTTTACCTATCGAGTCATTACACCTGTATATTATTGTAACATTCCATAATTAATAAAAATAAAAGTATTCAAGATTTTTCTAAAATATATAAATTTAGAATGTAAATAAATGCTACTAGCTCGTAGAATTTAAAAAAATTATTAATTATATTAATAATTCTTCTAATAAATTACAAATTCTTCTTATTAATATAAGAAGTTATTTTTCTTATTGATGGTTTTAATTATCTTTAGAAATAAACTTCATGTTCCCTTTTTGTACATTTCTTAAATAATTTACAAATACCTTTTAAACAAGTTTAACAAGCACGACTCGTATAAATAAGAATACGCAATTAAATTGCAATTAACTTCTAAAGAAATAACTTAAAGAGTAAAAAGATATTAATGAATAACTTATCTCAGGCCGATATTGGATTCTCAAGGTTGTTAAATGATAAAAGATAAATCTAAAATCTAATATATTAATAATTCAATTGGCCAAACTGCTTTTTTTTCCATCAGATTTCAAATAAAATAAACCACTTTCCTACCTTATTTCTTAGTAGAACCAGTCCTTTCTGTTTTGTGTTGATTTAGTCACAATTTTTTCCATACGATTGTCAAAGTAATTTAACTGTGTACTCTTCAACTTAATAAATAATTTTATTAGAATCATTTCCAATATCAGTATTTTTGCCTTTGTAGCTTAATTATATATTCCATAACCATATAGATGTTTCATACTATCCACGATCCAAACCAACTTGTTCATATGTGAATATAACAGTGATTTAACCACTTACACTTTAACTTTTACAGTCGGGTTTATTTTCCTTTTTTATATCGGTAAAATGTTATACTTTCATTAACGACGCGACGGTTACTTGTTTTATCTATTGATTTCGAAGATTATAACAACAGTTTTTAATATTTACGTTGTTATACTTTGCGGGTGAACGCGTACAGTGCTAAAGTTCTTAAAATATTAAAAATTTATAAATTAAAGTGGATGTGGTTTCAAAATTCAATATTTACTTGAATACAGGTTATAACAAAACCAAGATCAATATTGTCAACAGCAGGCAAGGTAATCTAGTTTATCTGAGTTATCAGTTAAACTCGCCTTCCCTTGCAGAAACCAATTCCATTCTAATAATTTGGGTTTACATTTTTACTCTCAATATATTTTGGACTGTTTTCATACATACATTCTTAATTATTTAGATTACCCTAAGGAGTGTTAAGTAGCACTTTACTGTTGTACTGATATCTACCTTTTGTTCACTGTGTGTGTTATTCCTATACGAGGCCTTCGTGTTTGTCTTGCCAGCCACCGCGATAGGTCCCGCAGGTGTGAAGTGTGTCCACGTTTATCCCCTGTATATCATTACAGCAACAATAAAATTATTTTTCCGTAGCAAATTTTACCCATATAACCGGTAATGGTTTGTTTTAAATGTAACAAATCTATTACTGATGCTGATAAGCACTTAATTGTGATGGTTGCAGTCGGGCTGTGCATACTCAATGCGCAGACCTAAATACAACCGAGTTGAAATGTTTAGAATTGCGCTCCAACAACAAACGCAGAATAAAATATATTTGTATATGTATGTTTTTTATTGTATTATTCAACACCACTGGCACCAGAATAAATGTTTATCTATCTATCTATCTATCTATGGTTCAAGATTAAATCTTATTAATTTTTCAAAATAGATTTAAATAATAATAGATTAAATAACAATCAATAAATTGTCGATACTTTTTCATTTTATAATTTATATTTGTAATACTTATAAATATAATAATACACCTTTCAGAAAGAAATTGACATATTAAATTTGAAAACGCAGTATAAGAATCTAAAATTATTTTTCCCTTTCAAGTTTTCAAAAAGCCGTTTTAAAATAATTACAAAAACATACGTTTAGAACTCAGTTTAATGGTTTAAACTAGTTTTAAACAAGCGTTTTAAGCAAAATGTTTTAAACATGCCAATCCTGATGTTAATAGACAATTTATATATTAAGTATTATATTAAGTAAAATTTAACGTAGCATGTATACTTAATAGATTTTCGAGCCTAATTGTCCCTAAGCCCACTCGTCTCGCGCCAAGTTGTCCCTGCGCCCACTTGTCTCGCGCTAAGTTGTCCCTGCGCCCACTTGACTCGCGCCCAGTTGTTGTTCTTATTCAGTCGTTCAGTTATTCTTACCCGGTGTTAAAAAATGAGAAACAGTTCGTTTGGTTGGTGGTGACAATCGGTTTTTTTATAGCGTCAGATCGAAAGTTCATTGCTAGACATCCGCATTACGTTTAAATATTAACAATTTAAGCATTGCTTCAAGAAGTTGGCATTTAAGAGTAAACATGGCACTCTTTTAAACAAAAATAAAATAATTTTAATTCATTTCTAATAATGCATTTAAAACAATTATTATTGATTTTTTAACCAAAATTTGGTTTTGCAGTTTTCAAGTGGCCCAGAACAAATCTCAATAAGAATTTTACGATTAAACAAGGCTCCTACGTTTTTCGTTTATATGCATTTAATTTTGATCGTAGTAGGTTCGTGGAGTCTAACTAAACACGAATCACTTTTAAGGGACTCTATATAGTTTGTGATGAAATGATAAAAATTTGGAATTGATTGAATTACAAATAACAAGGATATACATCCCCATATCCTTGTTATTTGTAATCCAATCAATTCCAAATTTTTATCATGTACTATAGAGTCCCTTAAAAGTGATATGTGTTTATTTAGACTCCACCAAGCTGTGAAGTGAAACACCTGGTCTACGCATCAAGACGAACAAATTGATATGTAATTTGTGAATTTATTTTTCTGAAACCAAGATCAACAGATTTTTAACATTGTTCTTTAGATTCTGAAGGTTTTATTGTGAATCGTCCGACACTGGTGTAAAAGTCACAAAAACGGCACATATGGGAAGAAATTCAAGTTGTTCAAGAAAATGGAATTCTTAAATTACCTGTCAGGTGTCATTAAGCATGACTAGGTGCATCTTTAATGCACGACCCTGGAACTGATAAATAGCTACTAACTGAAATAATACCCCTGTACTTGGTCATTTCATCGTAGCGCTTAAATCAAGTACACTTGTGCATTTATTAAATGTACCCCCAGTTAAACAGAAGCGGTTGATTAGCCAGTAAAAAATATGGATTTAGATTTTCAATGTAAGTAGTTTGTAGTTTAGTAGTAGCTTGTCTTTTATTAGATGCATTAAATAAGCTACGAAAATTATGAGTTTTTTTTTTTTTTGAAATTTTAGCAATAATCTGTCTGTCATAAGTTTAGATTTTCGTCGATTCCTGCGTTCTAATTTATACATCTAACAGAAGATCTTTGGTGAAGATTTCCTGAAAATTTCAGACCCTCTTCGACCCACTGCCCGAGTTAGTAATTTTTAAAGTTATTACTGAAATTTAAAAATTAACTAAAAATTAATATAAATGTGCAACAGAGCATTCTTTAGATATATAAACAAAAACTAAATAGTATCCAGATTTTTCTTACGCAAACTAGAAGTTCTATGTGTAATTTAGTATAATTAGAGTTGTGATAAGAGAATTGAGGGACCTCAGCTGCCATTGTAGGAAATGAAAACGATATCTAGAAACCCATCTACTATAGTAGTGTAAAAGCTTGAAATAGTACTTCCCGGACTTGGAACAACTTTTCTGTAATTAAATATGTCAAATTTTTAAGATAGAATAGTTAGTTGTGTTTTTTGTCGCTGCATGCAAGTATGAATCATGAATCCAGTAATATGAAACTTACTTTACAGATGTATCGGTACGCGTACACTCAAACGCAAAGAAAATGTCACCCCTATAAACTCGGGTCTCTACCGCCGTAATGAATTTATGGCATATTGTAAATTATAACCGAGCGAGTTATTATCTAGGTAGACAGAACTTTAGATGAAATACTTAGGACAAGTAAAACTTTCATCATGTGACCATTAAATTTCAAGAATATTGTTAAAACAACCAAAAAAATTTTTACGTTGACTTTTGCACTAATTTTTGTTTAAAGAAATTTTTTGATCAGTAGATACATTAACAGTAACTTGACTCACACAAAGATTTTTTTCCGTAGTTTAGAATATGTGAGATTAAAATTCTCCTTTGAAGCTCTCGTCTTAAAAAGGATTAGGTATTCTGAGAAAATTTTACCTACTTTAAGACAACAATGAACTGGCTGTTTCCTAGATTATGAGTAAGCATGTAATATTCCTGGAAAACTCCTTATTCTACCCCCAAAAAGATACAGGAAATTTTAACGTTGCTCATTCATAAAAGCCCAGGGGCTAAGAGTACGATGTTCTAGTGTCTCTTTGAGTTGTTTAGTGCAGAAATTGATTTTCTTAACCCCTTGCCAGAAGCCTCTATTATATATATTATTGACCTAGGTTAATAATGAAAACAATGCTAAACCACCTGTCAAAGTCTATGCCTTCTATTAAAATAAATATTATAACACATAAAAATTACATTTCTAACATAACCTAATTTTTTGTATGAAGGGTGTATTTTTAATAAATGATTACTTGAACTTATTATTTTGAACTTAAGATATATTATATTTAGTATCGGAAAGTAAATAGTATATATAATGAAAAAACAAAAGCTTATTAATTAGAAGCAAAATAATAGTTAATTGTACAGTTGTTATAATTTATGTTATTTACAATTCCTGAGGAAGTAGTGTGTGTTTCCTGTGTATTAGTTAAAAGAATGTTGATTTGTTAATAGTTAAATTGTATTTTAATAACGGTCGTAAAACAAGAATTCTACTGTTGAAAACAGAAGATGTGACTAAAACCAATTACACGTTTGACATCTCAAACACCAAGCGACGTTGCCAGCTTTACTCGCTGAAGAATTAACCGGTCAACATTTTTTAAAATAATTTAATGATCAAGATAACTTACATGTTAGTAGTGGAAAAAATTGTATATTAACCGCGGTTTAGACACGCGATTATAGCCCACGCGTCTTAAATCCCTCGGCGCTACACGCCTCGGGATTTAAAATCAACGCTAGGGCTATAATAGCGTATGTCTAAACCTTGGGTAATAATATACTATTTTAAGCATATTATTATTTCTTACAAAAAAAACCTTTCAAAAACACCGAAAAAATGTAGGTAGCTGAAGGTGAAACTCGCTCGGTTATAATTTACAATATGCCATAAACTCATTACGGCAGTAGAGACCCGAGTTTATAGGGGTGACATTTTCTTTGCGTTTGGCTTACATTTGCTTAAACTGAAAAATACTTAGATAGATATTTATGACTACTCAAAACAACCACAAATAGTAAAATTTGTAGGTGCAATACCAAGTAAGTTTTCTAGCTATTAGCAAAGTGATTAGAGTACAAGCCAATTTTTAAAATAATACTTGCTGAACTGAATGGTTGTATTCCGCTAAAACATCTTTTGTCAGAGCTATAAATGACGCTAATTAATAATTAACAGAAAACAGGGGAGATTTTTCTATAAAAGAGAAAAAAAAAGAATTTTATGATGGGAGAATTTATTTGTGTGCCTGCTGTGCCCTTCGTTAACCTACAATGGGTACTTTTAGGGGAAAGTGATTAGAGAATTGAGTAATTAAAATGTAAAATTACTATCCGACATTCCCGGGAATAAAAAAATTGTCAAGTCTCAGAAACCCTAATTATAATTCATGCTAAAGGGGTTACCTAATAGTTTTAATGGAAACATTCCGTATTTATTTTAAGCACGTCGAAATTATTGCAGGAATCGCATATTAATTCCACTTTTTTTTAAATAGAACTTGTACCTGCTCAACAATATACATTGTTATATAGGGTATTGCTAACAAAGGTACTTAACAGAATGAAGTAATGTGAGTGGCAATTAATAGCCGCTTGAAATAATAGCTAGGGTTCACTTGCACTTTAGTTTACCGTATGTTCACTAGGTTTTTGATTTAGTGTTATTTGTCACTTAATCATCACCACTGTCACTTTCTATAATGTCTTGGGGTAGCTTGCGTTTTAGACGTGTATGGATGTGTCTTTGACCTAGATGATATGAGATAGCACCACTGTAGTTGATAAGGTTATTGTGAAACGTTTTGGTCAGCTTGGTGATGTGATCTTGAATTGTGGGTACGCCTCCTAGTTCTTGGTGGAGCTGTTGGTTAGTGATAAACCAGGGAGCGTTGACTGTCATGCGGAGAATTTTATTTTGTAGAATCTGGATTCGATTTAAGTTGGTTTTTGAAGTGTTAGCCCATATCACGCACCCGTAGAGAACTAAAGGACGTATTAATGATTTGTACAGTAGGGTCATACAGTCAATTCTCATAGAAGAATTCCTGTTGATGAGTGGATAAAGTTGGATAAGTCGCGCATGGCCCTCGTTCAATTTTTTCACAATATGGTATTTCCATGTAAGCCGTGTATCGAGGTAGACGCCAAGGTATTTTACTGGCTCGTCCTTAGTGTTCCACTGGAAAGGGTGGTCGTTAATAGTGATGAGAGATGGAGTTGTGATTTTTCGGAGCGAAAATATTTTAGTGACGCACTTAGAATTATTTATTGTTAAGTTCCATTGCTTAAATCATCTGCTTAGAATGTTGGTGGCAGCTTGAAGTTCGGCGATTGCTTGTTCTAAGTGTTCTTGTTTGGTTAGCACTACCGTGTCGTCGGCAAACATTGATAGGTTAGCGTTGGGAGCCGGAATGTTCTGCATATAGATATTAAAGAGAATGGGACCCAGTATGCTCCCTTGCGGGAAATTAATTCCACTAAACTCATGCGCATCTTGTTTATAACATAAAACTCTAATTTGTTATATTGTTATTATACTGATTCTCTCATAAGTCAGATCTAATCTAAGTGGAAATTTAATTTAAAATCTCATTACTGAACTACCTACAAAACAGTTCAAACATTGGTAAAGCAATGTATTTTGGTGAGCATTGTTAGTTGAGATAAAAGCGATGCGCCGGTTTTTCGACTTTTATACTACAGTGTGTCGGTTTTCATACATGGAAATTTCGCATTCAAAGCTCTGCAATTCTCAAGTATCTAAGAAAATCATAGTGATTCGGTAATTTGAATCGTCTATTGTTTTGAAACTTAAATCTGAAGCATTCGATGTTTGCATCTCTAACAACCTGAAACTTTGAAATTTGGAAGTTCTAAAACTTTAAAGTTGAAGTGTGAAACTATAAATCGAACATTTTATACAGTGAAATTTTAGAAGTTTATTTAGATACAAATTTATTGTATCTTTATGTAACTGTATCGTACTATATTCGAAATCGTTTATTTTATGTATATGTTACAGTAAAGGCTATCGTGTTATTAGGTTAGGTTAGTTGTTAGTTGAAATTTAGCTGTTATTTACGGGTATAATAATCATACAACTAATCTAGAACAACTTAACTTCCACTAACATCTAACCTAACCTAATAAAACGTTACCATCTACTGGGCTATTTCGGACTTCGCACCCGATTTCGCACTTTACCCGTAATATATATAATATTTTGCTAAAGTTTGACACCCTTTATTTTTCTGAATTTCAATGAATCAATTTTCATGAATTTCAAATTTTGAAGTTCTAAAACTTTAAAGTTAAGAGGTGTGAAACTATAAATCGAACGTTTTATGCAGTGAAATTTTAGAACTTTATTTAGATATAAATTTATTTTATCTTTATGTAACTGTATCGTACTATATTCGAAGTCGTTTATTTTATGTAGATGTTACAGTAAACGGTATCGTGTTATTAGGTTAGGTTAGTTGTTAGTTGAAATTTAGCTGTTATTTACGGGTATAATAATCATACAAATAATCTAGAACAACTTAACTTCCACTAACATCTAACCTAACCTAATAAAACGATACCATCTATTGGGCTATTTCGGACTTTACCCGATTTCGCACTTTACCCTTAACATATATAATATTTTGCTAAAGTTTGACACCCTTTATTTTTCTGCATTAATTTTCAGAGTTCAACAGTAAAATAAAGTTTCGTATAACAAAGCTTACCTAACTTCCGAAAAGTTGACTACGCCACAGGAGCCTGGAGAAAATTTAGTTACCCCGAAGGTAAAATAATAATTAATGTGACACAAGGCCAATATGCGATATGCTGATGATTGCCCCAAGCTGTTAATTGATAATTGCTTGTAAACATAAAACAAATCAGGATTTTGTGAAAAGAGAACCTTTGATTTCCATAGTCTTGTAATAATATTTCGGTGGTAGATGTCTTCGATGTTCGTGCTGGTTTGTGCAGGGTTAGTAAAGTTTAGTAACAAACTTATATTCTAAGAGTTCGTTAACCCAAAATAATTACATTATTATCGATTCACTACTAAAATACTAACTTTTCCTTTGTCATTAGAGTGATAATATATGTTGCTTTAACATGGTGGTAATTTAATCCTTCAAATACAGCTCTGGATCGAATTATCTCATGCATGGTAAATGCATGACATAAATGCATTACATGACCTAAATGCATTATTGGCCATCATGAGTAGATTACTTTTAAATTATTGTCAAACCTTTAGTAACATTTAAGGTATAACGTTTAGTGAAAATGAGTTTTTAAGTATTTCCCTTTTCTTTTCATTTAGACCTGATTATGCTTTATTGCAATAGCTACACATAAATAAAAATAGCTCTAATAATACTCTATCCATGCAGTTTTAAAGCACATTATAACATTCGTTTCGTTCATAATTCAACCTACACACTTTATACGAGAAAATCGATTTTCCCTGCAATTCGATAGTTAGAGTTTGTTTAATTAGAAGTAATACGTACCATCGCCGAAATCACCCATGACTCACGATAGACAAGTCGTCAAAACAGACACTTTAAATATCGAACACGCAACCCTCCAGATTTAGAACAAACCAATATTCGATCCAATTTGCTGTTTCTGTAGTTGCGACTTGATCGCTTTAATAGCCAACCTTAGTCTGAATATGACTGGTTCCTGTTGTCAATGTTGACAGTTTTTTCGGGGGGTGTTTGGTCGATAATAATATAAGCCCGCCATTGCTTTTCTTATTCACGACAGTAAGATTGTTTTGCGGTTTCTTTTTCCAACAATCTTTATTACTAAGTTTGTACTTTTATCTTGATGGTAGCGTTGCCAACTTTTCATGCAGAAACGGATTCCTTAATGTTTACGATAATTTTTTTCTAATTAAAGTGGTAGCAACTATCCTAGAAAATGATGGTATGACATTTGTTTTAATTATCTTTCTAAACAGAAACAAAGTTATTTTAAACATGTATTACATGGGAAGTACAAGAAACCTGTATTTTAACTAGGTAAATTCTTGAGAATCAGAATTAAGGAAGACTAAAATAAAAGTATGTATAGTTGTATTAAAATGTATACTTTAAGGCTGTCCTGCAGTGTAGTCAAAAGTATCCGGAAATTGTACTTGTATTTATAATAGTATATTGTGTTACAAAGCAGAAAAATGCCAATTTCTCACATGTGTGAAATTGGAGTTTTTTGCACGTGTTACACGCTATACTTTATCTACGACCACAAAAAAGTAATAAAACACCAAAAGCTAAGAAAAATATTTAACCTAGAATTTTTACTTGCATTCGTATTTTTTACGTGAAATCTCTGGCAATGAATTAAGAGGTGTAATGTGAGCAGTTTTAATTTGCTCATCATTGGATCCACTCATAATAAACCTAAGATTTCCAAAAAAAGTAAATAATAAGTTTTTAAAGATCATTCAATTTGAGTCACTCTACTAAACTTAAAAAATCATACGTATGTATCTAAAATTTCAAAAGTAATTTTTCGATTCCCCCTCCCCCCGGGAGATAATCTTTCTATATGGATTTGCATTCAAAATATAATTTAATGTAAAACATTAATTAAACAAAATAAATTAACCTTTATCTAAAATTTGTAACTTTTATATTTCAAATAATAATTAATAATATTATAATATTGCATGTGCTGACAGCTATGGCGTTTTAATAGAACTACTGATCGTGGGAAATCATTTCCCACGGTCATTACCGCTTTTTTTTGAGATTGTAAGCAATTAGTCATTTTCACGGTTACTAGATTGTGCGAAATGACAAAAAACGTCATAAATACATACTTTTTTCTAAATCAACCGATTTCAACTATGTGAACCAAATTTTCATAAAATATAGTAACTGCCTATTGTGTATTTTTTATACAGGGTGCCCATTATGTATGGAATATAGTATATATCTCGGTAAATATCGACTTTATAAAGAAATTTGTTATATAAAAGTTGTTTAACATTTTATTTTCCATAATAAGATAGCATTCAATTGTTTTTATTTCAGAAAACAAATGAGTAATGAATAACACTTTAATTTTTTTAAATAGCAATGTACACTTTCATTAAGCTGATTTGATAGAGATTTTTTTTCTCTTTTCGATGACCTAAAATCTTACTACCCTTATATCAGAAAATTCTTGAAAAAAACGTAAAAAATGTTTATTAAGTTAATTTCACCAATAACATGAATCTAGATATGCGAGATCGTAAAGTATCTCGAATTATTACCCTAAAATAAACAGATGTGCATCTACATAATGTACAAAACAAAACAAATGAACAAAAAACAAAATAAAACAAATGAACAGAAAAGTATGTACGTCTCTTATAAAGCTTGAAGACAAAACGAAATTAGCAATAAAATGGTCATGGCAATAAGTGTTCAAAATGTTCACCATTAACTAAGCAAGGCAGTGGCCCAACCTATCACGAAAAGCTTGAAAAGAATTTCTGAGAGATCTGGGAGAAATTGCTGCAGCTTCATTTTGTATTCGTTGCTCAAATTCGGCCATATTCTGTGGTCGGTTTGTATACACTTTTGATTTTAAATATCCCCAGAAGAAGAAATCGCAAGGTGTAAGATCCGGAGATTGGGGAGGCCACTCCACTGACTGGGTGATTAGTTCTCGATGTGGATAACGCTCATTAAAAATTTCACATACTTCTAATTGTGTTCGTTTGCGATCCCCATAACCGACCATAATTAAAATTTCTATACGTTCAGTTTCTGTTAAATGAACCATTTTTATTTTTCCATGTACCAACAACTTAATTAAATAAACAAACTTCTGTCACAATAAAAGCCTACAATCAATTGTTAAGACAAATGAAAGAGATCTCGGATATCTAGATTCATGTTATTGGTGAAATTAACTTAATAAACATTTTTTAAGTTTTTTTCAAAAATTTTCTGATATAAGGGTACTAAGATTTTAGGTTATCGAAAAGAGAAAAAAAATCTCTATCAAATGAGTAGAATGAAAGGGTACATTGCTATTTAAAAAATTAAAGTGTTATTCATTACTCATTTGTTTTCTGAAATAAAACAATTGAATGCTATCTTATTATGGAAAATAAAATGTTAAACAACTTTTATATAACAAATTTTTTTATAAAGTCGATATTTACCGAGATATATAATATATATTCCATACATAATAGGCAGTTACTATATTTTATGAAAATTTGGTTCACATAGTTGAAATTGGTTGATTTAGAAAAAAGTATTTATGACGTTTTTTGTCAACGGGCTGTCGGGCCAGGATTGTGGTTTAAGTTCGTTTTGCCAAAATGCTATTTTTTTAGTAGGCTATTATTATCAATTTGCTTAAAAGTTAGTAATTACATTAAAATAGAAAATGGAAAACAGACACTCCAATTATCAGAGGTGCTTCAAAATTATGTAACATTACGGGTTAAGGGTCTACACTATGTAGTAATTTATGACCCCTAAAATGCTTTTTACTCTACACTTTGTTACTCACAAAACGGGAACTGCTTGTTGGGAAACAGTAACAACTTTTAACCGCAGTTAAATCTGTAAATAAATAGTTCCAGTATTTGCTGACATAATCTGAAAAGTACAACAATTTGCGACTACTACCAATGTGGTCGACTTTTTCCAATATTGATTCCTCAATGGCTGTAAATATAAACCCCACACATAAATACCACACATATAAATAATAAGTCTTTAAGTGAGATATACACAGTGTTTTGCAATCAAGTGTGGTTATATTTTAATCAAGGATAATAGCCTTGGCAAAAATTAAATGTAAGTTATTAATTCTCATATATAACTTTAAACGGGGTGAGAATTCATGCGAGCAGGACTATTTACTCTAAATCTGACTAAAAGTTTGTCTGAAAAATAATTAAAAGAGCACAGTAAAGTTATCGCGACTACAGGTATCAATCAGATTGCGCAATCCTGAACTTCAGTAGTGAACTGTTCAACTATTACTAGACAAAGCTATAGTATGTATTGCATTCACTCGCAAATATTCCTAACAATGTAAACTGATAAAATAATTATCTGAAATAGTAGATATAAGTGCTACATACACATTGGGGAAAAACATTTAACACATAAAATTATAATATACAAATATGCAGTAATGTTTTATATTTACAATAAAGGATTGTCAAACGTTAATGTTGTTATGAATAGTTGCTACAATATAAATGACTTACGATACAGGAGTGTGTTCTTCAAATCTGGATAGGAACGTCATCTACCAGGTCGAACGTAGCGTGATCCAAGGAGACATCCAAGTGACGGTACATGAGGGAGAAGCTCCGCGTAATGGTCTTTTAACAACCCAACCATACAACATAGTGTATAAAGTTATGGTAAAATAAGAAGAATAATATAAACAAAAAGGTCTGTAACAAGTAAAATCAATTACCAGAATGCACCAAGCAATCATTTAATAAGTACCTTAGATAGAAGGCGACCTAGTGAAATAGTTATATCGCTTCCAAATGCGGCTAACGTCGATTAACTATCGAATTCTGTCAAAAGAATTACAGTATAAGAGATTGAATGTAGAGAAAAACTAAAATCTACGAACCTCGAAAACGTGCTTCTAATCTCCAAAAGAAGTAGCCGAAAAGCCCTTACCGTTACCAATAAAATTGAAAATTATCACCAAAAATTAATTATAAGTCTGCACAAATGCAATTCCCATTTCACAGCTTAGATGGAAAATCAATTTAACGGCGATGCCACTAAAACATTCTTTTAAAGAATTTGCTTCATACGAACGAACAAGCGAAGTGTAAGTTCTCTTATCAACATGAAGTTATTTGCAAACAAAACGGCAACTAAAAGGAGAGACAATTAGAAAATCCCCAAACGCTATACAATATATAACAAAAGCATAGCTATACAGCTTTTTCGGATTTTTAGAAAAAAGTAGTTTTTCATGGAAAAAAGTTTACAAGAAAAACAGAAAAATTGATTGATGTTTAAAAAATCCTAAAATATTAACTAAACGTAATTCTGAAAAAATCAAAAGCGCTGGAGTAGCTTATTAATCGTACTTCACTTTTCTTTTTGTTTCATTTTAATAGATGAATTAATAAGATCAGGGGATGAATAATTGGAATTCAGTTTTCTTTGAATTTTTAGTTATTATTGGTTTCAAAAGAGGCCACTGTGGTCACTACATTAGCTGAATATAAAACGTGGTTCCGCCTACTTACTTTGGAAGTAACGCGGTTCCGGTAATGTCTTTTAAATAAAATTATGAATTATTTAATATATTTTATAAATAAACAAATTTTTCAATTCAAATTTAAAACATTTTTCTGCGAGAAAAATTTATATACAAATGACTTCACAAAATATAATCTACAATAAAATTAAAAATCATAATCTGTCACCACTGTAGCCCAATGCAGTGCGTGTTGGATTTGCATTTACAATATCCAGGTTCAAATCTCATTTTAGGTAACTTTTTTATATAAATATTTACTATATTTTATAAATAAACATTTTTTTATAAATCTAATATTTATACTTATATATTTTCAAGTTTTATTTTCAATTGACATAAATGTACTTGGTTTAAGAACGGTCGGTACAATTTTATAAAGAGGAAGTGCTGTGAGAGGAAAAAGGAAAAAATTTGGTAACTGCGCAAACACACAGATATAAAAAATATATTGGTCAAAAGAATAGATAGAAATAAAAATGTTATTATTTTCATTCTATATTTCATATTTATTTCTGTTCAACTTTGTTTCTATTTTTTTATCTGGTATTTATTTATTTAGTAAAGAGAAGTACGTAAAAAATATTAGTCAAAAAATATTAACTACCACGCACATTTTGAAAATTTGATATATTCGCCCGCTTCTTTTTATACAAATGTGATAGGTCACTAAATATGTATATACCTATACAGCAAGTAAATATGCCAATCATTTTAGTTTTTAGCTAATAGAAAAAATTACCTATATAGTAATGTCAACTTTTCAAACGGAATTACATTTATTGTTATTTAACTAATCTTTGTGCAAAATTTTAAATAGACTTTAGTATTTTTCAGGTTTTTATAGCATTATTTCCAAATTCCCATATGAGCCTATGTTAAATTTCGTAATTTTTGATTGTTTCTTGTTTTTATTATTATTAGATTTTAATTCTGCTTTACAATATTACTAATTATAATACATTTACGTATCAATTAATTAATATTAATTAATCAACAACTAATATTAATCCATCTACGTATGTAATAATGTAAAATATCTTTCATCTTTCGTTGGAATTCTATAATAAAGAAGGGAAAGTAGTAGGAAAGAGATGCATGATTCCCACTACTCAATATGGAAGTGTAATTTTAGCAGACGAATCCATCCATATTACAGAAGATTATTTCGAGGTTATGTCTAAAACGGTAAATGCTCCTGCATGGTATAGGCCCTTAACAGCGTCATTTTCAGTTCTTTTAATACATTCTATCTGGGCCGTTTCGCTTGCAAAATGCATATCAAGGAAGATGCAATACGCTTAAAAAATTACGTATAGATTCGTTTAATATAAATATATTACCTTATATTAAGGTGCAAGTGTACCCAAAAAACGTGTGTTGTTCGTTTCATAAATAATATAATAATGTGATAACTTTGGTTTTAAATTAATACTCTAGGAATGTTAAAAACCTACCTTGTTTTGGAATTTTTTTTAAATTAAATTATTTCCCATGTTTTACGTGAAAAATTAATTTGAGAGAAACTGTACATTCAAAGTTAACCAAAATAATACCACTTAAGTTTCATAGTATTTGAATTATTTTCCCAAAATTTTACGAAAATCGTTTGTCTATCGACTAAATTCTTACCTGCTTTTTGCCAAAACAATCGGTTCTTTTTGGCAAAAGGCAGGTTTTTTGGCAATAACTGAGAATTTAGAGAAGAATATTTGGGAATAATGGAGGTAACGATAAACCTATAATCGAAGAAATTTTTTACAGCCTAAAAGTACGCTAAATGTCCTACAAAATATGCGAAACCTACGAAGAAGTTATGTTTTTTGACTTTGAAAAAACTGTTTAAATCCGTATGACTATCGTTCGCGCAACACAATATGGGCACATACATTGTTTATGGATGGCATATTTGCCAACTTTTATTAAAACATTTTTATAACAGCCTAAAAGTACGCTAAATTGCCCAATACATACGCGAAGATTTACAAGGAAGTTATGGTTTTAACTTAAAAAAACGTTTGAAACTGAATGATCATATCATTCGCCCTTAACAATATGGGTACAAAGATTGTTTATGATGGCATAGTTGCCAACTTTTATCGGAGAAGTTTTATCACATGTTAAAAGTACACTAGATTTCCTACAGCGTATGCAAAAATGGCGAGAAAGTTATTTTCTCTAGTTCGAAAAAGGCCTTTGAAACTGAATAGTTATATCGTTCGCATAACACAACATGGGTACAAAATTGTTTACAGATGGCATGGTGATAAGGGAAAAGTTGATGCCAACTTTTATCGAAACATTTTTATAGCAGTCTAAAAATACGCTACATTTAAAACAACACATGTGAAAATTACGAGGAAGTTGTTTACTTTGATGTTTGTTTGCTTAAAGCTTTGATTGGAGGTTTAATGAGTAGCAATTTGTCGAATAAAACGAACATAAAGGAGCAGTATTTAATTAGTCATCATATACAGTTATACACATTAATTCCAACTTATGTAGATGGATTGTCATTTCCGTAGGAATCGCTTTTGATAGCTCAGTTGCAGCATCTGCCCGGAAAGCAGAAAGTCCTGGGTTCGATTCCCAGTCGGGGTTCCTTCCTAACTTCCGGGTAACTTCCTTGTAATTTTCGCATGTGTTGAAGGAAATTTTGTCTACTTTTAGGCTGTGATAAAAATGTTGGTCAACATGCCATTCATAAAAAATGTATGTACGCATTTTATTAGTTACTAGTATTTAGTCTTCGCCAAGCGAAGTTGGAGATGCTGGATACATCTCTGATGCAATCAGTTGGTTAATTTTGTTGTAATTGACCAGGAACCAGCCGATAGGAAGTTCAGAAACTATAAACTATTTAAATTGAAATCCAAGAACCCCCGTATAACGAATTTCGTGGAACTTTCAAACCATTCTGGTATTGATTTAGGGTGTCGATAAAAAATTTGAAAAAATAACAAAAAAAATTTAAAAAATGCATAATAAGGTAGTATTTAACAGTATTAAAAACCTCAAAATATTGATTTTCAGCGCAAATTAAATTTAACAAGCAAACTTTATTTTTTTGGACGATTGGTATTTCAATGGTCCAATACTTATTATTGCACAGGTTCATTAGAATAGCATGATACCTTTAGGTTGATAAGTTCCGTCTCCTTTTGAATGTAACAGAGATCATCACATGACTCTCGATATCCAGGAAACTCCACGCCAAATTTTTAGGTCACCGAGAAGTTCGGGAAAACCTCTGAAAAGTGAAAAGATACGCAAACAGATAGACACAATATTATTGCTTGTAATTATTATTGTGGCTAATTTTGGTGTTGTGTTACCTGAATAAATAATTTTGCAAGTATACTTTCCTTTGACATCTGAAAATAACATTTACACTATGAAATGGAATAGAGTAGAAATAAAAGAATAAAGTTTCACAATATTTATTAAGATTCCTATACCTGACAATTATTCCAATATTATGTCTCACTATCAAATGTAGAGATTATTCAGATAAACGAACGCGTTGCTAAAGTTATTAGAAGACATAGCTAACTATGTAGATACAATACATACTTAAAGTATACTATATTCATTGCCAAGGTGCATTGCATGTAAACAGATTCACACAAGAAGAACGTGAACACATAGTTAGGGCCGCATTCAGAACTATTTATAATTTAATTTAATAGTTATAAATAACTGAACCTGCCGCATTTATAAGAATTAATAATTACAATCGAAACACAGACACGAAAGTAAATATGTAAACAAAATACGGTTACTAAATTAAAACTAACTAAACAGAAATGACGTGCATGCTGATTACAAGCCTGTTAAGATCTCTCCCCCGGTACTTCTAATGTTTTATTGCTTTTTGACCAATAACAGTGCAGTTATCCACTGATCACACCTGTATTACGCGCTGATTATTGTTTACTTTGGATGCATTTCGGATATGAATTTACTTTAAATATCTAACCGAACGCCGATATATAGGTTGCCTGCGCCTTCATTTAAAACTAGGATGCTGTATTAATTGTTTAATAAAAGAAAAATACTTATTTTCAATAACTAATATCTAAGCTAATTAAAAATACAAATTATGAATATCAATAAACGAACTTAATTTATTTAAACACTATTTATATTATTATTTAGATTATTTATTTGGAACGCACAATTACTTATTATTTGTTTCTACTGCAGGTAAGTCTATTTTATATTGCGCCACGTAATATTATTGCGTAATAATTCCCCTTCTTTGTGCGGTCGCAGTATTTATATGCTGCGGTATTGAGTTCTCGAAAAAAGTGGAAACGTTTTTCTCTGGATTATCCCGTATACGCGGTGTTTACAATACCATAGGTACTGATAGACTTATCGAGTTGTAGTAATGGATTGAAGATTATTGTTAGGATAATCTTGATCTATAATAATAGGTGTTCAGAATTTAGTAATGATTTGAAATATTCGCTGTAGTAACTAGCTGGTTGCTATTTCTCGGAATGGATGGGAACATGAATTGAAATAACAGGAAACGACGTGGCAAGCAAGTACAATGTTTGCAGAAGAAAACATTAACAGAAGTGGTGATGTACTTTTACTAATAAATGGTGGTAGATTGAAGAAATATAGTAGGCCTACACACAGAACAAATTTCTGTAACGAACTTTACAATTAAACAAGGCCTACTACGATTTTTCAGTTATTCACATTTATTTTTGATGGCGGTAGATTGATTTATTATAATCCTACAATAAATGGAGTTTCTAATTACACACAAATCTATACCTGATACAAATTTGGAATTGATTCGATTGTAAAGAAAAAAGACAGATGGGTGTCAAGCTGTGAAGTGAAACACACTGTATAACTTCATTTAGGATGATAGACCCCGAGCACGAGTAAAAGTAGTAGAGGCTTCTGGTGTAACATTCTGTTCCTTACTAAATACCATAGTTCAGAATTACTGATCATGTCAGCGGTGGTGGGTAGGACTGTGTATAATAATAATAATCGATTAATCTGGCCTTTGATTATTTTTTTAAATAATAATCGATTGATTTTTTAAAATAATCAATCGATCGATCAACATGGCTATATTGATTTGCTTCTGTGGACAACCGCTCTTCGATAATTACGCGACTGGTTTGAAAATTTTGTCTGTCACGGATTTTAATGTAAATGTCTTAAAGCACAAATTACACAAACAAAATACGTTGTATCCTAACAACGACCTACGCATAAATGAAGAGTATACGATACTACTTCTGTCTAGTTTCTGTATAAAATAATGTATGTTGAAAAATAAAAAGTTCGCAACATTCAAGGATTCATTAAAGAACTTAATTTTCAAGATAGAGATTTCGCTCTTGTCTTAAAGTGCTCAGCATGTTATACAGAAGTCAATTGAACAAATTTTATTGATCCAAACAAGCCGAACACACACCTTATCTTTCCAATATTTTCGATTTATTTGAAAACTTGCACTTAAAATTATTATAACGCTATTAACGCTAATAGTTATAAAAGAAATTGTTTAAAACCTTGTGCAGAAAATGTATACAAGGCGTAGATAAAATCGAGATGTGCATACATATATCCATATTATGTATATTATAATACAGTGCTATTGAATTAAAAAGCAATATACTCGCTATATTGCATTTTAAAATAATCATATCAAACCATTGCATTTACTGTGTGTTTACGCAACCAACAATACATAAATGTTCAAAATGCTCTAGCCGTTTAACCTTTTCATTCACTTGGGTATGAGTTAACACTAATTGAATTTACTAAAGAATACAAACGTAAATGAAAATAACATTATAAAAGTGCAAGGGCGTATTTTCATAACAAATCACACCTGTTCGTGGTAAAATACACACGTACTTGCAACAACCAACCAATTTAATTTAATGCTTTTACTTGGCTATTTTGCAATATAGCGTAATAGAGTATATTGCATTTTAATTTAATAGCACTGTATATAAATATAGCGTGTGCGTAAATTACCCTGTCAAATGTAAAATTGTAAAAAAAGCCACCCTTTACAAAATGTTTTGCTTAACTTAAAACCTCAAATGGTGCCATTAAAATTAACCTATTGTATACAGGGTGATCGAAAAAAGAATGTTTTTGATTTTTTTAATTTTACTTTTTATTGTTCAACGTTTGGCAAATATGATTATTGTTACTACCAAATAATTGTTGTTTCTGTAATTTAATAAAAAATCATATATTTAACTAGGCCTATTTTAGTAACTGTGGTATTAAGACATTTTAAGTAAAAAGATATATTTTTTAATTCTTAATATTGAGAAACAAACGCAAAAGTACAGGAAAGTTTATTAGTGTTTACTAGATTTGAATAGTGAATGCGTGGATTACTCCTTGACATCGGGGAACGAAGCAGTAAACAAAAAGCAGTTGTACTATAAAGGGGGGCGAGGCGTACAGGTCTTCACGCACCATAGAGACGAACTCCTGTCTGTGCTGGGTGTTATCAGTTCATTGCATAGTCACTTTATAAAATCATGCAATGATGATATCCACGCGGACCAACACTCAGGTTTTGGTATAAATACAAACAAGACTTCATTTACCTTATTGACATCGATAGCAGAATAGTAGATTAGGACCAATAGTAAAATTGAGATTTTCTTTCATAAGTAACTTCCTTTTCAAGTCAAATACTTGTCGATACTACCTATAGATAATTAATTTTAATTTTCATGAATGCGTCTTCTAAGAATCTTTATAAGTCTAATAAAGAGAAATTTGAGGTTAAGATAATATAATAATATATAATAATAATTGCTACTATCCGTTACCTGGCGAAACGTGCGACTGCCGCCGACTTAACAAATGGTATTAGCACAAATCCCACATTTGTATTACAGCTAAGGGAAACTGCATAAACCTTAACCTGCAGTTGAATTCTATTTATTATCGGAAAGATCGACGATTTTGTCGAAATTAAAATGTCGTTATATATAAATTGCGACATGTTTCATATTCTACATTCAAAACGTGTCGTAATAAGTGTAGAATCGAATCGTAAATATTTCGATCATATATATAACGTCGGAATTGAATTGTTTAATGGGTTGAAATATTGAATTTAAAAATATACGTATCTTTGGTATTTGATACTTAAAAGTTAAATAAGCTTTCAATTAGCGTCTTAGGTAAGGATCGAGTTCTTCTATGGGTAATAAAACAATAAATAATGTATTCGTCACTTTTTGACAAATAAAGAAAAGAAATTGGTATCTTAAGATTTTCCAAAATTTCACGATGGTTATATCAATTTATATAAGAATGTCAAAGTGACGATCAAATCGTATTCCAAATAATTCCGAGGCTAAAATCCCGATATTTAGAATCTCTGGCCAGATTCGCCGGTACTGGGAGTCGAACCAGGCCACTTTGGTGAGAGAAGAGCACGCTAGTCCCTACACTACCCTATTTATTTATGTATTATCTTGTACTTACAAACAAATGCTACTCTGATTGTTAATTTTTTATGGCTTGCAGCACATTTTGTGCTAATGTTACACTTTAGATTCTAATTTATCTGTTGATATTCGTATTATTGATTATGGAACTGATTTTTGTATCTTATATGTTTCTTATAATTATTCATAATGGGTTTTACTTATATTGCTGTTAAAATTTTATGTCAAATTTTTATTTTTCTCTTGCGCATTATCAGTTGCTTATACCTGTGATACGAACTATATAAACAAGTCCACAACAAGCAGGGCATTATCATTTATAATGGATTGGAATTTGTTACCGCTATCTGTCGCCGT
The DNA here is from genome assembly GCA_929113105.1 of Agrypnus murinus. Classification (NCBI taxonomy): domain Eukaryota; kingdom Metazoa; phylum Arthropoda; class Insecta; order Coleoptera; family Elateridae; genus Agrypnus; species Agrypnus murinus. Next base: position 22,306,627 of record OV816023.1, read on the forward strand.
ATAGTATATTAATTTTAAATTTATTTGGTTGCCCTAAAATCCGGCTGCCGTGTGCCGTGCACACCTTCGCACACCGCTGGGGAAGCCCCTGCTATTTTTTTTATACACGACTTTCTTATATTTCCTACAAAATTTTCTTTCCTTCCACATTTCCATATAAATCATTCGATTTTAAATAAATCTTAATCAAAAATATCCACTATTTAGAAAACGACAGATTTTCTTTTATTTAAAGATTGTTCGACATTTATTATTATATTGATGTTATATATTAACTTGAACTTTGTTTAAATAGATACAAATAGCATTGTACTATGTATTGTCACTAAATCACTTTTCCAAAATACAGTCGAACTTGATATCTCGAACCTTGATAAGTCTAAAACCTTGGTTACTCGAACTTATTATAAATTATGAACCAAATTTGTATATCTGTATATTTGTATATAAGTTTTTGGTAACTTGACGTACTGCACGATCCTGTTGGCTGTCAATTCTATCATGATAACTGGAATTTGCGTATACAGCAGCAAACATCCACTTAATTAGTTCGGCAAACGATAAATGACGTGTTATTATTATTCGTTGAGAAGCTAGGTTTTAGGTACTGGTTTGAAACTGGTTTTGACTACTGGCTTACGTAATTTAGCTTCAAGAAATAACAAAACCAAAACAAATGTGCTGTAATTTTATTATACTATACTCTGACAATTAGTTACATGAAAAAAACTAGTTATCCGTATAATCTACACCTCTGAAAACAATACAGATCAAATAATTTTGTTCTGGATGTACGTTTCTACAGCCTCTATTATTCATTTTGCATTCCCGGAGTGAACATTAAATATTTACTGATTGTTTAAGTTGTTTTTTGCTTGTATGTATGTTTGTTTTTGTAAAATATTAAAATATACAATAAAAGAACTTTGCAACTACATGTATTATTGTTATTATTAAAAAATAATAGCTTGATTAGTGGAACTTTGATAACTCGAATGTTTCTTCTCTCCTCTTCAGATTCGAGTTATCGAGTTTCGACTGTATTAAATACTATTCTCCTTTGTAGATAATTGAATTTTGAGACTTCACTCTTGTCATAATTAAAGTTCCTTGTGTTGGTGTAAATCGCCTAGAACGACCGTTAGACTCTGTACATATGGAGCGTTTTCTAACGCGCGTCAACAACTACATAGGATTGCAATAGACGCGTACACATGCTAACGTGTGCTTTTATGTGATGCGTTACTTAAAAGCGCGCGTTGACATGTGTACGCGTCTATTGCAATCCTATGTAGTCGCTAACGCGCGTTCCATGTGTACAAGGGCTAATTAGTCCTTTTTTTACAAAGTGTTCTTGTCTACGTTATCCTTAAAAATAGCTTATAAAAAAAAGAAAAAACAAATAATTAAAATTAGATGTTAATAATAATAGTATTAATAATAATCATAATAATATTAATAACACTAAATATATATAATAAAGAATAAAGTAAAATATGTAATAAGAATAAAAAAAGAAAGAAAGTAAAATATTAAAAGCAATAGCTGAAAGTTAAATTGGCGAATGGACCTAATGTCCGCAGTCATATAAATTTAAATTAACAACAATTAAAGTTCATAAAATAAACATCTTCTTGTTCGGAAATGATCTCATGTAGTTACATTTTAGTGATGTATTTGATAAAATATGAATATATTTATTCCATAAATATCCAGTGAAAATTTATCTGGTTGATATCTGTGTTTAAAAAACTATTTTTTTTTGGTTTATTGTTTATAAAAACTTAAACATTTTGAAAATAATATGTAGGTATTCTATGTTCTACAAAAAGTGTAGAACACAAAGCTATATGATATACACATATATATGATATAATCATATATCAGATATACACATAAAAGAATTATGACCTTATTATGAATTACCACGTGCAAGATAACGCTTCGCAGCTGCGAGATAAATACCGCCCACAAGTGCAGTATTCAGAAACTTTATAATGCATTCTGAGAAATGCTAAGTAACTTTATCTAAATGCATTCTACAAAATATGCTAGCGGAAGCAAAACGTTATCAACACGTGTGCGCAACTGAATTTTTTCGACCACAGAATAGTATATAAACAGCGCAACTTTGTATTAAATCAGTTCGAGTTACGACGAGTCGAAGGCTAGAAACTGATATCCAGGGATATTGTTTACCTCGGTTTTCCGAGCATTATTACTCGTTTAAAGTTGAAACTGTATAGTGTTTAAGTTATTATGCAAGTGCATATTGTATATTAACAATGAATAAATACTTATTGTACTTAACAGTAAACTGTGTACGTTTTTGTAATTTGGACTCCGTCTTTTGTGTTTGTAAATAAAGTATTATTATTTAAAAAACACTTTTCAACGTCAAGAAAAGTTAACTGTCGTTTAAAACATTTTAAAAAATGAAATAAAAAGATTTCAGATTTTTAACACACACGTTTTACATTATTTTACATTTTAACTTAAACATTGATGAACTGTGTACGAGATAGTATACATAATCTACACAATATATTCTAAATTTCAAAATGTATGTTAAATATATACTAAATATCAATATTTAAATGTAAAGTTTTTGCTCAAATGAAACATTTAGTAAATGGTGGCTAGTTTACCTTTAGCTACACTATTTTAAGAGTAGATTCTTGTAAGAATAACTCGAGTAATAAAAAGCGTTTGTACTTAAAGAATCTTTATTTATTTACTATGTTTATTATTGTTGCTATGGCAATCCTTATGCTTCATGCCTTCCTGATGGAAGTTATTAATGTAATGATGCCGTGGTGATCATTTATATTGCAGCCTTGGTAGTGTAATGTCTAGAGTGCTGGACTTTTACCCAAGCAGCCCGTGGTGGATTCCCGGTGCCGGCAGATCTGGTTAAGGTTTTCTGCAGTTTCCTTAGCTGTGACACAAATGTGGGATTTGCGCTGTTTCATCTGTTCTCAGTCGGCTGCAGCCGCACTTAGGGCCTACGTAATAATAATAATCGCCCCCTCACTCCCGCGCAAGCTTATAGCTTCTGGGGCCTGGTTTTCAGGCTATGGGTTGTAGCAATTATTATATTATTATTATTGCAGATCATTGCAGTCCTAATCATACTAAATTTTATGTTAAGTTTTATTTGTATATTAAATGCTTATCAAATATAAGGAGTAAGGGAGGGGATATATGATCATAAGGGATACATGATCACTTTTATAAAATCTAAGATAAGAGGATAGAATTTTCTTATTATTAAATTTAATTATCTTATATATCTAATACCTAAATATATTTAAATTCTAAAGTAATAACTTAAAGAATTGAATGTCAAATAATATTTATGCTAGATTCCGTTGTTAGGTGATAAGGTAGTCCGAAGGTAATTCTAAAACTAAATGATTATTAATTTAAACTAATACCTAATATCAATGGACCAAATTGCTAATTAATTAATTTTCACTCCACAATGTTATTGTTCGCGCTTCTTTTTCATAAGATTCCATATAATATAGAAGAAAAACGCGTTCCTAGCTTTTTAGTAGAACCAGTCCCTTCTGTGTTCATTACTCACAATTTTTTTCTGTGCCATTCTCGGAGTATTTAACTGTATATTCCTCAAATTTAATAAATGATTTTATTAGAACCATCATTCCGATCCTTTCCGATTACAGTATCTTTGTCTCTGTAGCTTAACTATAATATATTAAATAACCATATAGAGAATATCCAGGATCCAAACAAGTATTTCATAGAGAGTTTTGATAGTATCCACCATCCCAGTCAACTTCTTTATATGGGAATATAACAGTGATTCAATCAGTTATGCTTAACTTTTATACAAGGGTTATATTTCACTTTATTATCGACGTATTACTTTGTTAACTATAATAATGTAACTATTATTTTCATGGATTTGATATCTAAAAATATGTAAATAATGTTAATTAGGATGTAAGGTTGGATTTTATCAATATAGGAAGATTTATCTAGGTAATTTTAAGTAATTAAGTTAAATTTAGTTGTTTGATAGTTGAGTAGGAAATGTGTTTTGGTTGACTTTTTATAGTGGCCTTATTTTTTATGTCAATACAAGTGTCATATATTTTTGTTGCTATTTATTCATTGAATTTGTTTAAAGAATAATTAATAGTTATAAACAATTATGTGATTATGTTGTATTTAGTTCTTAAAGTTCTTTTGTTTTCCAACAATGATATCACTAAAGTCCTCACTTGTTTGTAACAAACTATCTGTTATTTTAGATCTTTCAAACAGTGCACACGTGTTGAGAGCAAAAATTTAAAAATTTAAGGTTATGTAGTAAATTTCATAATTTTTTAAACCAATCAAACGTCAAAATCTTAGGTTATATTTTGTTGAAATGTCAAAGTGTGTAATAATCATCGAAGATCCTTGAATTTGACTATTTGTTTTAATAACAATCAGTGCTGTTAATTTATTTGTGGAATAATATTCAATTACAAGAAGTAAATCTTATTTGGATAATGGAACTTTTAAGCTTCATTATAATTTGGATGTTGGAAGGGAATTTAACAACTTCATTAAATGGACTTGCCATATTTCAAGCAAGCAGTTGAATAATACCATTTAATTGGACATTATTTAAAAGAGAGGTAGGTGGTTGTACTTCCACCATTTTAGTATTAAGCCATATGGAAAACAGAAAATTGCTGTGTTGTTACAATTTCAGTTAGCAAATTATTGGCTCCAAATATTAATTTGATTTAAAGATTTTAAGGCATTTATTTAATTTCAAATAAATTTAGTAATTCAGATTATGATGATGCTAGAAATATTACTTCTCGGATAAAAGGCATTAAACAGTCTTAGGATTAAATTTTTTATTTGTCCATGGCATCCAAAATTTATTTTATTTAATTTATTTTTTATTAAATTCTTCTGTTTGTATTCTGTTTTATTATTTGTGTTCAATTTTAAATAAAATTTTTGTCATTTCAATTTAAAGAAAATTTGGTTTATATGTTTTTGTACTTTACTTGTGTTTCCTAGAACTATATTTATTTAGTGTCCTATTCAAGCGATCCGCCTGAAAATCTCAGTGTGGTGGAGATTTTGCTTTTTCACCACGTTTGTAATTAGCGGAAGCAAAATTTTTTTAAAAGTAAAGGTAGGTGGTTTATATTTTGTATCTATCATCACTGTGCTACTACCAAAGTCGTTTTCTTTACGATTTGTTTGTACTCTCATATAAATCAATTTATTGTTATCAATATCAATCATAATAATTTGTAGCTCGAACATAGAGAGTTTTCTAATAAATCATATAATTAATCATAGCATTATGTAGGAAGATTTATTTCGATTAAGTATATACTATCAGCTTAACATAGCACAATCATAATTTTGCATTTTTCTCTTAACTAATTATGATAACTTGCTATTTTAACTGACACCACGTATGTTATTTTAAAAATAGAGGGCTACTCTCTTTAACGATATACATGAATAAATACATTTGTTAAAGAGTACTGCTCTCTTCAGCGATTCAAGCAAAGATAATTATATTTTTACATTTTTAAAAGAGAACTGCTCTCGATATATACAATACTGACATATACAAAACTGAGTATAATTATTATCGTTCCCTATGCTTATATATACAGGTATTTACATAATATACATAATACATAATATTTACATAATAACGTGTATCAAATTTATAAATAAATATAGTATCTTATTTACAAAACATGATACTGATTATAAAATATGGTTTAGTAATAGATTGTAGATATATGTTACAAATTTATAATTAATAGCATTTATGTAATATAACGATTCCTAAAACTTTATTAATTAGATAATCAACTTATTATACTTTTTCCTAAAATAATTGTTACAACAGTTTAAAAATTATTTAACTAATAATAAGATAATAATAAACTATTATTTAGTTAAATACTAAAACCTTTTAAGTTTTTAACAGGTAAGCCAACCAGAACATATACGTATCTTTATAGAGGAAGGAGGTAACATACAATAACATACAGTATTTCTAATATTTTTAAGTTCAAATTAATTTAAACTAAAAATAATTATTTCCAGAGGCATTTTTATTTTTGTCTTATCTCGTACACTCTTGAAATATAAATAACCACAATTAAGCACTCGAATAAATAATTTTCCTGAAAACTTTTGGTTCTTTTTTATCTCAACCTTATAATTCCCGCTTTATTAAACTCGGCGTGCTTTTTTAATTTCCTCTCCATTTTATTTTAGAATAATGTATTTCTTCTAAGTAATTTGGTTATCCTATCACAATAGTAAAGAAATATCAGAAAGTAGACTGAGTAGAAGGATTATGTCGACGGAAGCATTAATAATTGCAGATTATGTTTGTCCCTTCAGAGAGAAAACGAATGAATCGATGTCACACTGGGTCTACCTTTGGTTAGGAAAAATTAATAAACCAGTTTTAAATTTTTTATTCCCTGTTTCGGTTTTTAATTTAAAAAACAATTTTAATTAAACCTCTAAATTAAACTCTACACAACAAATCGTAATAACATGTAATTTCATGAAACGACCCTCCGTATTTTGTTAACAATGTAAGATTTACGCCAGTGAACCGACCAGTAAAATCGATAAAGTTTCAGTAAAGTACATCGGAACTCGTTAAACAGAACCAGGAACTTTTCCGAGCTAGAAAGTTATATAAAATTCTGCACGAGAAAAATAAAAATGCTTTTAAATCTATTCACGACTGCTTATTTCTACTATAAAGAGACGTATATGGAACATTAATATAGTAAGGTTTTATGAGGGTTTTTGTTTCCTGACCAGCTAGCACGGTAGGAAGCCCAAAACACAACCCGAGAGCTTTTCCGATAACGAACAGCGAACAACACCTTTAACGTGATCGTTGTTATAAATACCTACTGCCTGCGGACTACTTCTCTGTTATCAAATGTAGTTTATTTACAAACCAGCGGAAAATTATTATTATCGCTTAGAGTTTAAAAATAGAAACTAATAAAATAGTTTTTATTTACTTAGTATTGTTATGATTATAAGAAATACAGAAATTTCAAGCTCAAGGTGGTACTGAACAGCTAGCTAGAGTCCAGATTTTTTTATTATAATATAGAACAATTTCTAGTAGATGTAGATCTAGTTGAATTCTAATAAAACTGACAAACTTTTCAAATGTTTTTTCATTTTATGTGAAGAGTCATTACTATTATGGAAGCAATTACATAAACACATAAACACATCCTTGTACATATTTTTTTATAAATTAGTTCATAGTTATTATGTAAATACGTTGTATATAAACTTCCGATTTTTAATCTTACGGTTAAACTAATTTAACTAGTAAAAGAGAAAAGTTATACTGGTTAATAGTTCAAAATAATAAAAAGACCGGAGCTAGTGACGGTTTATGGAAACGTGCTGTGGCAATTAATCTGAATTTTAGTGGCTCAAACCAAGAAATAAATTTTAAATTTGTTGTAAAATTACGCGGAATAACCTTTTATAAATGCTCGCTAAATATCTTTGCTTGTAAATTGCTAAATGAAGTCGATAGAACGCTAATAATAATTCGCAATTTCGTTTCGACATAATAAAAAAATTATTTGAAGTGCAAGTCCGATACCTTTGGTGTGTCTGGCCTTCGCTGATAATAACAAAAATATAAATAATATAAGGTGCAATGCCCAGTAACTGTGGAAGGTGTGGTACCAATATATCTCGCAATGAAATAGAAAAAAAATTAAATGTGAAATTATGTACCATACTAGTTGCATAGAAGAGGCTGGGAAAATATTGAAGCAACTAACTGGAAATCTAAAAACTGTGTTGGAGGAAGGTTTTTAAGAGGTACTACGTTTAATGCGTAAAGAACAAACCGAATTAGCCAAATCTGTTAACTTATGTCACGATTTAATCAATGCATGCAATCGTACGTTAACTAACCAAGAAGTACACTTCAGGAGTGCATAAGAAGAATGAAAGGTCTTGAAGAAAAAAATTCTTGGAATTTTTGGAAAAAGAAAATTTAACATTACGACAAACAATTAATAATCTGGAACAGTACTCAAGATCAAACTCAATCGAGATTTTTGGCATTCCAGAACCGGCTAGGGAAGTTATTATGGAAACCATTAGTGTTGTAGGTTCTGCTTTGGATATCAAGGTTGGCATAGGTATGGTTGATGCGTGTCACCGGTTAAGTAAAAACCCCCAGAAGCCAAATGAGCCAAGAGGTATTGTAATAAAATTTGTTAGTAGGTTACAAAAAGAGGAATTTATAAAACGCAAAACAGTTAAATGTAACCTGAAGGTGCTACCGTTTCTTCCGTTTTTGAAAGATTTTCCCGACGGCGCTATCTACATAAACGAATCGCTGACTAAGGATAACCGTATTTTGTTAATGAAATGTCGAAATTATCAAAAAGAGAATAATATAAAGTATCTGTGGGTACGCAACGGTAAAGTTTTAATGCGTAAAAGTGATACAGCACAAGTGTATGTTATTAAATCTTTAAATGATCTACGCGATGTGCACTAGTAATGATGTGGAAATATTTGAATGTTTAGATCAGAATCGACACTAAATGCAGTGAATTTTATTTAAATTCTGTATCCTTAAATTGTGATATATTTCTAGTTTCAGAAACATGGTTGCATTCAAATATTTATAATGGGGAGTTATTTTCCACAAACTATAACGTATTTAAACGTAACAGAAATACAAATTTAAATAAATGTCACGGCGGTGGGGTACTGATTGCTGTAAAAATGACTTACAAAAGTCAGAGGTCGTCACCATCCCGGTTTGTATTGCAAATTTTCATATAAAGTATATTATCAGCGTTTAGATGACAGTTATGGAGGACCTCAATACAACTTCAAAAAAGCTAATTTCTTAGAATTATACAGAGGATTCAAGATATAAATTGGAGCACTGGGTATTTGGCCGCTATTGTTGAAGAAAAGATTGCTTTTCTTTACGGCAAAATATATACCGTTTTAAATGATACAGTACCTAAAACCCAATCAAAAAGATATGTTTATCCCATATGGTTTACATCTGAAATAATTAAAGATATTAAACACAAAGAAAAATGTATAAAAGGTTCAAAATTACGAAAGATTTTGCATACTTAAATGAATTTAAAAGATTAAGATCTAAAATTAAAAAGGACATTAAATTAGCATTTTGTAAATATAAAGATGAAAATAGTGGAAAATAGTTTGCCATCCAACTCAATTTTATTTTATTTTTATTGTAAAACAAAGTAGTAAAAGCTTGTAAAACAAATAACCATCACGATTACAATGAAATGATGTGCAATGAAAGCAAGTTATCAACGAAAGCGGAGATTGCAGACGGTTTTGCTAATTAATAAGGCCCGTAATAGACGAGCGTATAACACGTTGCGTGCTGCACGCTCCGCCCCCGCCGTTGTTGAATACACGGGCGCGTTTTTTAAACCATTTTATTTGTGAAAACTACAAATTACAGTCAGTATAAAAAGGGATAATGTGCAAGCTGGATGCATTGCAGATTTGTGCTAGTGCTAAAAGAATGAAAACGAAGACATCGTCGTTAGCGGGTACACCCCATCATCAGCACCAGGTTTCAAACAGGACATTTTCATTTGAAGTTTTCCGATCACAGAAAATATACTAAAAAATTCTTCTCATATTATCGCATGTCCTATCTACCTCAATTATAAATTCTTCTGTTTAAGGCAAAACTTAAATAAATAAACTAAATGATTTAAATAAACGTAATGCACTACTATGCACTGAGTTGAATATTCAGTATTATTGCCTTTTAATAATTTAATAATCAGAACTGTTGAGCATGTCTGTACTTGTCCGCACAATATCTCTGCTCGTGTATCCACTTCTGTAATAATCAATGTGTTGCATTGCTGGCGATTCCTACACGACGCGTTGGCAACGCAATCATCTGCGTTCTGTCAACGGATGCGCACGTGTTCATCGCTTGTGTATTTACTTGAACTAAAATATACGGTTCTCAATATGACAGAGAAAACGCCACGTGTTCTACGCTCGTCTATTACTGGCCTAAGGTTGATTCAGACCGGCGGTAGCGGAGCGGAGCACCGCTGCTTGGATTTCTCCGCGGGTGGTTTTACTTGGAATCATCCCATTTAAAACTAAGGAAAACGATTTGGGAGCGGATCCGCTTCCGCTCCGCCACAGCACAGTAGATCGAAACAGCTAAACGATGGGCATTGGCATTTATTTTGTTATATGTAATGCATTCTCTATATCAGTTGTTATAGACAAGCTTTTTTTACATATATGATGCTTGTTATATAATTTCGCAAAATATGTAAAAATATACGGAGTGAATCATTGTTACAGTCTTTGAAGCTTATCTCTGTAGATCACAGAATGATATATAAAACATTGTTGGTATACACATTTTCCATATTAACATCTTGCCAAAACAATACAAAACGTTCAAAATGATGAAACGATACGGTCAGTTATACCGGTTATACTGAATGTACGGAATATAAGAAGTAAACACGGCAACACTTATACGGTTACTTTTGTGAATAGTAATTAGTAACAATATATTATTTACAAATTCCTAAATTTCTGGAAAGGGGGTATAATATCCGACTCTTCGGAATGCAAATGTTACATTTGAAAACTTATCGACAAAAATAAAATACCTAAAAGGTACTATTGTCAAAATAATTCCTTAATGGAATATCCAGATGTTTTCGAAATCCACAAATATTTCTATAAAATATTTCTTTGTTCGAAAATATAAAGTAACGGTAAACAAAATCAATTACTTACTTTGGGTAAAAATGTATTTAAGAGATTTCTAAGTTATATAGACATACATACTTATATAGTAGGAAGTATTAATGAAACGAGAATTCGCGATTCCTCCTATTTGGAGAATATACCCCTTCAGATTCTAAATTAATAAACACTACAATAAAATATCTTTCACATTTACATGTTAATAATTTCAGTTCTCTATTAGAATTCTTTCCAAATACATTCAGATACACAGATAGTGAAAGTACTATTTTTATTTTGATTCCCATATCACAGTTTGGCTTTAGAAAACCACTGAACATTAAAGTAAAGTAAACTAATACATAATAGATAGTCGTTAAAATATTTGTTAATATGTATGTCAAAACAGACGCGTGCTATGGAATCCCGAATTTAATGTATTCGGTACTTACAGAGAAAATGATGGATAATTATCTTATTTGCACATATTTGTACTAGATTAAAATGAATATATAAAGTAAATATACTACAGATTTGAAATATGACAATCTCCATCTGGACTTACTTAGGCATTTTTTTTAAAGTTAACCGAACGTCAAAACTTGTTTAAAAATTACGAGTTAGTTTCAAGTATTTTTTTTTTCAAGGAAGATGAATAATAATTATTATCAAAGAATATGTAATTTATAGAAGAAACTTCATACTAACAAGCAAAGAAAGAATCGATTTAAAAACCATTTCTTAAAAATAATTTAGTTAATTTAAAGTGAACCCACATTTTTGCTTCGTAAAATCCGTTCTCAAATAGTCAACTTCAATGTATAGAACGAGAGTGATAACTTAAAAGCGAAGCAAATAAATTGACATTTTTGTAATCTATATACA